>CM014275.1:47705392-47751888 GCA_004135705.1 Alloteropsis semialata | reverse complement strand
GAGAGAGATCTCACGCGCAGTGGAGAGAGAGAGGATGAGGACTTAGATTTTTTTCATCGGAGAGGAGGGGATAAAGATGAGCGGACGCCGGATTCGGAACGAGATTGAAGTGTTTTTTCGGGTCCGACGCTTAGGTACCGGGCCGTAACACGACCCGGTACCAAAGGGGTGTCCTTTGGTACCGGGTGATGTTACCACCCGGTACCAAAGGGTCGGGTGGTAATATCACCCGGTACCAAAGGACACCCTTTGGTACCGGGTCGTGTTACGGCCCGGTACCGAAGGGTTCTCGGGGGCAACACATTTAGACCCGGTACCAATGCAAGCATTGGTACCGGGCCTTTTACAACCGTGACCTATTAGGGAGGATGGATGGAGGGTTCTCCGGTAGTGACACATCAACAACAATAGTTCATTTTGGCGTAACCTCGGAAGGCACAAGCACATAATTACATTAGGAAAAGATCATTGGCACAATTTTGACATTGGGCTCAGTGACAACGACTGATTTGTAACGGAAGCCAGCATGAAACATGAGTTGATGCCGTTATATATTGCCGCCCTGCCATTGGATGAGTACATCGAAAGGCAGACAATGGTTTAAAAGCATATGCTGCAGTCGTGCAACCGAATCCCCTAGCATAAGCTCTGCTGAGCAGGCGCATCAATGACACTATACCGAGTCTAGTATAAATAGTCATTGAAATCAATATCCCAGCTGCTGGCCGGCTGTTGAAAAAATCTTGCACCAATAATATAATTAGAAGTGGTCACGCAACAGCCGCCGCTTCGGTCCCAACCACACGTACACTGCCTTGCTGACACATTTCTGATCCGGCAATCGCATGTTTTGTCTGGCGTGCTGTCTTAAAAATACGTGAAGGCGTATTACAGCCTTCCTCGTGCTCAGCATAACAGTGAAGTGGGGTGAAATGTTTCGTCGTTTGAGCAAGGACATGAACAGCTCGTGGAAAGGACGGTAGGAGGCGAGCCAGGATTTAACCATAGGAGCGGCAATACACCGAGTGAAAGCGATCCGACAAACTTCTTTCCAAGGACTCTAATATAGCAACCATGCACAACAAAGATACAGAAGCTGGTCTACGGTCTACCCGACATTATATTCATTCCTAGATAGTAAAGGTTTGGTAACACAAAGGAAATTGCATTCGGGTCAATTTTTCTTCAAAATAGCATGGAATGCACTACATGTCAACAATATGTTTTTCTCAGACTACTAAGCAGGCACCTGCCATAGATAGATTTGAATCAATTGTTTTGCTTTTGTTGATGGCCCAATGTCCAAAAGAATTGAGAGGAAGATACAGTTAGATTTTTAAGATATACTTGGACAAATAAAACACAATGAACTGCAAATGGGATCATTTTATGGCATCTAATGCCATATTGTCCTATAGGAACCATCAAACTGATTGCCGTGTGCATGATTGGTGGAAGGTCGCCTCATGGGCTGGTGGGCTGCTATTGCTTATTTGGGCTAATTCTGAGCCTCGAGGGGGTCCTAATCCTTTGATTAACAAAATAATTTAGGGGCACCTGTGTATTTACAGCAGCATGTTGGGGGGGGGTGGGGGGGGGCAGCCTCTCCGCCCCTGGAGGTGCCGTTACTGGAACTGAGGAAATGATCGTGGCCAAGGAGAACAGTGGCAGAGCGAAATTGTTACAGGATACGAACCCATGACATCTCGTCTCATGCGAATTCTACCTACCATCTCACCTACACCGCACTTGTCACTGGATAAGAGATAGTTTTCTTTTGAAATAACCTGTGAAGAGTTCTTACTAAAAGACCTCCGAGAGAGCTATCAAATTTGTGGCCTTTTAGCAACCGATATCAATGTGTTTTTATATGTAGGGTGAGGCTAGAGCGAGCATAGTAGAGGAAGAGTGAGGTCGGTGGGTTAGGGCCGCGCATGCAGGCAGTAGCTGCGAGCCTGAGACTTTGGTGGGCGGTACAGGGTGTACAATTCTCATGGGCCGAGCTCGAGATTTCCTTCTGCGATGGGATCATTCACCCATTTGCGGCCGTTGGGGCACCTCCAACAACACTAGCTATGTAGCTAGCTGATGTAGAAGAGTGAGAAAAAAATAATATTTATACTACATCTTCTACTAATCCCACCCGTCCTTCTGTCATCTTCTCAAACCACGTGAAATATATAGGCTATTTGTTGGTCATTAATGACTGTTCTCTCTCTTTTTTTATTGTTGCCACATCAGATCATGCTCCCGACCTGCTGCAGCAGTGCTGCGGAAATCCGTGGATTCAAGCTTCTGGCGGAGGGATACCCTTACCATTGGTGATTATAATTTGCAACCAAACACCACATACAAAACAGAAGAAAAATTATTTTATCCCCGTGCCCTTCCATATGTAGAGCAATATGAACCAACTTTGAAGTACTGAAATATTAGAATACTTCAGTAACTCATCGTTGCACCTAGCACTTGCGTGACATGATTTTGAGCATCATTAGCACGTCTAATAACCAGAACGGTTTGGTCCAAACCTTTCCAGTGTGGTATGTTCACACGGTCATGTGGCAATATCATTTCTAGCCCACGAGACATCATCGAGTGATGGCATAGCAAACTCCTTGGGCTGATGTTCTCCATCACAGGCCCTCTTGATGGGCTTGTGTTTTTCTGCCTTTCGGCCCTGTTGCTTGAGTAGCACCAACGTTAGGCGTTGCTTGACTGGGGTCTTTTAATGTTTCAATACTTCAAGTATTTCTGTATATCCCATCTCGATCACATATACTGAGAGATAGAGGGTTTCATCAACGTAAAACTTGATATATACTGTTTAGAAACTGTCATGGGCCATAATAAACTGGATAAATATAACTTGGTTGGGGTGAGAGGAGTTCATTATTTCATCCAATTGCGTCAAATCCAACCACATATATCACAATTAGTAACAGTTTGTTTCCATCCCATGAAACAACAAAATGAAATTATGGGTTGGAACAGTTGTTTCATTCGTTAACTTGGAGCACTTGATAAGATGTTATGCCATTTCTGGAGATAAAGAAATAAAGCAATCTGTTGAGCTTGGTCTAGAAAAAACACAGAAAGATCAGTTTATTACCTCATCGTTTCAATGAACCCACTTTGAAGTATTGAAGCACTAAACTATCCAAATAATTCATCATTGCACCAAGCACTTCGATGGCATGATTGTAGGCATCGAACTATCTAAGTAGAACGGTTTGGTCTGAACACATCTTATGCCTTTCCAGTGTAGTACACAGTATATATTCACACGGCCAAGTGGCAAAGCAAGCTTTATATCCCTTTCTAGCCCACAACACATGATTGAGCGATGGTCCGGCCCACAGCACAGCTCTGCCCGACTAACCGCTGCCAGGCCAATCAGGAGCTAGCGGTTGTGGAGGCCAACATGGAATATGGGATGGCCTCAAATTTTTTGCTTTGTTTGATGTGATGGGTGTGACGCCGAGTGGTCGAGCAACGAACACGCAACTAACGCAATGAATGCAGAGATTAGCAACGCATTATCGGTGGCGGTGCCTACGTGACACTACCATTGACTGATTTCTCCAATTGATTTTTGGTTCGCTCGTCGGTGCCCCGTACCGCGCGCGATGCGTCTTTGTGGGAAAGCCATCTTCAGGTTTGGCACTTCTGCCAGGGTTTAGAGCATACTCCTTCATAAGTCTCCTATCTTAAAAAATGATTACTATTGGGAATTATATCCATAAGTCTCTTCTATTTTTTTAAAAAGTGGTACTATATATTGAGAATGTTGTTGCTGCAGCAGTGTCTCCTTTAGATTCCACTTTTGCCACTATGTCTTAGGGCATGTTTGGTTGAGCAACAAATTTGCCACACAATTTTGCCTAGAGTTACTAAGGTTAGTCTTGTCACACTTTTGTGGCAATAAAATTGACCATCTAAATCTTAGGCAAAGTTAGGCAAGAAAGTTGTCTATGACATGTGGACCAAGTGGCTAAGAAGTTATGCAGACTAAACTGTGACAGAAACCCAACATCAACTAAGAAAAATTGTGGCTGCTTAAAGTTAGTCACGGCAATCTTAGTCACAAACCAAACACACGTCCCTGACTCCCACCAATACCAAAAGAGGGAGAGTTGATGCCCATCCCAAAACGAAGGTTTGCTTGCATGCCTGACTTTTTTTTCTCGAGCCGCCACTCCTGCGCCTAGCTGTAGCCGGCGTGTTACCACTGCAGCCCAAGGGTCGTTTGTGGCCACCATCCACCTCCACCGAGCACCCGCAGGAGGCCTTCCATGTCACCGGTCTAATTGGGGGGAGGACGGGGCCTAGCCACACTGTTGCTCAGGGGCTAGGCACCGAGCATTGTTGGTCCTCCACCATAGCCGCCTTGGTCAGTCTGCACCTTCCGTTCAAGCACACCCCTCTTGAACTAGACCACCCCTCCGCCACGGCTTGCCACAAGTCCCGCCTTTTTTGCAAAATGCTAGAAAAGAATTCATCAGCAAACGAAAGCTTCGACACCCTGCAAGTGGTTAGCTGCCTCCATGGTGTGGGGCCGAATCTGCTTACTTGGCATAGGTGCCGTCAGAGGAAGAGAGAGAGAGGAAGTGAACTGAGGGATGCGAGGGTGGAAATAAATGTGGGCCGTGCATGTCAGTACATATTGGGGTGAGGGTGCAGTGTATGGGAATATGGTAGAGCATCTTCAAAAAAACATCTAAAGTGTGATATTGCGACATTCCAATAAAATGTTATTGGGGAAGGTTTTTAGGACTGCAGTCCTTCGCACAGGTCGGACGCCCAAGTCACTATGCATGTTCATCAGCATCTAAAGCAGTCACCTGTGTTTCGTAGACTGATTAGTACCTGCTCTGTGTTTTTTTACCTATTGAGAGTAGACATCGCAAAATTGGTACGGTTTCAGTGAAGTTAGGCAACATGACCTTTGCCACCCGTACGTTAACTTCCTGACACCTAATTTCCATAGGCCCCACAATACTAAAATCTAAGTGTTTCTTAGGACACATCATCAAACTACCAAGTGTGAACACCCAAGATTATCGCTGATTGAAGCCCATGTGCAGCCCAAATAATTGTAACAAACTTCTCGCCGACCCGATAATATTATATTAATGCATGCCAAAAAAAAAAAGTGCCCCACGCATGATCAACAAGACGTGTTCCCTGCCCCATCACCGGCAGGGGCTATAAAGCTGTGCCATCTCCTATGGTTCTTCGTATCACAAACCAAGCGCACCCCACTGTCTAATCTGCAAGAAGCTCTATAGCAGCCACCATGGCGCGGCGTTCTCTGGCTCTGCTGGCCCTCGCCCTCGCCCTCTTACAGGTCACCTCAGCGGCGAGGTCCTGGCTAACCGAGTTCACCACGGACGGCACCGTCCGCACAGGGTACGATGCTTCAGGGCAGAAGGTGATGATGCTCAACCTCGACCAGAGCTCCGGCCCTGCTGGCTTCAACTCCAAGGAGCAGTTCCTCTACGGCGAGTTTAGCATCGAGATGAAGCTCATCCGAGGAAACTCTGCCGGCACCGTCTCTTGCTTCTACGTAAGTTATTAGCTTTTCCACGGAATCTGCAAGGCAGCAAAACCTCTGTCCATATTTTGCTGACTGACCGATGCTATTATGTGTGGACACAAATGCAGCTTTCTTCGGGAACCGACGACTGGCGCGATGAGATTGACATGGAGTTCATGGGCAACTCAAGCGGGCAGCCGGTGGTGCTCAACACCAACGTGTGGGCCAACGGCGACGGCAAAAAGGAGCACCAGTTCGACCTGTGGTTCGACCCCTCCGCCGACTACCACACCTACACCATCATCTGGAACCCGGAGAACATCCTGTTCAAGGTGGACAACATGTTCATCCGGTCCTTCAAGCGCTACGCCGACCTGCCCTACCCGAGCTCCAAGCCCATGACGCTGCACGCCACGCTGTGGGACGGCAGCTACTGGGCGACGGAGAAGGGCAAGGTCCCCATCGACTGGTCCAACGCGCCCTTCGTCGTCTCCTACCGCAGCTTCTACGCCGAAGCCTGCGTCAGCGGCGGCAAGTGCCATGCCGGCAGCGACGGGTGGATGCACCGGCAGCTCGACGGCGCCGAGTGGGGCACCGTCAAGTGGGCGGAGCGCAACTTCATGCGCTACAACTACTGCAACGATGGGTGGAGGTTCACGCAGGGTCTCCCCGCCGAGTGCAGCCGCCACTGATATGTCAGAGCCTCATCCTGCCGGGAATCCTTTTGTGATTGGTTTCTTTTTATTCTTTGATGTTTGATTCTTGTTCTTCTTTTAGAATTTGTGATTAAAAGAGCAGCCCCGCAGCAACGTGTGGGCGGTTGTACACCAAGAAAGAAGCATGTAATTTTTATCGTGCCTTTGCATACAGCAATTTATAGTAGTTGTGAGCGATGAGAATCCTTTAAAGTAGTGGAGCAAGATATTCTTGAATAAAAAGAGATAACTCCAAAAATTCCCTCACTAATTGTCAGAGAAAAAATTATAGATTTTATATATTATTGGTCACCCTATGACTCTTCTATATTTCCAGTATATTTGGATAACTAAATACCTGGGGCATGAGGTTGTTGGGAATCATGTTATTGGTAATTTGATATAAATTTTCAAAGTGATGAAAATTATCTCAAGGGTTCAAAGAAATCTGGACCTGACGGGACCAAGTCAGCAAGCTCCAACCTGCATGCATGTGCGTCCGTGTACCCATAACATAACGTTGCATATGTTATTGCAGAAAAGCCAGTACGCTCAATCAATAACTTTTGTATTGGTAGACGACGTTTCGCTTATCCAGAAAGACAACGGCACGCTGGATCATGCATATATATGCTGCATCTGTGTACCGGACTGTGCCAACCCCCAGCCACAATCAATCCCTCATCATGTATAAACCTGCTCCGACACAGCCGACTGTGTCATCGGCCATACACATATGCAAGCTTTTGTGCTGTCCACTGATATATAGTACGTACCGGATGGTGTGTGTGTAACGAACTGGTCGACATGACATATCGTCATCTGTGCTTTCGTTGACACTTTGGCCAAAGTCCTGCAGCCTTCTTCGCTGGAGAGACCGGAGACCGCTGCTTTTCGCGGTATCTAATTCATGTGCTTTTGCATTATGTTCCGTGTTCAACGCGCTTACAGGCAAACTGCAATGCATACAGGACATGTCATGTGCTGCAGTATCCACCGCTGCCGGGCGCATGCAGCGCGCACTGCCTGCTCATCGTCAGCTGCATGTGCATGTCCACTCACCGCCGAACGCGCGAGAGTGAGGAACCACAAGACGTTTGGGTAAGCACGAATTGCATTCCTTGGGTCATATGAGCATTAATACCCATCACGTAACTTCGCGCATTAGCTTTTGACAGCCCACTAGAAAAGAGCGGTGCTAAAAATGGGCACATTCATAGCCACTTTCATAGCCGGGTAAAAACCGACTGCGAGAATGATTTTCACAACTGGTTCATGTTAAGAACAACCTGTGAAAATAGAATTTCATAGCCGGTTCGTGTGCAAACTTATGTGCAGTATAGAATATGCAGAAAATATTTACATGTAATATAAAAAATAATGTTTTTAGAGTGTGCAAATTTTCAAATTTTGCCTTGATATGTATGAAAGAGTGTAAGAGATATATGCGTGTTTGTGAACTATGCATAGCCTATTTTTCTTAAAATTGTAATTTTTTTATGAGAAGTGTATACACCTATAAAATGACTCCATACCAATTTTAATAATAATAATATTATTATCATCATCATCATTATTATTATTATTATCATCATCATCATCATCATCATCATCATCATCATCATTATCATCTTCTTCTTCTTATTCTACTACTACTACTATTATGTTTATAGAATGATTTAATAATTATTTGAGACACATGTAGATAAAGTTAGAATTACTGAGAATAAACACCTAGAAATTTATTTAATTATTAGAAAATAGAAAACATTAAGAAATTCAAAAGCCCTCCATGTCAACTTTTATCTAGTATAAGACATGTAAAAAAACATTCACGTTGATATAAGCAAAAATAAAGCTTTAAGTTGTGCAAATTATTAGATGATGCACTTATTTTATATTAACCTTTTTAAATCTTTGTGCTTGTCTAGATACCACAGGTCTAACACACTGCAATTTTTGTGGTTGTCCCTTATGTGCTCCTAGTTCTAGAAAAATATCAGAAAAATAAACAATGAACAATAAAATTGATTTGCCAATGGTTTTGATAGCCGACTAGAAAAAAGCGGCGCTAAAAATGGGCATTTTCAATGAACTACTATAGAAACCATTTTTAAGGCACCAATTTTTCAGAGCTGGTTTTTGAAAGTAGCATTAAGAATCTTTTCACATCCGGTTTTAACATTGCCGCGCCACTAGACCCCACAAACTAGCTGTGAAAAACCATTTTCTTCCTCTTCCTCTTCCACCTTCTTCTCTAACCCGACACCCACCACCTTTTCACCATTGTTGTGGCCATTTTTCTCAATTTTGCTCAACGAGACTCCATTTCTGAATGATAGATTGTGGCCATTTTTCTCAATTTTGCTCAACGAGACTCCATTTTTGAATGATAGAAATCACCAATTTGTTCTAAGGCTGGTTTCTACCTGTACATCATTTTCACCAAAGCTTTTGTTGATTGATTCTGAATTTTTGGATGAATTTGATGGAGAGTGTATTCATCATTTTAGAGGCCATTTCTCACCCATTATTCAATATAGGAGCCCGAAGTTTGAAGGATGCACAACTCTAGAGTGGTTATATGATGGGTATGTACGCCCTCTTGTTGTTCGTTACTTGTTTGATCGGATAGATTTTATCAATTTGAGGTGAATTTGATGGAGAGATGCTCTTTTTCATTTTAGATCATTTTGTCCATATGGCGAACATAGATGCTACCCAATTCCAAAAGTTGAACATCAATCGCTTGATTCAAGGTTAATATCTATCCAAATATGCATTTGCAAGCATTTGTTCTTAGGTTTCATATTTTTGGAAATATGGATAGAGACTGTGTGGTGAAAATGTCCAATTTAAACTGGTTCAAGTGCATCAAATTATTATTTCATTGATAATTTTGACAAACGCACCTCAAACGGCATAATTCTGGTAGTCCGTCAGATGCCCTCAGGACATCTGAATCATCCACGATACAGCTGGGACAATTCACATACACAGAATTACACCGCACAAGAGACACAACAGACAAAGTCACCAAAACATATAACTACACAAGGATAAGAGTTATTACTAATTATAAGAAGCAAACATAAGTGCAGATCAATATTACTAAGAAGTTCCATGAAACTTTAATGGTAGATCTTAAACAAGGACTATTTTGAGATATCACAACCTTATAAAGTCAAGAGGTATAAGAAACACGTTGAGCCCAGCAACGTGCCTCTTCTTCATTTGGAGCTCCATCTTCTGCGCTTTGATTCTTTTTTGGTGGTTTTGTAGCATTGATAGAATCTTGAGTACAAAGGTACTCAGCGAGACTTATATATATATATATAGTGACACACAAGGACAAGAACGGAGGAGCAAGCCCATCAATCAGAAGAATGGCAACCACGTGGCGCAGCGTCGTTGGGCAGTTCGAAGCCTAGGGAGTTGGGCCGCAAGTGGGCTAGTAGAAGTACTGTATTATCCCTGAATATTCCGGAAACTTAGCAGAAGGGAAGTGATTGTAAAATGACCACTACAAGGGCCTATAAATAGTGGTGAACAGCGCCCGAACAGGGTATTTCTATCCGCTTGTAATCGTTTTGCCCTCTATAACGTTGTTGCACTCCTCTCAAACCTCCATTCTCTCGTATCGAACACGTTGGATCCCATTTTGAGTCCAACACAATAAAAACCCCACCTCATCACCAGCAGTAGCAGAGCCCGCGCTATCTCTTGTGCATCTTAGCATCACAAACCAAGCGCTCTCCTCCTTTTTTACCTCTTTGATTGAAAGGAGACACGTGGCAGCATCATAGTTCCCAAAACAAGGTGTTTCATAGGAGACCTTATTCAACTGCCAAATTAAAGTATGAACACACCTAAGATTATGGGAGATTGAAACCCATGTGCTGCCCAAATTATTGTAATGACCTTCGGTGCCCACCTGACAATGCAAGCACAAAAAATATGCCCCATGCATAATCAACAAGACGTGTGTCCCCTGGCCCTTCGGTATAAAGCCGCACCATCTCCTACACTTCTTCGCACCACAAACAAAGCACGCACCACTTTCGAAGCTCATTTCCAAGAAGCTCTAAAGCAGCCACGCCATAGCGTGTTGTTCTCTTCCTCTGCTCGCCGTGGCCTTCACCCTCGTACAAGTCACCTCGGCGGCGAGGTACTAGCTAACCGAATTCACCACGGACAGCAATGTCCGCGTGGGTACATGCTTCAAGGCAGAAGGTGATGATGCTCAACCTCGACCAGAGCTCCGGCTCCATTGGGTTCAACTCCAAGGAGCAGTTCCTCTACGGCGAGTTCAGCATCGAGATGAAGCTCATTCGAGGAAACTCCGCCGGCACCGTATCTTGCTTCTATGTAAGCCATTATTAGCTTTTCTTCAAAATCTACAAGGCAGCAAAACCTCTCTCGATCTTTAGCTGACTCACCAATGCTATTTCATGTGGACACAATTGTAGCTTTCTTCTAGAACAGACAACTGTCGCGATGAGATCGACATGGAGTTCATGGGCAACTCAAGCGGGCAGCCAGTGTGCATGTGATTTTGTTTTTTGAATGTTAGTTACATGAGGAGCGTCATCAGGCCGATATACTAAATATCTTTTCTGATCCAATTCATGTGAGACTCCTTTTTTTTTTGCAGAAGACACCAAGTTTGATACTTCTTTCTCCCTCTTTTTTCATCACATCTGCTAACTCTTGGATTTTGATTTTCCAATCATCATTCTCCTTATGTCACAGTGTCGTTAAAATCCCGGTGGCCTTTGCAGCGCTGAGGATCTTCTCTCAAATATCTGGTGATATGTCGCCAATGTATGTCTACCACAACGTGCGCAGGGGGTATGATATCTTCATTTTGTCTATGGTCTCCATCTGTCTGTGTGTTTTTTCTCTGCTAGTTTATTATTGTTTCTATGCCTATTTGGACTATGCCCGTGGATCCATATTCAGAAGCATATAATATCGATTCTCATGTACCACTATTTCTATACACCTTATTTGCTGTCCTCTTGAAATCCCAACATGAAATTGCAATTTTTCATTGAACACCTTTTTTGTATATGGACTACCTTGACCACCCTCATACAGCGGCTAACAGGTTTGGTACCCTGTTTTACAAGTTTTATATTGATGTGATTTTATTTTAGTCTGTTTTCTATACATTTATTTCAACAAATTATAGTAATGTGATTTTGAAGAACATTAGGATGAAGAGATTAACACTTCAATATTTTTGTGATTTTGTTATTAGTCCATTTCTCTATAAATTATATTTTGGCAAATTATGGCGATGTGAATTTTAATTGTTATCCATCCATATAGCATTGTTATTCCAGGGCATGTGTTGGCATGCTTATTTAGTTCCGATCATACTAAACAATAAGTGGTTCTGATAAAAAAATAAACTATTTTGATTTAATTTATGTTTATCTCAAACTTGAGATTCAAGATTCCAATATAATATTTTGAATTTGTGCAATCCTCAAATGAAATTTACTCGCTCTGGCTGAAGCTGTTTTATGTATATATGTTGTCAACTTGTGATGTTTTACTAACAATAGCGTGTTCCTATTTTTTCTCAATTAGCTATATTCGTGGATTTGCTCTGAACCAAAATACTTAAGTTACAAACCAACCGCAACAATCAAAATTTTCGACCTCTTCCCACAAATGATATGAGGTTGGTTCACTATGTCTCTAGCCCTGAGCCATGTATCCAAATAGGAATGGGATAATTTTAGTTCTCTAAGTTTACTCCTAGCTAGTGTGTAATTTTATCCCATCTAAACAAGGTCTTATTTTAAACCGACTGATGAGCATCTTCATGTTAATCATGCAGGCATTTTAGTAAATCTTTTGGAAGGAGACATGTGGCAAGATCGGTGCGGTTGAGCGAAGTACCAAATCTATGGGTCCTGCAATAATGCAAGGGTTTGTTATAAGACACGTAATCAACACCCAAGACTATCGCAGATTGAACCCATGTGCTTCCCCAATAATTGCAATGACTTTCACTCCCACCACATAATGAGTGAAAAAGAGAACTTATGAGTGCCTTATGCTTCATCAATAAGATGTGTGGCGAATTGAAAAAAAAAGTCAAGACATGTGCCCTGCCCCCATCAGCAGCAGCAACTGAGCCCATGCTATCTCCGGTGCATCTTAGGCTACTTCCAATGAGGAGATTTTTTTAGAGAACATGCTTGGCACATATTTCATTACGAGAAGAAGGATTTATAGGAAGAGCATACAAAAAAAAGATCGACAACAAAGGCTAGAAAAACAAAAACTATACCACACAAGACCAAGATAACCTTCAAACAGAAAGAAAGGGGAGGCCTATGCCCAATGAGGAGATTCATTTCATTGTTTCCAAAATGCCATATCATTTAGTGTATTTTGAGTACATAAATTAAACATCCTCATCCAATGCATAGTATCATTCTGTTGCTTCATAGACAACCATAATATTTAATGTACAACTCATGTGATTGCGCAATTGATTGATAAAATGAAACTTTTGGCCCCAATGCTAGTTGGTATGGGATTACAACTTTTGGAAATACTGTACATCTAGTTTCATCAGTTTTGCCTATGTGATATCTTATTTAATAAAATGAAACCTCCATCATAAACCAAGCGCTCCTCTCCCTTTTTACCTCTTTGATTGAAATGAAACACGGGGTAGCATTTTAGGTTTGAGTGAGGACACTTTTCATCTCTTAACTTCCTATACCCAATTCTAGCTAGTTCCCAAAATTAGTGTTTCATAGGAGACCTTAACCAACTGCAAATGTATGAACACATCTAAGATTATGGGAGATCGAAACCCTTGTGCTTCCCAAATTAGTGTAACGACCTTCAGCACCCACCAGATAATTCATGCAGAAAAATTATGCCCCATGCATAAACAACAAGACGTGTGTAAAGCCGCACCATCTCCTATGCTTCTTTGCACCACAAACAAACCGCGCTCCACTTCCAAGCTCATTTCCAAGAAGCTATAGAGCAGCCACCATGGCGGGGTGTTCTTTGGCTCTACTCAATCTCACCCTTGCCCTCTTGCAAATCGCCTCAGCGGTGAGGTCCTGGCTAAAGAGTTCACCACAGATGGCACCGTTCGCACGGGGTATGACGCTTTAGGGCAGAAGGTGATGATCCTCAACCTCAACTGGAGCTCCAGCCCCGTTGGCTTCAACTCCAAGGAGCAGTTCCTCTACGGTGAGTTCACCATCGAGATGAAGCTCATCCGAGGAAACTCTGCCGGCTCTAGTCCCAAATCAAAAATTAATGGTGAGGGAGCAAAACATATAAGTACGCGAAGCCCTCACCTATCAGCCTAGCCTTTTGGGTTGAGTTAGGCTCGGGACCTTGGTTGTTGTGGGCTCCGGTGGACTTGGGCTCGGTGGAGCACTGGCCCGTGGGGATAACGGGTTGGGCCGGATTCCACTGCACTCTAACGTATTGGTATCAAAGCTGATGGTCAAAAATGTGGAATAACTCCAAGGTCACATGGTGACGTGAGACCTCGTGAATGTCTCCGAATGTTCAGACAGGGTTGTGTATGATTAGAGAGTTGGACTCGGGGCCTGGGATAACATCTTTTGATAGATTACATGGGTTGTGTGATTAAAGAGTTTGGCCCGATGTGTGGCGAGGGAAATTCTTAGGTTTGGTCCCACATCAGAAATTGATGGTGGGGGAGCACAACATATAAGGGGCAGCACTCACCTATCACGCTAGTCTTTTAGGCTAAGTTAGGCCCAAGACATTGGATGTTGTGGGCTCCGATGGACATAAACTTGATGGGCCACTGGCCCTGGGGATAGTAGGCTAGGCCGGAATCCACTACGCACTCTAACAGTCTCTTGCTTCTACGCAAGTCACCTTTCTTCTGACTCGACATGTACAAAACTTCTCGTTAGATCCTTGGCTGACTAACTGATCCTTCTGTGCCCCAATATAATTTGCAGCTTTCATCTGGCACAGACGGCTAGCGCGATGAAATCGACATGGAGTTCATGGGGAACTCCAACAGCCCATGAACACTAGCATACTAGTTATCACAAATAGCATAACCATGATATAAGGAAACATGATTAAAAACCAGATCAGATTACAACGCACATACTGTGGGTTTGCTGACGAGGAAGCCATGGTAACAATCGGTGTAGATGGAGTGACGATAGTGTTGCAGACGGATCGCAGCGGATGAAGTTAGAGATGACAGTATGCCACAGCTCTTGACTTGAGCGGACAACGAGCCGTGGTGAAATCCTTGAGCAGTCGCGCAGAGCATTTCCCGAAGACCTTATTCGCCATCTCCTAGTGTGGGATCACAAGGGCGAAGGGTTCTGGAGACTTGCTCCCCCATTCGCCATTACATGCCGGTGCTCGCGATGGAGTAGACTACGATGGCAGCAGCGAGAAGAGGTAAAATCCCTGTCTCGAGTAGATGTGTTTTTGCAGAGGCCGAGAGATCAAATATATAAGAGAGCCACACAGTCTCCCATCGTGATCATGATCTCAATCGGTTATACTTCCACATCTCGCAGACTTATAGGCCTAGTAAACAAAAAAAGGGCTTGTTTTCTGTGGACCATTCACGCAGGTGCCGCATGTCCACGCTCGCGGCCTCAGCCCCACCCCAGCCTGGCCCGAGCCCGCGCGTGTGCTATGTCCTTTCTCTCCCATACATATAGCTTAAAGGAGTGAGGACAACCTTCCTATTTAAGTTTCCCATCACACTCCTCCACTAGCATTGTGGGACTAATGATATGCACCACTTCCTCATATCCACATGGGCCTTTGAGATTTATTAGAAATTTCATGAATTTATTCATGGGCCAAGCCAAAAATTCCTTCGGAATTGTATTCATAAGTCTCTTATCTTTTAAAAACAGTTACTATTGAGAATGGTTTTCATAGAAATAGAACATAGGTGCAAAATATAGTAAATTTTTTTAAGGAATCAAATTTAAGATTTTTCGCGCAAATAATACATAATAAAATTTTGTGTACCCTCATAGAGCATGGATCGTAGGGGGCTATGCCCTCCCTCCACCCAGCCCCGACCCAGCACCAACCCTGCCCTATCCTCACCCCTGAGTGCCTAGATATGCCTCCATGGCGTAGAGTAGAACCGAATCGGTTTACTTGGCACAAGTGCCGTTCCAGGAAGAGCGAGAAGGAGAAGAAAATTAATGTGGGCCTTCCGTGTGTATATTGGTTTGAGTGTAGTTATGATGTAGCATCTTTTCTCAAATTATCCAAAGTGATATAGAGACATTCCCAATAAATAGTTAACGGGGAAGGTTTTTTTTAAATGCAATCCTTGGTGCTGGCCGGCCGCCGCTCATCAAGTCATTATGCATGTTTAACATAAGCTAAAGCAGTCACCTGTGTGTCGTAGACTGATTAGCACCTCCTTTCTGTTACGCAGGGTATTTTTACCACTTGAAAGTAGACATCGCAAAATCGTTACGATTTGAGTGAAGTTAGGCAACATGACACTTGCCACCCGTTAACTCCCTGACACCTAATTCCTATAGGCCCCACAATACTATAATATAACTGTTTCTTAATTAGTCCACATCATCAAACTGCCAATGTATGAACACCCAAGATTATCGCTGATTGTAGCCCATGTGCAGTCCAAATAATTGTGACAAACTTCTCGCCGACCCGATAACAAGCCCTATTATTAATGCACGCAAAAAAAAAAGCACCCCACGCATGATCAAGAAGACGTGTGCCCTGCCCCATCACCAGCAGGGCACAGAGCTCCCTGCCACCACACAAGTACTATAAAGCTGCGCCATGTCCTATGCTTCTTCGTATCACAAATCAAGCGCACTCCACCTTCTATCTCCAAGCAGCTTTAGAGCAGCCACCATGGCGGGGCGTTCTCTGGCTCTGCTCGCCGTCGCCCTTGCTCTCTTACAAGTTGCCTCGGCGGCGAGGTCCTGGCTAACCGATTTCACCACAGATGGCACCGTCCGCACGGGGTACGACGCTTCAGGCCAGAAGGTAATGATGCTCAACCTGGACCGGAGCTCCGGCCCCGCTGGGTTCAACTCCAAGGAGCAGTTCCTCTACGGCGAGTTCAGCATCGAGATGAAGCTCATCCGAGGAAACTCAGCCGGCACCGTCTCTTGCTTCTACGTAAGTTACTAGCTTTTGTCCCCACTCCAAAAAACACCAAAATCTCTCCGCTCGATCTTTAGCTGACTCACTGGACACAAATGCAGCTTTCGTCCGGTACCGACGACTGGCGCGACGAGATTGACATGGAGTTCATGGGCAACTCCAGCGGTCAGCCGGTGGTGCTCAACACCAACGTGTGGGCCAACGGCGACGGCAAGAAGGAGCACCAGTTCGACCTGTGGTTCGACCCCTCGGCCGACTACCACACCTACACCATCATCTGGAACCCGGAGAACATCCTGTTCAAGGTGGACAACATGTTCATCCGGTCCTTCAAGCGCTACGCCGACCTGCCCTACCCGAGCTCCAAGCCCATGACGCTGCACGCCACGCTGTGGGACGGCAGCTACTGGGCGACGGAGAAGGGCAAGGTCCCCATCGACTGGTCCAACGCGCCCTTCGTCGTCTCCTACCGCAGCTTCTACGCCGAAGCCTGCGTCAGCGGCGGCAAGTGCCATGCCGGCAGCGACGGGTGGATGCACCGGCAGCTCGACGGCGCCGAGTGGGGCACCGTCAAGTGGGCGGAGCGCAACTACATGCGCTACAACTACTGCAACGATGGGTGGAGGTTCACGCAGGGGCTCCCCGCCGAGTGCAGCCGCAACTGATGATGACGATGCAGCTGGGGGCATCCATTTTTATTGGTTTGTTTTCATTCTTTGATGATTGTGATTCTTGTTGTTCTGTGTGAATTTGTGATTAAAGAGCAGCCCCGCAGGAAAGTGTGGGCGGTTGTACACCTGGATTTTCCTAAAGAATTGAGCATGTAATTTTTTATCGTGCCGATACAGCAATATATAGTTGTTGTGACCTGTCTGTGAGAATCTTATTAATGTCATGGAGTAAAATTTCATTGCATACAATGGGATGGGCACAAAAATATCTCGCTAAATATAGTGACAAGAAATAGAGGATCATTTGGTGATCAAACTGTAACTGCGTAGGTTGATTGGAGTCTGTTTACAGAAATGTGTTCTAATTTTATCATCACATAAATCGTAGGACGCCATTACAGGGGCGGAGACTGGCCTTGCCTGTATAATTCCATTATATTAGTGAGCAAAATGAGTGTAAATCAGTATGGAGTCCATTTCAATGAATTCAAGCAACATTTCTTTGATTGAGCACTCCCTTGTCAGCCTTCCTGGCTCTGCCATTGCCACCGTACTTATATTGCTATATGAAAGGAATTGTGATTTTTATTCACAGGCATTACAGTTAAAGATTTCTTACTGAAGTTACAACTTGGATTTTAGTATTATGGTACCAAAAATGGTACAACAGGTAACAAAATTTGATGCATCGTGCGTTATAATTGATGTGGTACCTTTTGGTGCACCTCTTGATGGACGGTGAGATACTCTAACACCTTACATAATTTTATTCAGTACTGTGCTGTAAAAAAAAGTGTATTATTTTTCCATAACTCTTCTGCCAAAAAAAAAAGTGTATTCAGAACTAGAAGTAGCCATACGATTGCAAAGGCTATTTGGCCGGTTCTATCTGAAAGTTTTTAAAGAAAATTCGGACATTTTATCGCAACCGTGCCTTAGCACGTATTTCATTAAGAGGAGAAGAAATTGTTACAACCGAGGGACGCATAGTCATCGGAATTGATGACTAGCGCAAGGTCCGAAAGAACTACAACGCTATTACAATGTGAACATTTTTGCGACCCAAATTCTCCTCTACATCACTAGCAAGTAATCTCAACGATGTATAACCAGCCTGGCTACAGGCTTTCAGCTCGTCCATGATGTCTTGTACTAACGTGGCTGTTGTCTTCTCTCTGCGATTGAAAGTGCGAGCATTTCTCTCCAACCAAATATGCCATGTAGTCAAATCTACCAGCGAGTCGAAACCTTTCCGTGCCTCCCTTGCAATTCGTTAGAAAATTCGGACATGAGGGCAAGAATTCAGCAAAATGAATGGAATCCCTGCATGTGCGTACCAACCAAATGGGCTGATTAGACGCTCCATCTGCTATTGATAGACGACGTTTTCTTATCCGGAAAGACAAGAGCACGCTGTATCATGCATATGCATACGCTGAATCTCTCTGTATACCGGACTGTGGCAACCCCAATCATTCCACTAGTCCCTCATCATGTTTATATAGATGTGCATATATACAAATATATAAAAACCTGCTCCGACACCGCCGACTGTATCATCCGCCATACAGCTTTTGTGCTGTCCACTGGTGATCATATACCTGTTGGTGTTGCTGATATAACTAACGACGATCGGCATGGAATGGAGGCATCGACGGTTGTAGAGAATCGTCATTCTGTGATGTCGTTGACACTTTGGCCAAAGCCTGCCGCCCTCTTCGCTGGAGCGTGGAAATTAGACCTCTGCCTTTTGAGGTATCTCCATGTGCTTCTTTTGCATAGTGTCCTTTGACAGCAACTTGTGCCACCGCGCGCCTCCGTCTTCGACGCGCTTACAGAGCCATATCAGGTATCCGCATACGCGACATGGCATGTGCTCCAGGATCCGGGCGGCCGAACGTGCGGAGTCGACATCATCGGCGCCCGAATGCCGTGTCTGCTCGCGGCGCCGCACACCGCCGCCGCATCCACCGCTGCCGGCGGTCTACCTGCTCATCATCAGATCAGCTGCATCCATGTGCGTGTGTCCACCCACCGGCGGACGCGCGGGAGTCGAGAACCACCACAAGGTGACAAGGCAGCGCGTGCTTATGCAATCAGGAACCACAAGCCTTGTTTGAGAACTGAGAGATTGTATCGTGTAGCATTGATATCTGTCATGTACGTGGCAGAACGGCAGAACCTGTGGCCATCGCCGTCGGCCGGCGAGCGAGGGAGGGAAGGTAGGTAGGACGTAGGAGATGGGCCAGTGCCCAGCGGGATAACAGGTCCGCTTTAGGTAGGAGATGGGCCAGTGCCCAGCGGGATAACAGGTCGATGTGGGATGGTTGGGTTGGTGGAAGGTAGCTGGGCCGAGAATGGAAATGGAAATGGGCTGTGAGCTGGGGCCTGACCGAAATGGATGACGAAAATTAAAGGAGGGAGAGAGGTCGCAGATCCTATATATCTTCCGGTAGATTTTTTTTTTGACTTGCCTTCCAGTGTATGAGATTTGTGCAAAGCATCCGAGCCATTGGATTATCGTAACGCATCTGCTTCTACTTCCTTCGGATATTTTTTCTGCCGTTCCGTTCCGTTCCTTTTTTCCCCTCTCAGTCGCGCGTTTTCCCACTCCCAGAGGCTAGGGTTCGACGGAGATCTTGGGGTGATTCGGTGGCGGGAGTTCGGCGGAGATTGGGAGGCTCAGAGTTCGTCGGCGATTGGGAGGCTTAGAGTTCGCCGGCGATTGGGAGGCTCAGAGTTCGCTGGCGACTTGGAGGTTAGTGAATCCAAGAGGACCGGCGATTAAATTTCTCCCGCTTGTCGATGACTTAGTTTTGTGATTTCGTGTTGGATCATGTAAGTCAAATCTTCATTTTGCATCTTGTTGCTCTTGGATTTCTTCTTATTTTGTTCTTCACTTTGTTGACCTAGTATCTCACGATGCCTCGGAAGAGTGGAACTCGTTTGGAATCTGGTGCAGCATGCGTTGGGGGAAGTAGTTCTCGTGGGGATCCGAGTTCAGTTGGTGCTTCAGTTAGGGTTACTAGATCCAGGTCAAAGGTTAAAGTCAGAATGTTGGAGCGAAGGCTGTTAATGTAAATGATGAGGTTTGTTTCTTAATACTTGTATTGCTTTTGTTTTTGTGTGTTGATTGATTTAGTATATGTAGCTATGGTGTGAATCTGTTGTTTCTTGGATCGTTTTCACTGTTATGACCAAAGCTAATAGATCACGGTGTGAATCTGGAGCTATGGTATTTATTTTCTGTTGTTTCTTTGTGCCCCATTGGGAAAAATTAAGTTGCATAGGTAGAGATACTAAGATGATACCTGCTTCCTGTTTTCGGCAAGGAATCACTGAGAGCATTCATGGATTATGACCCATTCAATTCCTCTTATTCTTCAATAGCATACCAAGACGCTTTTGTTTTTGAACCGCACATTTTTTGTCATATGTGTGTTTTACATTCATCCATACAGTAGTATTAAGATATGCGAACAGGCACTGGTTTCTCCCATTTGGAGAAGCTAAGCACGTATAGTACTGAAGTGTGCTGCTGGTATATGTTAACTTGGGAGTTTCATCTTTACTTGATCCAACATTTCTAAGACCTAGTTGTGTGCACACTACTGCATTTGAACAGCTACTAATTACTGAATGAGCTGAACATGTACGTTAGATGCTTAATATTGAAGCTTGTGATTTTCAGCAGACCCTACAAGGCCTTGTGCATCTTGATAATGATAGCATAGTCTCCTATGTTAGACTGAACCTCAGCATGATCTTGAATTAACCTTTCATATTTTCTTTACACTTGTGCAATGTCTGAAACTACTGGCTTCTTTGCCATTTTATAAACCTTACAATTAAATTGGGTGAAGTCCTTCTTCTATCTTCTGTGTAAACCCAATAAAACTGACTTTTATAAGGACCAATGATTAACAAATTTAGATTGGCATCTCCGAGAGAGTTACCACCATCCAGTCACCCCACTTATTTACCAGCATCCAGTCACCCCATCCAGTCAGCTCCTAGTTTTAAAATGGAAGGTGTTAGTATCACAGAGAACAATGTAGTCAGAGTTGTTTGTCCTCGTGCAACTAGGCTGAATGGAAGTTATAAAATGGCTTTGCAACACCTACCGTCAGTTCATAGTTAATTAATGGATGTCTTTGAGCCAATTGCATACTCTTTCAGCCTGCTTGGGATATTGGTTCAGTTTTTTCAAACTAATAACATATTCCTGTATGAAGAACTTCAGAACTGACCTAGGCTTTGCCTGGGACATTATAAATGTTGTTTAATTGAACATATATGCAGTATTTTGCTTTAGTTAGAAATACTATTTCATAACATTTTTGAATCTGATACATTTTGAATAATGTTTTTTAACAATTTTCATTACCTGATTCAATGTTTCCTGTGCTAATGTGTGTGTTAACATTTTATTTACTTGATTTCAATAATTTTAATTAAGTGATTCAACATTTGACATGTTTCTCTTGCTTTCAACATTTTTTTAATTGGTTTGAACCATTTTCATAAACTGATTCAACATTTCTTATGCTATAGTCTGATGATGACGGTGACGGCAAGGATATTAAGTTGCGTTGGTCACAGCCCATGTTGCTAAACTAGTCAAGAAACTTCACCCCATCCATAAGTGACACATTATAAACCATGGGTTTGGTTTTGTCTTTGATGTCAAGAGTTTCAGGGTCCCTATAGGTTTCATTGAATGGGTGTTGTCCAAGACATCTTCTTGTTCTCATGAGTTTCTTCTCAATCAAAAGTCCATCCACTTCACAAAGGATATGGTAACCAAAGTTCTTGGTATTAGCTCTGGAGATAGACCTGTTGAGGTGGAAAGTGGTGATTTTGAAGTTGAAGCTCTCGTAGAAAAGTTCAAATCTCAGTACAGAGTTGGAAACTTTTATCCAATCAACAAGTGCACTCAATTGATGCTCACTGAGAATGATGAAGAAAAATTTATGAGGCACTTCATGCTGTTCCTGCTTTCTACTATTCTGATGCCTCGCAAATCCAACAATTTGTGTGTGGAATACATATATTCTTTAGTGGACATTAAACAGTTATCAGAATATGACTGGGCTAAAGAGGTCTTGCATGTTATCATGTATGAAGTGTGCCATTCCCATGGATTGAGAGATATTCTTGGGCATCCTGTTGCCACGAAGCATTTCTACATGGAAGGATGTCTTCCTCTGCTGGCTGTAAGTTCTCTGCAATCTGTATGAAAACTTTGATGTAATGTTTTGTATATCACTCCTTTTCATGTCTTTTTTTGTTATGTACAGATTGTTTATGTAGATTTCTTAGATTTGCCTCAAAATTCCCCTAATGTTCATACCCTGAACTACGGTGTGCCAAGAATCTGCAATTTGTCTTCTAATGATTTTGACTACATCATGGAAATTGATAGGAACAGCAACGCTGGACATCATATTTATGGAATGCATTCGGTATGTTTTGCACCTTCTTTATTTATATTTGTGTTTTCTTATTTTCTATTTGAATTTGATTTTTTCCCTATTTCTTTTTTAGTTCCGTGATATCTCAGACACTCCTTATCGTATTACCAAACCGGCTCAACATGGAATTCCACAAACAATAAGTTTGTTCTTTATCATTGAAATAATTATTAAGTTTTCTATCTATTGTTCTTTGTCATAGTGCAAATAGAAGAAAAAACAGTAATAAGTATGTGATATGATTTGCAATAAAATATTAATTAATATTTTTTCCTTGCTAACGTTCTACATCCTGATGTCCAGCAATTACTTGATAACCAGAGAAAGCTATGGAAGTCTGATCTTTCTTTTCTCTCCAACACATTCAATGATATGCTTGAGAATCGAGTTTAGATTGTTGCTTCTGAATTTAATACACTATATATTTCAAAAATGACTAAATTAGCTGGTGCTTCAACTTCTTGTCCCAACGCTGGTCCTTCAAATCATCCAACTGGGTCTTTTCAAACGAGGTCACCAAGTTCAAGTGATCATGCTCAACTTGATATTGGACTTGAAGATGAATATTTGCATTCTGATGTTGGATTAACTGATGATCATGTTCCTGATAATTCTGTGCCAGAGAATGAAAACACAAATGATGTGCATGTTTCTGATAATGGTTCAACTGATTCTGATAATGGTTCACCTGGAGTTTCAGTCAATGGTAATATTTATTTATACTTGAGCTTTCCATTACTATTTCTTCATGTTTTTTATAATTGTTCAATTCATTCTAAACATTCTAAATATGGAGTTCAATTGAATGGTAATATAAATTTTTTG
The DNA here is from genome assembly GCA_004135705.1 of Alloteropsis semialata. NCBI lineage: Eukaryota > Viridiplantae > Streptophyta > Magnoliopsida > Poales > Poaceae > Alloteropsis > Alloteropsis semialata. The sequence continues at coordinate 47,728,523 of CM014275.1, read as the reverse complement.
TTACGCTTTTTGTTCCTTTCAAATATTGTCTAAATTAAAATTATTGATTTTTTTCAGATTTCCAATCTGATTCTCCAAATCATCCATGTGTTCATCAAGAAAGAGCAAATGAAGTAACTGTTGAATTTGAACCTCTAGAACAAGTACCTCCTGCTGGATTTGATGGAGCAACAGATGTACCTCATAATGAAACAGAAATTTTACTTCAAGAAACTTCTGGTATTCTTTCTTCAGATTCTCTTGCTCAATCAGTTCATCCAACATTTAATGATGCTTCAGGCAGTAAAACTTTAAATTTATTCAGCTTTCATAAATATACATGTTTGGCTTAGAGTATAACTTATGCCAGTAAAATGAGTCTTGTATTATGTTTTGTATAGGTGGCAATTCACTTGAAGTTGAAAAAGAAGCAACAGGTGGAGATTCTACAGGAGGCAATTCAATTCAAGCTGAACAACAATCAGGTGTTGGAATACTCCATCATCAAGTTCCCATTGAATCATCTGCTATTTATAGTTGTCTTCATGTGACACCTTAATCACCTAATGCTTACTATATTTGACAATTTTCCACATCTCACATTGTATTTAGGTCATAATTCTGCTGTAGATGAACAACATCAATCATTATTTGAATTGCCTTTTGACGTTTCTGCACCAAAACTAGTTTTTGAAGGCTGTGGTTCACCCTCTACATCTGTATCTACAGGTTTGCTTCAAAAATATGTATTTTGTTAGTATTGTGCCTCTAGTGCCATTATTTTGCTATATATGCTTCAAAAATATGTATTCTGGTTTATGTAGAATCAATTTAAAACTTGTTTATATTTCAACAATGTTTACACATGATAACTTATCAGTAAAACTATGTCACCATTTCTGTTACACTAGATCAACATTGTTTTTAAATGTAGGCCAACAATTTCTTTAAAATTGTTCATTACTCATGAAAAAGTTGTCAGTATTGGATTTTGTGATTACTTCTTCTTTGTGTGCCCCATTATTTTCTAAATCTGATTTTATATCACTATTGCTTTATGTAGAATCAGAAGTAAATGTTGAGAGAGAACTTGTTATTGAAGATGGCAATAAGTTTTCTTCAATCCCTCCTTCTATTTCTGTGAATGTCGTGTTGCCATCTCTTTTGGATTCAGCTACAAGTTCACATGTATTACCTAGAAATATTGTTGATGATTTACATATGAGTAACACAGAAAAAACTCATGTATTGACAGCTTGTAAACCTCCTGAACTTGGCCCTGGTATTGACATTGCTATGAATTATGGCTCCCCTGAAACTGCCTCGATCTTTAGTAAGACTTTTGTTTATTTCTTTTAGTGTCGTTCAAACAATATTGAGTGAAATGGTTCTTCAAATTTTTGATGTTTAAATGCAGCTAAACCTTTGTTGGGAAGCCTTGGACCTAGTACCATAGATAGGAAGAATCGCAAGAAAAGGAAAGCTGCTGATCTCAGTGATGAATCTCCATCTTTTGTTCTTGTACTTAACGATGATATTGAGAATTTTTACACCAAGTTTATCTGCAAGAATGGTGTGAGGTACTTACATGCTACTAAAAAGTAAGTTTGCTATATTTTGATTCCTATGTTTTTTGCAAAAAAAAATGTATCTATCCATCTTAAAAACTATGTGCTCATAAATTTTTTATTTTGCAGCAATCCTTTTGTCATCGTTGGTGAAATATGTTGAATTACAAGGAATTTCAGACCCCTCTCAAAATGTATGGTGAGCTAACAGAAAAGTTTATGTAAGTATATTCTGATGTCTCCAATGGAACTCCAGAAAGATATTTGTTTGATAAGATGGATCGGAAGAAAATTGATGCATAGCAACTACTGTTTTGCTGCTGTTTATGTTGCTCAAAATAATTTTTTATTCGTGTTGATTAATTCAATTGCAGAAAAAACTTCTTCTGAACCCATCTGCCTTTGAATCTGGCGCATGCATTGATGAATTGAGGAAATACGATGAGCTTCTCAATATAAAATCTGCAGATTTGGTATGTATTTGTTATATGATTTTTTCAGATTTTAGTTGAGTTTATGTCTCTTTTGCTGACATATTCATTTCAGTTCACCGTATTTCTACATTAATCTTATTTGCTAATAGTTACTGCTGAATAACTTTATTAGTAATAATTGTAAACTAGTATTTGGCAAGTGCACCAGTGTGAGTGTGATCTCCTAGTGGTAATTTGTTTATATGTCTCACTTTTATTTAAAGTTGTCCATCATATTCTTGTCTGATACATTTTGCTTATGTTATTCTAGATCTTTTTCCCTGTCATGATACAGCGGCGCTGGGTTCTAATTTGTGTGAATGTTCTTTACAAAACTTTGAATTTATTTGATTTCGTGAGTTTAACTTCTGCTGAAGACAGTGATCGAATTCTTTTAAATTTGGTAATAATTGATTTCTCTATTTGTCTATATTTCTTCTTATCATCTATTTTGAAATTTACCATGTTTAATCTATGTTTGTTTTGTATGTAGTCTGTGAATTTTGTCAACTCTTTGTGTCGAAGCAAATTTATCCACTCCATCTTATATTGAATTCAAAAGAAGCACTCCATCTGAATATCCACATGAAGTAGACATATATGTTTCTTTTACCTTTTTCCTGTATTAAAATCTGTAGTACATGGAGTGCAATTTACATATATTAATGTTTATAAATTTTTTATCTTCTGCACTAGTTCCATGTACTAATATTAATTTTGTATATTTTTATTGCGGTAGAAATGACATTATTGACTGCCCAAGTCTCAACAGTGGGTTTTACTGCATGGTATACATGGAATGTTGGGATGGCTTGAAAATGCTTAACTTTGATGAGGTTAGCATTTTTGTTCTGCACTGTGTCCTTCAAATATTCTTCACTCATATGTGTCTTATTTATTATGTCTGCTGCATTTTTCAGAATGCTGTTGTTCAATATAGGAAGGTGGTTGCACACAAGGTTTTCAACTCTCCACTCAACAAAACTATTGATAATTCAACTTGTACCACATCTGCAAAGAGAGCCAAGAAGAAGAAATGAAGCATCTGAAAATGAGAAGTAAGGAATGGTCACTGTGTAGTCATGAACTTAGTATGTTAATATATCAGTGAAGTTATCTCCTGTGTGATGTAATATACTTAGATTTGCACTACTATGAAATGCAGTACTTGTGTATGTTTGAAGAAAAACCTTGTACTTTTACAAGGTTTTCTGGATTATGAATCATGTTGCAGCACTGTTTAAAACTTTGTTATTTGTCTTGTTGAATGGTTCTGGATTATGAATCATCTTGCTCGATTGTTCACAACTATGCTATTTGCCTTGTAGAATTGGTTTCTGGTTATTTGTATGAGATGGAACAAAGTAGTAGTCTTTGAGCATTCACATATCAGTATAGTTGTATCAACATTTCCATATAGTTATATCAACATTTCCAAATAGTTATCTCAACATTTTAACATAGTTATCTCAATATTTTATAAATTGGTTTATAAACATTAGCATATGTAATTTTATTTAGTTATCCAACATTTTTTTATTGTTGTTTCAACAAAACCAAATTGCTTTGTCAACTGCCACACATTAGTTTAGCAAACAATCATAAAAATTGAACATTATTACTTCAACATTTATAAATTGTTTTACCAACATTAACGGATAAATATTTCAACATTTTTTCATCATTAATATAATAATTCTCTAGATCCCCATGTCTTTTAACATTTCACCAACAATCACATATTATGCCATCAATATTTTAAAAAATATTTATCAACATTCCCCTATGTTCAATTAAATTTTTAAACCAACATTCTTATATGGTTCCTTCAAATTTTATTTTTTTCTCAACATTGACATATGGTTTTCTCCACATTTCATCAAAATTCCCATGGCTCCCTATTCATATAATATGGATATACCCCCTGCCATATAAGGCTAAATTGCTTAGGCTTCAGATATACCGGTTAGGGTTCAGAGTTGTTGGGGGGCGACTCCATCCTATCGAGTTCAAAAACATGTTTGGGGTTTGGGGCGGCTATGTATCCCCTGTCATAGAAAGCCAAATTGCTTTGGTTTCGGATATACTGGTTAGGGTTTAGGGTTGTTGGGGGGCGACTCCGTCCTATCGGGTTCAGAAGCATGTTTGGGGTTTCGGGCGGCTATGTACCCCCTGCCATAGAAGGCCAAATTGCTTCGGCTTCGGCTCACCTGCCATAGAAGGCTAAATTGCTTCGGCTATACCAGTTAGGGTTCAGGGTTATTGGGGGATGACTCTGTCCTATCGGGTTCAGAAGCATGATTGGGTTTTGGGGCGGCCATGTACCCCCTGCCATAGAAGGCCAAATTGCTTCGGCTTCGGATATATCGGTTAGGGTTCAGGGTTGTTGGGGGGCGACACCATCCTATTGGATTCAGAAGCATGTTCGGGGTTTGGGGTGGCCATGTACCCCCTGCCATAGAAGGCCAAATTGCTTCGGCTTCGGCTCCCCTGCCATGGAAGGCTAAATTGCTTCGGCTTCGGATATACCGGTTAGGGTTCAGGGTTGTTAGGGGGCGACACCGTCCTATCGGGTTCAGAAGCATGTTCGGGGTTTGGGGCGGCCATGTACCCCCTGCCACAGAAGGCCAAATTGCTTCGGCTTTGGCTCCCCTACCATAGAAGGCTAAATTGCTTCGGCTTCGGCTATACCGGTTAGGGTTCAGGGTTATTGGGGGCGACTCCGTCCTATCGGGTTCAGAAGCATGTTTGGGTTTTGGGGCGGCCATGTACCCGCTGCCATAGAAGGCCAAATTGCTTCGGCTTTGGCTCACCTGCCATAGAAGGCTAAATTGCTTCGGCTTCGGCTTCGGCTATACCGGTTAGGGTTCAGGGTTGTTGGGGGCGACTCCGTCCTATCGGGTTCAGAAGCATGTTCGGGGTTTGGGGCGGCCATGTACCCCTGCTATAGAAGGCCAAATTGCTTCGGCTTCGGATATACCGGTTAGGGTTCAGGGTTGTTGGGGGTGACATAGAATTGGGCCTTTTGTATTGTAACGTCATTTTGTCAAAACTAATTCAAAAAGTTAAATATATAATTTCAAAACTTTCTACCTAATTATTGAACTATGTTACACAAAATGTTGAACTTTCACAATAAGACTATTGATATAGTATATATTAAATGTTGTAAAAATTAACCAAAAATGTTGAACTTGTACATTAAGGATGTAATGCACAAATATTGAAATAATTTGCAGAAAAGATTGAAGCTGCGCATTAAGAATGTTGAAATATCACATCTCCAATGCTGTCATAATTATGAAACTGTACATGTCGAAAAGATTTTCATAATTTATAAAAAATTATGAAACTGTACATTAGTAATGTTGAAATAGTAAATTAAGAATGTTCAAATAATATGACCTACATGCTCTTCAGTGACATCTTCAGCTCCTGTAGTTGTAAACATAAATATAGTAGAATACCAGTTCAAATAAATAAAATAAAAGTTACAGGTGTTGTTCATTATAGTACATCTCTTCAATCATAATTTAAGCAATACTAATAAGTAATAAAATGATAACATGAAAATTGGTTCTGTCCATTCCTAATCCTGCTTCTTGGTTAATTTCAGCTTCTTTGAACCTTTTTTCTTCTCCTCTATGTTAATTTCTGAAGGATGTTTCAAGCGGTTTCCTTTTTGTACACACTTGCTAGTACCAATTGGTGGATCAGTAAGCCATGTTTCTTCCACCGCTTCTTCTTCTTCTATTGGTTGTCTTCTTTTTATAATCTTATCATGAAACCTTTCTAATTCTTCCACAAATTCTTTAGTTTCAGTTCCACTATTGCAGACATCTTTCCATATGGAACTAACTTTGTTAGATACCATAGCATATCTTATGGCTTTTTGAGCTTTGTTGCATCATGTCTTCTCAATGCAATCTTTCTTATGTTTCTGCAATATTTCTTCTCTGTACATCTTTGTCCATCTCTTATTTATGCAACTTTCTAGAAGGTGATTCACTCCTAACTGTGTGAATAATCTTAGTATATGGCAATACACAAGTCCATCTCTCTGTAGTTTTGTGCATTCACATCTGAACTCTTGTTTTATTCTGTCAACTTCAATGTTGAAGGTTTTCTTAAAAAAACTCTGGATTCTCATAGTAGGTGTTCTTAATGACAGTGTACTTGTGATCTTTTATGACCTCATTCACTGAAAAAGCACTTGAGTTGTATAACTCTGTCTGAAATTTGAAAAAAATGTCTCTATTGTATATTTTGGCTGCTTCTCTTTCAATCCTCTGGTGTGTGCAGTATGTTGGCTTTTTTACTAAACTTGTGAACCTATTCTCATTTTCCCTGCTGACACTTGCTTCTTGTATAATTTGAAATTGCCTCATGAAGTTCTCAATTGTGTCTTTCGGAATCACAAAATCCTTGAAATATGAGTTGGTACTTTCACTTCTAGAAGTTGAATGAATGAATGGGCACAAGAGATCCTTGAAATAAACTGGAATCCACATCTTTCTCAGGTTGTACAAAGTTTGCAGGTGCTCATTATTCTCTGCATCAAAATCTTTTATCATTTTCTACCAGCCACTCTTAAACTCTGATATGGTTAAGGAATCATATACTAGCTGATTCAGCTTCTTCTCCATTTCATCTCTATGCTTCTGATTCATGAATGCTCCACATTTCTCCTGCAGATTCTTCATAATGTGCCAAATACACAATCTATGAAGCACATCTGGCATAAAGTTTGAAATTGCTTTTTTCATTGCTGCATCTTGGCCAGTCATTATTATCTTTGGTTTCTTGCCATTCATTGCCTTAATAAAAGTTTTGAACACCCATTCAAAAGTTTGTGCTGTCTGATCTTCCAAGAGGGCACATCCAAATATTATGTTGCTACCATGACCATCTATCCCACAATTGGCGCAAAAGGTAAGTTGTACATGTTTGTACTGAACGTTGTATCAAATGAGATAAAATCTCCATACAATTCATAGTCCATTTTTCCTTTGGCATCAGTCCAGAATATGCTTCTTACTGTGTTGTCATCTTCCATTCTCACTGTGTAGAAAAATCCAGGATTTTCCCTTTGCACTTTGTTTAAATACTGCACGGTTGCATCTATGTCTGACATAATTGATTTGATCCATTCTTTTTGCTTCAATTTATCTAGATTCTTCCTAGTGAAATGGATATTTCCAAAGTTGCCTTCCAACTCTCTAAAATTGACATGATCTTCAATGGCATTATTCTTGCATCTTGTAAAATCTTTGAGAATACCTTTTCCTCTTCTGTCATCCTTTTGTGGTTAATGAATAATTTTGTGAGGGAAGGACTGTTCACAACATTGTGGTTATGTTCAGCGTTTACCTTGGTAAACTCCCACTGTCCATTAATCAATTTCACTATAACCTTCATCTTGCATCCTGTTTTAGTAATGTAGTTTCTTTTGCGAATTCTTTGAGGGTTATCCATTCTCCTTGGTTTGCCACTCTTGTTGCACTCTAGCTGATAGGTCTTCTTCAAATAGTTGGTTCCTTTCCTGATAGCATACCCATTGAGTAGACCATGCACATTTAGGTATCTGTGAGCTTCACTTAGGTTTGCAAATGTCATTCCAACACATGGTGAAGCTAATTTTTCCACTTCCTCTGGGCTTGGGAATATATGTTCCCTTGTCTTCGGTACAGTTGCTTCATCATCTGAGCATTCCTCATCATCTGCATCAGCATCACTATTTGTCATATCTTGCTCTTCAACACTTTGTTGGAAAAATTTTGCAACCAGTTCAACTCCTTGTATTACTGCCTGCTCTTCACCTAATGTTTTCTCTTAATTGGTGTTTACCGCCTGCACATTACAATCATTTGTTACTACATTTTGAAAATTGCACCTAAACATTACATCCTACTTTTTAAAATTGTGTTTACTGTGCATTGTGATGGAAGTAACATTACCTCATTATCCATAGCAATAGTATTTTCTTCTCTTTCAGTTATCTCCATTGAACAACTTTGTCTTGTTTCAGAACAATCAACCTGCAACATGTGAATATTCAGACTTGTTTCACAAAATATTTTTTTCATTGTCAATTGTAGCATAAACTTGTTCTTTGCATCTTACCAGCATTTCAATTGGTTTCTCACAAAAATTTGAAATTGAAGTTTCAACATCTTTATATTTCATTTGGTCTACCTGTACATCAATGTAAAATTGAAATCAGTATGTAATGTTTTCAGCATTACTACTTCACTCATGTAATTTTTGTAACCAAAAGGTACTTAAGGCTTACCTCTATTTTTTTGCTTTGCAATCCTTGTTTACAAGATTTATCTTTCATCCTCTTCTGTAAATCTGCCATGTTAATCGATGCAAATGATGGAAATAGAGATATTGGTTTATTCCATTCCTGTTCAACAAAAAAGAAAAATATCATACACATTTTCTTCCTTACCAATTCAACATTACAGGTTGTACTAAGTATTACATAAACTTTAATCAAACTGCAAATGTTTCTAATTCATAATGATAATATCTGCATACTACAATCAGTCTTTAGTATATATGAAATTGAATTAAACTTGTTCCCTAAGCATGAAGATAACCTCTTATATGCAAATTAATTTGAAGATCTTATATCCAACATGTAATTGTAGAACAAGCTAGTATTGAATCTCACCTTTGTGGGTAACCCATTGTTTGCTGGTTTTTCTGATATTGGGGGTACGGATCTGGTGGAATCCATTGGATCTCCGATCTTTCGGGGGATCCAATTCTTCAAGAGATTTGGGGATCTCTCCAAGGAAGTAGCGGACGGCTTCAAGTTTTGGGATGAGGAGCACGATGAGGAGGACGCCGCCTACGAAGGATAGTTCTGGAAGTTGACTTGTTTATGTCGGTCCCACTTGTCATAGTAACTGTAAGGAGATAAGGCCGAGCACATGCCCTCCCTTCTGTTTAAGTTAGAATTTTCTTTTTTCTAATTGAAGAGCTATTTTCTTTATGTCGGTCCCACTTGTCATACTGACTGCAAGGAGATAAGGCCGAACACATGTTCTTCCTTCTGTTTGTGTGCTGTCTTTTTTCCCCAAATCTCATTTCGTTCTCGATCTCCCTGTGCGGATAGCCTCCCACGGGCGATTTTCAAGTAATATCATTAATTTTGCTTCACCCATGTGCTAATTCCAGTAATTTTATTCACGTGTTCATCTCCCTTTGTATTCCAAGATGTACTAGGTATCTGTTCCTTCCTTCTCATGGTGGTTCTGCTCAAATTGATGCTAGATTTTGCTGAAACCTGTCAATCTATATGGTTTTCTAGTGTGGAATTGCAATTGATGTTCTCGTCTACCTTTTGTTTCAATTTCACGAGCTCATAGACTTATCAAATGCTCCTGCTCATAGGTTCTAGATCTCTGTTCGTATAAATTTATCATATACTCCTGGTCCTATGTTCTAGATCTCCTGGTTATGTATTGCTTGGATGTTAGCATGTTTGGAACAACCAAAACAATAAGCATATGTTGCAGTGTTATTCTGTGATTATGTCAGTGTTGTTTCTGGTAATTAATTTTTGAAATCAAATTTTTCAGCATGTCAGCTGGTATGAAAAGATCAAATGAGCAGCCTAGTTTTGATTTTCCTTCATTAAATGAGTTGCGCAAGAACTCAAAGGTATGTATAGTATATATGCCTTTTATTTCAATTCATAAATTACTTCATCTTTCTTGTTAGCTAATATGTTTGACTAATTTTAAATCTTTTGGTTTTCTTGCAGTCATACAGTACTAGGCAGTCAACATCTTCATTTATTTCTATCGTCAACAATTTGTTACCAGAAGAGAAAGATTTGGTAAATCTTGTTGATTTTGGTCCTCTCCTGAACTTGAACTATTCTTTCACTCCTAAATCGCTTGTATGTTGGCTAGCGAACAATTTTGATTGCGATTCCAATTCATTGACACTTTCAAATGGATATTCATTTAAGTTGGATGCTTTAGTTGTGCACAAGGTTCTTGGGATTCCTTATGGAGGGAAATATATTGATGGTCAACCAAATTCTGAAGCTTCTTCATTTATCAAGAATGATACTAAATGTGCCGGTGACAGTCCTACAATCAAAGAACTTGTGCAATTTATATCTGGTCACCCCTCTGATCATTCATTTGTTCCGTGCTTTCTTGTTACTTGTTTTGTCCACCTTTTTGTGCCCTACTAGCCATGATTATGCTAGTTCAAGATACTTTACACCACTTGTGCAATTCGACCAATCAGAAGCTATAATTGGTCCATGCTAGTTTTTGAGTGGCTCATCAATTATCTCAGAAAGTATCAAGATAGAATTTCTACTGGGAAATCACCAGCCTTATGTGGCTGTATATTTTTTCTTGTGGTATGTTTGACTTGTAACTTGTTATATATTTATCTATTTTTGAATGCTTTTATCTATTGTTTCTAAAATATAATATTTTTTCTAATATCATAGGTTTGCTACCTAGAGTTCTTGAAAGCAGCTCAAATTGATATTGACTTGAAATGTCCATGTTTGAAAATCTAGAGCACCAGTACTGTTTCTTATTTGTCAAACCTTGATATGCCCCCAGTTGTTCCTCCGATATTTGGAAGACTACCTGTATGTGTAATTGATAGTTGTTATTCAGCTGATTGTTGTTAACTTTGTCTGTAGTTTTTCATATATTGACTTATAATTTTTTGAGATCAAGGATATATCTTTGACTCCATTTGCTGATTTGTCATCTACACATTTGTTACAAAATCCACAAGTCGATGTTGATCCTTCTAAACAAAGAGAAGCAGTAAGTCTTGTAAAATTATTTTTTTATACCACTGTATTCATTTATATGACTGTAGTTGTATATTATTTTATCTCTTAACTTTGTATGCATGCTAATTCAGTTATACTTGTATACTATTGTAGACAAAAAGGAAATTATTTGTCATTGCAAGTGGTATGCAAAGTGCTATATTTGAAGCAATCAAACCAGTTGTATGTTCATATGCTATCAAATATGCTCAAGCCATGCAACAGCTTCCTTCGTCTGCAAGCATAGATGGAAATGTTGATCCTTCAAGTATATATGATCTTTTATTTGGTGGGCAATCTGATGACATTTACAACTCAGTTGCTAATATATCTGAACTTGATGATGGTGATTTACCAATCGATGTGCAGCGTCCAAATTCATTTAGCAACCCATCTGATGATTGCTTTACTCAAATGGTATTCAGACCTCCAATAATTCCAGATGCTCATGTAGATCATGTTGCTGAAATTATTGGGAAGTTGTCTTTTCTATCACTTCCTGAATGTCCATCAGAGTTTGAGTCACCGTATGAAGGAGATGAATATGAAAATCTATTTAAGTTGGTAGTTCAAGAATCTGTTCCTCCTCTGGAAACTTATATTGACTCAGGTACTTTGTTCAATCAGAGTTTGATTTGTTTATTTCTTCTAGTCTCTTTCTTCAATATATGTTAAAACATGTGATTTTTTTTCCAGTTCCTTCAATTTCTATTGAACAATTGGAATTGCTATGTTCTGTTGATGCCTATGTATCAGCTCCAAAGCCAGAGGAGCATATTGATACCTCATTTTTAGATCTAATTCAATCTTTTGAATCAAAATCTTCCATAAACATCTCTCAAAAGCCAGAGGATAATGTTCATGCCTATGGACTGTCTCTCAATGAACGTCTAGAGCACATTCTTTCAAATAACACATATCGACCTGCTGTTGATGGAAGTCCTTTGGTTGACCTTAGCGCATCTTTTGATCTAATTCCTACCAGTTGCAAATCACCATCACTTGATGCTGCTAACTATGATAGCCATCCTTTATCTGTTGGTGCTACTATTCTTCCAAGTCCTACTATTCAAGCTGAGTCTCAATATCCATTACATGTCACAACTGATATGGCAACAAGATTTGTGAGATGCAGTGAAATGATTGAGCATGAGTCTTTCTCATCAAATTTTACAAAGAGCCCATCACCTGGTGTTTCTGAATCTCAAGTTATTTCTGCAACACAGGCTGAGAAGATCTTTAATGATAAATTCACATCTGATATCTCTGGTCATTTGCCAAGGTACTGAAACAGAACTGTTTCCCTAGTTATCTGATATGTTTTTGTTACTGTTTTGTATCTTATATCCATGGAAACTATAGTGCATTTTGTTTTATTTCAGCAAACATATATTTCAAGTTGATAATGTGTGGATTGATACAATAATGTTAGCCCTTTCAATGCAATTTGATTGTTGGTTCAGTCCATTTGCAATGTCTGCATTTTGTAAAATGTTCAACTCTGAGCAAGAAGATAGATTGAAGCTCAGGCAAAGGCATCCTGGAGAGATTACTTACTTCTTTATGAGCAAAAACCTTGCAGTATGGATTTTTAACCTTTATACATTTCAAATTGTGTCCTCTCATAATCTTCTTGTCACTGTATATTTTATTTCATCATCATTCATATTATTTTTCCAGGATCAGTTAATGTCTGGTTCTCTTTTTCACAATGATCTCAAATAGTCCTTTACTCAATATGCTCTTGGTGTCAGACTTGAATATATTGATCATGTAAGATACTTGTTATTTCCTCATCTCATGAGTACCAATATATGGAATACTATACAAACTTAAATGAATGTTTAAAATTTTTGTTTGTGAAGGTTTTCATTCCATGTGTTCATAACCATCAATGGTTTGTTGTTGTTGCTAATTTCATCGAGAAGAGATTTGATATCATGAACTCAGATTCTGGATTGCAAGACTATCAGCAAACAATCAACACAGTCATATACAACTTCAAGTGTCTTTTCATGCTTGCATATCTGCGTTGCAATCATTTCAAAATTCGTGAGTTTAGGACATCCTTTCTACTGGTTCCAAAGCAGAAATTCAGTTTTTTTTAACCTATCTTTTAAGTTACAGTTTCATATGACTCTTATTTTTACTAACATTTACATTACATTTCTTAGCTTCATGGAGACATACAATGGAAATTCTGTGCAGAAAAATTCAAATATACGTTTTATAGTTCAATTCATCAAGAAATATCCTTACATTTGAATATTAGTTGATTTGTTACCTGAATGTCCAGAAAATTTCTAACATACTTTTTTTTCCCCCTGAATAGGCTGATTTGTTACCTTTGCGTCAGAAGTTTCTATTTAAATTGTTGTCATACATGTACACATACAAGTACAACAAGTTCTCTGCCAATTTTATTGAGATGTTGATCTAGTTCTGCTCATGCGGATTCCTTACCTAATTACAGGTTTGTAACATTATTTGTACTTTTTCTCAATATTTAGCTTTCAGCATTTCCAGCATTTAGCTTTCAGCATTTGTAACATTTGCAACATTCGTCTGATATTATGGTATATATCTGACACTCGAGTTGGGTAAACGGGTGTCACCCAAAATGTAGCACCGCACTTATACCATAATATAAACCCAAGCGAAAGAATTTTTGTGTACAAAGAAGACTACAAGATGACCAGGTGTACCCCCTAACAACGGGCGCAGAGATTTCAGAATGCACAAACATATGGGAATTGATTCACTTGCTTCAACGACACCCTGAGGCCGATGACAAAATCAATTGGCGATGGAGTCGAATGGTGACTTGGAGAGTACACCACGAGTACCACTTATCATATGTAGTTCGCAGGACAGATGCAGAGGGAAGCAATCACCCCTATTTGGAAGGCCAAGGGAGAATCGAAATGTCGAATATTCGTCTAGATCCTTCTATATAGGAAAATCTTGACGGCCAATAGGGGGAAAGAGAGGATGGCCATAGGACCCTCTATGGAAGCTTTGTGACAGCCTGACAGGGAACTAAACACCTGCACATCTTGTGTGTTTTGGGCTAAGCTGGTAAGTTGGTCGACGTCATCAATATATAGGGCGTGTTTAGATGCACCCATTATGCATAAAGTTTATACATTGGGCCGTGTGCACAGGGAGAAGAAATGAACTGACACGATTCCCAATGCATAAACTTTATGCATTTCGTATGCATCTAAACACGCCCATAATATGGTGGAGGAGGCGCAGAGCGGCGATGAACAAAAAAGATAGAGCCACATTCGACGAACTCTTTATTTATTATTAGTGCAACATGTGGAATGAACACAGCAGGAGAGCTTTTAATAAGAAAGTCAAGTCCTTTGATGAGGTGGCCTTCCTAAGGAAGATTTTCAGCAATTCCAGTTGGCAACTAACCCAACAGGGACGGAAGGGCTTATGTCATCATCGCCTCTTCAGTAAATAGGGTCATTGTATTTCACCTTGTGTTGTTTTGTTTCGGTCGTGCCGGTTGTGTTTTTGGCCTCACCTGGTCTTTTTAGTTTTTCGACCGTACCAGTTGTGTTCGTGGGCCTGTTTCAGTTGTATCGTCGAGGCCATGGAGGCCCAATTGTATTTGCTCACTTTTTTGTTCCTATTTTTTCCTCTTTTAATATAATTTCAGCAAATCTCTTGCAGTCCATTAAAAAAAATGCTTATGTTTTGCCATTGACATGACACATAATTTACCTGTGGTTGTGCCTGCGTTCCTGATCGGAATAACTGTTGCTGCGTTTTCACGCTGTGTTTTTGGAGGTCTTCAGTTTTCAGACCACAAGTGCCATGTTCGAGATCTTCAGCAACAGCGACTAGAAACCCTCCCCAGCTCTGATTTACTACTTGGGAGTCCGGCTCAAGACTGACCCTGTAGCAACACGTGAAGTTGGAGAGGGTGTGAGTTGGCGTAAACTTGTGAGCAGAAACTTAGATGCAAATCGGGCAGACATAAATTCAGTTATGAGACCTCAAAAATTCTCGGGCAGAGATGCAACTTTTATAAGCTACACATGTTTATAAACTTGACGAAAGAAGAGAAACTCGAGCTTAATCCAATGCTCCTCGTGGTGTAACTCTAGCAGCTCCATGCCGGCGCCCTCAGCTCCGGCAGCCCTTCCACCACCGCCTTACAGAAACTCTCGATGCAGCGCCGCGTCGTGCACGTCGTCATGGTGAGCTCCTCACGTTGCTCCTCCAGCTTCATCCAATGCGGCGCCGCCGCCGCCGCAGCCTCGGCGCGGTGCTGCAGCAGCTCCAGCACGGCGTTGGCCTGGCGGCGCCAGTGCTCGAACAGCTTCCATCGCGCCGTGTCCGCGTCCCGCAAACTCTGCCCGTGCGCGCACGCGTTGCCCAGCACGCGGCGGCCCTCCGCCACCTGCTCAAACGCCCGCTCCACGAACCCCACGTCCCTCGGGTGCACGAACGCCGGCCCGCGAGCCACCGCGTCGCGGAACCAGCGGAGCTGCCGCTCGGCGTCGCCCCGCTTGCGCAGGCTCGCCATCCACAGGTCCTGGTAGTGGAGGAACCGGCCCAGCGCCTGGCCCGCGCGCGCCCGCTCCGCCGCCGCCGCCACCACCTGGTCGCGATCGGAGCAGCCGTGGCCTGCGGCATCGCAGACGGCCGTCGGGTGGAGGCACACCCAGCAGAAGGCGTGGTTGCACGGCTCCGCGCACACCATGTGCCGGCAGCCGTCGAGCCGCTCGACGGGGCGCTGGCACGCCGGGCACGGCTTGGTGTTCAGCAGGATCCAGTCGGCGCTCGCCTCGTCCGCCTCGCGCGCCCACCGCGCCATCTCGGCGCAGGTCGCCGGCCAGTGCGCCGCGCCGCCGCAGCGGTGGCAGAAGGCGTTGCCGCATCCGCACACCAGGTCGCCGTCGCCTTCCGCGCCCTCCGCCAGCAACTCCATGGCGCGGCCGCACCCGGCCGCCGTGCACGGCTTGAACCAGGAGCCACGCGCCAGCGCCCGCGCGTACGCGTCCCTGCCCGCGCCCGTGGCGAACCTCTCCACCGTCCCGCGGAGCACCGCGCGCGAGCAGGACGCGTCGCACCGCAGCGCGAGGCCGCCGCCGCCGCCCAGCGCCGCAGCGACGTAGCCGCGCCAGCACTCGTGGCAGTAATAGTGCGCGCACCCCGCCGAGGCCATCTCCTCCCCTGGCTTGCCTTCCGTGCATATGGCGCACGCCATGATCTCCTCGCCACCAGGGACGACGAAGCCCACGCCCCACGGTGGTGTCGCCGAGGCCGACGGCGTCGATCACGCGGCCCTTCTCGGAGAACCAGTCGTCCTCCAGCCGGTAAGGGTTCCACCGGTAGTGCAGGAGGAGGACCAAGCCCCAGTCCGCCGGGACGGCGAAAGCCTCGGCCATGGCCGCCGCTTCTTCGCTTAGGCGTCGGCCTATCTCGTGTTCTGTTAGGATGGCGTAGCGCTTCATGTCGGCGATGGCGAATAGCTCCTCGTCGTCCCAGGCGTTCCTAGCGACATGGAGGTAGTTGTTACTGGTCGCCTCGCCGTCGTCGCTGCTGCTGTAGCCATTATAGGCGCTGTAGCAATCGTCGTCGCTGCAGAGGCCGTCGCAGCTCGCGCCGGAACAATCGCCGCAGGTGTCCATGGCTTCGATCCGTACGTCGAGTTGATCGAGTTGCGTACACGTTGTAATATTAGGGTAACCGAACCGAAACTAGAGCGTGCAAGATCTTACTTAAAGGAGAAGTCGTGCTCGTGCACGTGTTCGTGTTATACTTTTACACGGGCCGAATTACTAATTCGGAGGAAGAGCTAGCTTGTTGACGAGAGATGCCCGTGCAATCAATTGTCTTTTATGTGCGCGGTAGTATTTGAACCAAAAAGGAGTTTACGCAAGACCACAAATAAGGCAAAAGTAATTACTCCTCTCGAATACAAGGCGCTGAAGGATTCAAAGTTTATATTGAAATACAAGGCATTCTAAAAATTTTAGACAAGTATTAAAGAAAAGGGGAATTTGTCCTTGGGACACCGCAAAAGAGTGGTTTTGTACAACACACATCCGAAAAGTTTATTTAGTCTCAAACACATGGCAAAAATGTGGTTTGGTCTCCAGCACACCGCATGACATTTTTGGTACAGAAGAGGGATAAAAAGACTCTTTTGCCCTTGGACCCATCTATCATCCTCCTGACCCTTTCTTTTCTTCTCTTTTGGCCACATTTTTATTCTCTCTACCAACGATCCTGTGCTACTGCTTGGCTTCTGCAGGCGCGAGGCTGCTCCGACGGCCGCGCATCAGTGTCGTCCCTGCAGGCCTGTATGGTTATGGAGTTTTGATATTTATATACATACCTTGAAATATACTATACATATATATGTATTATCCAAAAAAAAAGAAAAAAGAGCTAAGACAAAGAGATAATAATAAAAAAGGAACCAGTTAAGCTCCTTGTACGTGTATATGCAAGGCAACAAAGTACCGCTGTACATGCATCATGCATGCTCTTATATTCAAGAACAATGTAATCGATGAGACATCAACAACACATATTTGGTAATCAGCATGTGCACGGTGTCGTTGCCGTAATCTGAACCAAGTAATAAGAGTCGAACGACTTCTGCGTTCCACACGATTTGGTTTAACCAAACTCAAGCGGCCGGCAGCCAACGATGGGAGAGAAGAGATGATGAAAGAGAGAAGACGGAGGAAGATGACAGATAGGACCATGGGCAAAGTGGTCCTTTTACACCTCTTGTATGCTCAAAATGGTTTGTTTATTCATCATGATGTGTTGTAGACCAAGCCGTGTTTTGGTGATGTGATGGAAACTAAATCGATTTTTTCGATGTGCACAGCACAAAACCACCCTTTTGGAGTGTGCCACGGACAAATTTCCCTAAAGAAAATCATTTACTTTGTCTTATCTCTCAACTGTGTACTTACCTTTTTATTATTTTTCCGGTTGTTTAATCTTAGAAACAAGTTTAATTATGGCTGCTAAATGAAAAGGTCAGATATGTTTTTTCCTCGCCCTTAAAATTTTCTAATTACTATGTATTACAGGATGGAGGAATTATAATTTTCCTTATAATTTGTTTTAAAAAAATAAAGAAAAGTTTTTTTTGACACTAAAAATAAAGAAAAGTTGACTAGTGGCCACTTGTCCTTATACATCTACCTTATAATCTCCGCTCTCTGCCTTCTAATCTCCTAACCTTATAAATTTCTTCATGCGGTCATGGGCTTGGCCCATTAATGTTCGCTTTGTGGGCTGACGTTGGGCCCATTCTATTTAGGAATTTCCACCTTGCCATCGTACCTGCGCGTCGCGGTGCTCCACGAGGCACGCACAGCCGAACGCAGAGCTCGCGCGCGCGCGACACCTCCGTGCAAGCTAGCCCGAGTGCCCGACTGGTTCTCCAAACCTCAGAGCGGCTGTGCCGAGTCAGCAGCCACCGGGGCCACTGACAGCGAGCGGAAACAACCAACACACAGATGCAGACACTCAGACACGCGCGCATAATCGTCCATATGAATGCACGTACACAAATCTTATCTCTATGAGAAATTGTGAGATACTGGGCCGGCTGCTCTGATCTTAAAATTGATGAAGTCACCACATGCGCCTCATTATTGATGGACACATCGCCTACAACAGAAAGAATTGGTCATCTTTTTCTCTCAATTTAAAATCTAACTCAATGCAGAACCCGTAGTTATTTCGGAGTGCATAGATTTTGTAATAGTAATATTGTTTAGTTATTTCAAAGGTTTGTCTTAAATTTAATAATTTTCTCGTGACATCATTAGCGTTGAACTCTACAAAGGCAACAACACCTCCGGTCTGGCCACTCCATGGGGCCTCGGCCGCTCCAGCAGGTTGTTGTTCTTGCCTCATTGGTACTTCACCCATGAGCCATTTTTTTCAAAAAGAGATAGCCTTATTAATTAAGAGAGTCATTACAAACGATAGAGTGGATACACTCCGGAACCTGAACGAAAACTCAACACTGACGTGAACGCGAATGCCTAAGTGCGCAAGTGCATACGCAACATTGTTTTGCTCTCTCATAATACCTACAAAACGGATGCTCTATAGAAGATCGCCGTCCTGCCAAGCAAACAAATTTGTTGTTACACCACCATGCCCTCCAAATCAAATTAGCATCCTGATCAGAATAGAACGGAGAAGTCAGAAGCGTAAAGCACATAGCAATCCCAAATATATATTGGCCCTGTTTAATTGGGGTGATATGTTGAAAAGTGGTGAAAAGTTTATGCATTGGGTCGCGTGCACAGAGAGAAGAAATGAACTGACACGGTTCTCAAGGTGGAAAGAGAATGAAAAGTTTCTGGAATTAAACAGGGCCATTATCTAGCAGTCCAGGGAGCATCTGACATGATTTTTCTAGCATGATCAGCGGTTGGTTAGGTAGTCTAAGCATCGTATTCCAGCATGGCAGGCAGCCTTTATTCCATCCCAGGCCCACAGCGCACTCCATTCCCTCGTTGTACGATTCGGCTGGCCCTGGGCCCCCATCACAGCTCTTCTTGGGCCCCTTGCACAGCCATGCGTTCATCTTGACAAGCTAGCCTACCCATATTTCCTCAGAAAAAAAAAAGCTAGCCTACCCATATGACCACAGCCTGGGTTCCGAAAAGTGCTCACTGCAACAAGCAAGAGATAAGCACGCATGGACTGTGAATTATTCTGTCTCCCACCACTGGCCCAAATCTGAAACACTTCAGATAACCACCAAATGTGTGTCGCGGTCACCCCGGTCTTTGTCGCTACCGTTGCATATGTCTCTCTGCAATTCCAGCATGGAAAGTTGAGTTGACATGGGTTGTGGTAACTGGTAACCGCCGTTGCGACATTCCTTGAGACGATCAGGTTGGTGCCTAGTAGTTGACTGGGGTGCCTTTACCTGATTGGCTGAGCATCACGATAGGCGTGCAATTTGACTCGATTTATTTCCTTTTCATCCTTTTTTTCTTTTTACTTCTCTTTTTCAATTGACATGACACATAATTTACCAAAAGCGTTTGCGTGTGCACCTGATCGGAGTAACTGTAGCTGCGTTTTTCTGCGCTGTGTTGGAGATCTTCAGGTTCAGACCACAAGTGCGCTGTTCGAGATCTTCAGCAACAGCGATGACGACGAGTGCGTGACCCTCTCCCCAGCTCTGACTAGCTTCGGAGCGAGGACTGACCTTGTGAGCAACATGTGAAGTGGCTAGGCTCCCCAGGGACAGGCAGCACTACAGAACACCTCGGTGACTCCACGCCAGCCTGGCAGACCCTCAATTTCTATGCTGTCTGTCCGGCGATCCGCAGGACGATTGGGTATTTTGGGTGCTGGGCGTGGACGGTGGCCTGCTGCCTCGACCGCCGCTTGCGCGGTGATGGACGGTGGCAATGGCACTGCCACATTAGCTTCAGTCGCCTCCACCACACGGTAACAGAGATGCACGTCCACAGTGGCACAACATAAAGGGAGTGTTTAGTTTCGCACAAAATGCATAAAGTTTTTATTTTGAGAACCGTGTCAGTTCATTTTTTTCTCTCTGTGCACGCGGCCTAATACATAAATTTTATGCATTTTGGAAATGAGATGATCAAAAGAGTATTTATATGACTGCAGTTCAAATCCGCAGCTCCTCCGTTCAGTCTCAGCCACAATCAGGTGCGAATTTGCCATTTTACGGCGGTGGATTGGGCAGGCACCAATCAGATGCAAGATGCCGGTACTGAGCATGGTATGTAGGCTGTGCCTAGCTGTGCTCTGCTCTCTTTTTGTGTACGACTGCAACCGAACCAGGTTGTCACTCGTCCGCTCCCAGCTGCCGTCCACTGACCCACAATTACTGCTCCTGTCCTCGCACTCCTCATCATTAGCGGACCCGCATTTATTTTATGGTTATTTTTTCCCTTGACAGAAATTATTTATGCTTCCCAAGCAGGAATCTTTACCAAACCGCGTATCCAGGCAAAACTTTGAAAAACTGACCTGTTTAGTTCTCACCGAAACTTTTGAAACTTTGAAACTTTACTATTTATCAAAACAAATCTTATATGCATGAAGTATTAAACGTGTGTTAATGACAAAACCCATTCCATAACCCCCGGTAATTTTACGAGACGAATTTAATGAGTCTAATTTGGTCATGATTAGACAACGTCGTGCTACGGTAAACAATCTCTAATGACGGATTAATTAGGCTTAATAGATTCGTCTCGCGATTTTCCGTCCATCCGTATATTTAGTTTTATAATTAGATCATGTTTAGTCCTCCTAATCTTCGATTTAGAATTAGAAACTTTCTTTCGCAAACTTACTTTCAATCTAAACACGTGCTGAACCGCATCGATCATTCCACACTGCCGATAATGATGCAACGAATTCAAATCCGCGTCAATGGAAAGTGAGTTTTTTATGGTTCGTTGGTACGTACCTGGCCGAGACTGACACCACACCACATGTGCTGATGTGCAGGTGCCGGGATAACAAATTCCCATTATTTTTACTGTGCGAATCACTACTAGATTTTACTCGAAGAATTCACCTTTTATTATCTGTATACTGAGTGTATGCAATCCCTCTCAGTAACAACAGTAATAGCCAACAGTAAAAAAAGAAGACCGAGATCAAAAAACACTATGGATGGATGGACGGCGAAATGTACATTGGGGAGGCGAGAAATGGCAGATACTACTAGATGCAATGCGACATGAATGGATGAATGTGCTGTCTCGCCATCGACCAGAGGTCATGAAATGAACAAACACCAAGAGCCAATCGTCATCCAAGAAACCAATCAAGAACCAACAACCGGTGCCGCGAATGGGGAATTGGGGGATGGAATGGATGAACCAATTCAATGTGGGGAATCAGTTGCGGGAGCACTCGGCGGGGAATCCCTGGGGGAATCGCCAGCCATCGTCGCAGTAGTTGTAGTGCATGTAGTTCTGCTTGGCCCAGGCGACGGTGCCCCACTCGGCGGCGTCGAGCTGGCGGCTCATCCAGCGGTCGGTGCCGGCGGGGCAGTTCAGCGGCTGCCCCTCGCCGGCGGGGACGCAGGCGTCGGCGGAGTACCCCCGGTAGGAGACGACGAAGGGCGCGCTGGCCCAGTCCACCTTCACCTTCCCCTGCTGCGTGGCCCAGTAGCTGCCGTCCCAGAGCGTGGCGTGCACGGACATGGGCTTGCCGCCGGGGTAGGCCAGGTCGGGGTGGCGCGTGAAGCTGCGGATGAAGAGGTCGTCCACCTTGAAGATGACGTTCTTGTCGTTCCAGATGATGGTGTAGGTGTGGAAGTCGGCGGCCGGGTCGAACCACAGGTAGAACTGCTGCTCCTTCTTGCCGTCGCCGTTGGCCCACACGTTGGTGTTGAGCACCACGGGGTCGCCGCTGCTGTTGCCCATGAACTCCATGTCGATCTCGTCGTGCCCCGGCCCGTCGCCGGAGGTCAGCTGCAAGTGAAGTAGCATCGTCAGTATCAGGGACGAATGTGGATGGTTTTGTGCTCGATTCAGATCAGCGGAAGAAGAAGTTGTTGTGGCTTACGTAGAAGGAGGTGACGGTGCCGGCGGAGTTGCCGGGGATGAGCTTCATCTGGATGCTGAACTGGCCGTAGAGGTACTTCTGGCGGGAGCTGAAGGCGCCGCCGGACTGCTGGTTGAGGATGAGCGACGTCACCTGCTGGCCCTGCGCGTTGTAGTCGGCGCGCACGTTGCCGTCGGTGGTGAACTTCTCGTACAGCCACGAGTCCGCCGAAGCCGACGCCGCCAGCAGCGCCACGGCCAGCACGGCCACGGACACAGCTCGCCGCGCCGCCATGGATGACTCTGCTCTGCTCTGCTTGTTGGTCTCTCCTCCTGGAGCTGGAGGATGAGGAGGAGGCTAGCTGGCTGTGGCTGGGGTAGTGTGGAGTGTGGAAGCACG
Source organism: Alloteropsis semialata (assembly GCA_004135705.1). Classification (NCBI taxonomy): domain Eukaryota; kingdom Viridiplantae; phylum Streptophyta; class Magnoliopsida; order Poales; family Poaceae; genus Alloteropsis; species Alloteropsis semialata. The sequence continues at coordinate 47,705,724 of CM014275.1, read as the reverse complement.
GACAAGTGCGGTGCGGCCAAGCACAGGAGGTGGCGCAGGCTTTATACTGCTGGGCCTGGGGGCGGTGCTCTGCTTCGGGCAGGGTACACGTTTAGTTGATGCCGTGGGTCACGGCACTTTTCGCTTTTGCTTGCGGTGTCGCGCGGGCGCGAAGCTTCGGGTCGTGACGGTTTTGCTAGGAGAATTGCTGATTGTCTGGGCTGGGCCGGCCAGCACAATCTGCCGGCGTTCGCAGACTGGCAAATTGGTGATATGTGTTGGAGAGCGAAAACTCAAGAATGAAATGAGTGGAAGGATTTATTCTCATTGATGAGGTTGTTTACATATTTATA
>CM014275.1:47672308-47696921 GCA_004135705.1 Alloteropsis semialata | reverse complement strand
TCGCCTCGTCCGCCTCGCGCGCCCACCGCGCCATCTCGGCGCAGGTCGCCGGCCAGTGCGCCGCGCCGCCGCAGCGGTGGCAGAAGGCGTTGCCGCATCCGCACACCAGGTCGCCGTCGCCTTCCGCGCCCTCCGCCAGCAACTCGATGGCGCGGCCGCACCCGGCCGCCGTGCACGGCTTGAACCAGAAGCTGCGCGCCTCGACATACGCGCGCGCCAGCGCCCGCTCGTACGCGTCCCTGCCGGCGCCCGTGTCGAACCTCTCCACCGTCCCGCGGAGCACCGCGCGCGAGCAGGACGCGTCGGGGCACCGCAGCGCGAGGACGCCGCCGCCGCCCAGCGCCGCAGCGACGTAGCCGCGCCAGCACCGTGGCAGTAGTAGTGCGCGCACCCCGCCGAGGCCATCTCCGCCCCTGGATTGCCTTCCGTGCATATGGCGCACGCCATGATCTCCTCGCCACTGGGGACGACGACGCCCACGGTGGTGTCGCCCAGGCCGACGGCGTCGATCACGCGGCCCTTCTCGGAGAACCAGTCGTCCTCCAACCGGTAAGGGTTCCACCGGTAGTGCAAGAGGAGGGCCAAGCCCCAGTCCGCCGGGACGGCGAACGCCTCGGCCATGGCCGCCGCTTCGACGCTTAGGCGTCGGCCTATCTCGTGTTCGGTTAGGACGGCGTAGCGCTTCTTGTCGGCGATGGCGAAAAGCTCCTCGTCGTCCCAGGCGTTCCTAGCGACATGGAGGCCGTTGTTGCTGGTCCCCTCGCCGTCGTCGCTGCTGTAGCCATTGTAGGCGCTGTAGCAATCGTCGTCGCTGCAGAGGCCGTCGCAGCTCGCGTCGGAACAATCGCCGCCGGTGTCCATGGCTTCGATCCGTACGTCGAGTTGATCGAGTTGCGTACACGTTGTAATATTAGGGTAACCGAACCGAAACTAGAGCGTGCAAGATCTTACTTAAAGGAGAAGTCGTGCTCGTGCACGTGTTCGTGTTATACTTTTACACGGGCCGAATTACTAATTCGGAGGAAGAGCTAGCTTGTTGACGAGAGATGCCCGTGCAATCAATTGTCTTTTATGTGCGCGGTAGTATTTGAACCAAAAAGGAGTTTACGCGAGAGCACAAATAAGGCAAAAGTAATTACTCCTCTCGAATACAAGGCACTGAAGGATTCAAAGTTTATACTGAAATACAAGGCATTCTAAAAATTTTAGACAAGTATTAAAGAAAATCATTTACTTTGTCTTATCTCTCAACTGTGTACTTACCTTTTTATTATTTTCCCGGCTGTTTAATCTTAGAAACAAGTTTAATTATGGCTGCTAAATGAAAAGGTCAGATACGTTTTTTCCTTGCCCTTAAAATTTTCTAATTACTATGTATTACAGGATGGAGGAATTATTAATTTTCCTTATAATTTGTTTTAAAAAATAAAGAAAAGTTGACTAGTGGCCACTTGGTACTTTTACCTCTACCTTATAACGAGTGGTGTGGCACGTGCCACAGGCACGTTTGTAAAAAAACTTGGCCCCATCAATACATCATTTCTCTAAGGGCCCGTTTGTTTCCCAAGAATTGAATCTCATTCTAGGATTTTCATTCCAGCAATTGGATTCAATAGGAATTGAATTACCTAGAATCAGATTCATTTCAATTTTTTTGTTTGGATGTACAAAGAAATTAATTCATAGAATTAGATTCCAAATGGTGTTTGGATGTCTAGATATTGAAACTAACAGCAAAGCACTACATCAACAAGCATTGGAGAATGTCAACACAACCATTATCTGGACAAACATTACACAAGCATGATCCTCACACACACACAGCAGGCCTACATCAACAACCAGTATCTGGACAAACATTACACAAGCATGATCCTCACACACACATAGCAGGCCTACATGAACGACCAGTATGTGGACAAACATTACACAAGCATGATCCTCACACACACACATAGCAGGCCTACATCAACAAACATTGGAGAATGTCAACACCTAGAATTGCAGAAAATGAGATATAGTATCCAGAAAACTAGAGTTTTTGTTCACTTCTTTCCGCTTCAGTAGCCATTGCTCATTTCTTCAGTTGTTTGAGCAGCCATTTCTTTCTCATCACCATTGGAAGGGCCATTAACGACTCAAACTTTCTTGCGTCAGAGTTTAGTTTATCGTATAGGTCTAGTAGAGTGTCTTCATCTAACCCATCAATCTCTTCCAATGCAGCAAGTATTTCTTTAGATGTTGGCCCTTTAGGTGCTTCTTCTTTAAGAGCATCAGTGAACTTGTCAAACTTCTCAGCCATCATGGAGGTGAAAGAATCACCAGACCGCTGCCTCTTTAAGCTTGCTGAAGTAGTTGATGAGGTAGGATCTTTATTGCCACTGTTTTCATTACCCATCTCCTTTGCGCTCTCAGCTACGGTCCTTGCAGCATCACCGGTTGCATGGTCTTTACCATACACCAAGCTAATTGAATCCCAGTACAAGACAACCTTGTGTCTGTACCCAGATGCCTCTTTGTTTTTCTGCAAAATAAATGGTAACACAATATTAGAAAAGACAAACGGCCAGGCCTTGGTAGCAGTTCAGACTTCAGATCTTAAAAGAAAAACAAGTAGCTTCCTCCATCTACTCCAGTTCAAATGAGTTCAATCTAATCAGCTCCACAATACTTCAGAAAACTCATTCATTTGAACAAATTTACACATAGAGGAGGCAAGTCAAGCAAAGTTAAGCAGTAGGACAGTTTGCAGATTTGTGGTTTCTAGTAATCTAGGCAGGTACAGTAATCTAGCACTACAACTTTTCAGAAATGTAAATCAATTGTAGAAAAGTTAAGCAAGTAAACTTTACCGCTACATATGCTTCCCAAACGGATTCACTATCAACAGATATCTTGTTCTTAGTCCAATCCCAACCAAATCCACTTGTTTCCAGCATACCATTAATGACAGTGCAGTGCTTGTCAAAGGTCTTGTTCCTCGACATGATATTGTCTTTTGTCATATCCACATTACACTTCTCCCGACATTTTTTATAGCAGCTGTATAGACATGGGACTTCCAACCATTTTGGCATCTGTCACCTTTGTTATAATTCTCCACAAATGTGTCAAGAAGGGCCTTGTCCATGTCATCATTCCAAGCAATGTAACCCCTGCCTGACTTCTTGCCCTTCTCCCCCTTCTCCATGTCCTACAGAAATAAAAGTTCACAAAGATTATTAGTATTGGGGAGCAACATCAAATCTGCAAAACAGATTCATTGTCATAACTTTCAGCAAATATTGATGATATCATTTATCATACATTGGCCACGTCGCGACTGGTAGTCAGCATACATTTGGTTAGCTTTGGTATCCCTAAAATTGCTCCATTCATTTGACGATTGAACATTAGTAATCATACCCACTTCACTTTGAACTTCGGCAGATTCCAAAGATATCGCTTGATCAACTTGCTGTATAAGCAAGTCATCCATATCCCTTTGTCTATCACTTACGAAGTTGTGCAATATGCAACATGCATTAATTATTCTAATCTGCATGAATTCAGAAGAAATGGGTCACATGCTAGGCTCATTCAGAGTTGAATTTCAAGTTAGATTACTAACTAAGGTGTACCTGATTTTCTAAGTCAAAATATGAGTTGCTCCTTAGTATAGCCCATCTCATCTTCAACAACCCAAATGTCCTCTCAATCACATTTCTAGCCGATGAATGACGCAAGTTAAATAATTCTTTGGCAGTAGATGGATTACAACCTTGAGCATCCCACTCTTTCAAATGGTAGCGGGTGGATCGATAAGGAGCAAGGAAACCTGGGCCATTGGTGTAGCCAGCATCTACTAGATAGTACTTCCCACTTGGAACAGCAAAGGCATCATCTCGAGACATTGCATCACGTAGCACACGCGAATCTGATGCCGATCCTTCCCATCCAGCCAAGACATAAACAAACTTCATATTTCGATCACAAACCCCCAAAACAGTGGTTGTGATCTGTTGCTTCCTATTCCTATACCTCCCTTGGTCAGCTAAAGGCACAAGAACATCGATGTGTGTACCATCTAGTGCTCCAAGGCAATCTTCGAACCACTTCCACTTGGAATCCTCAGGTTGTATAGCTGATGGGTCGGGAAGCTTGATAAATTCATGGCATAATGACAGAATACCTCTCAACACCTCATTGAAATGACGGCTGATTGTCTCAAGTGACCACCCATAAGTGGTACGAATCATCCTCATCTTAGTGATATGACCCACTACAAGCAAAAAGATAGCCACCCTTTCTTCTACCGACACATTCAAGTTATCACACATACCACATCTCTCACGTAAGATGGCGCATAGGTCATAAAATGATCTCTTAGTTAAGCGTAAACTGTCATAGCAATGTAGATTTGATCCTTGGTACAGATTTCTAAGCATTTGTTTCCGTTTAGCTACATCTCTATCAGCCACTTCATCAGGATCAATGATATGTCTAGGCCTTTTCAGCTCATACCAGTGGGCAATCATGCCCATAACAGCACTAACAAACAAAACAGCCACTCTCTTTCTCTTCTTTCTACGTTTCGCTTGCAATTCCTCCTTGTTTTGATTAACCAATGCTACTGTGTTGTCAGGCATCTAAAGGATGTATCCAAAGGAAAAGCTTTAGCAACAAGGGACAAAAAATATTTCATGCTACTGTTACTTGAGAAGGAAAGGTTGGTTGTAATAGCAACGTGCTACATGCCTCAAAAATATGAGGGTCAAAACAGGCCTATCGACCATGTTGTTTGATGCCTTATTGTGACACAAAGAAACACTAGTGCTCACATGGGTTCTGGATTTAATTCCAGTGGCTAAGAAAAGAATTTCATTCACAAACAAATGGCACGTAGAAGGGCATAGCACAGTATGTAGCAGCAATTAAATGGAACAAGCAAAGCGATGCTATTAGTCTGCAACTCCATAGCACAGTATGTACTGACCAAGAAAAGGGCATTGTGACAACAAGCAAACTCTAGACACAAAACTTTCAACATGTTTAAATAATCTCTGGCAATAGGCAGCTAAACTTGGAGTGAAAAATATGTTCTCTTAAGTTCAGTTAACAAAAGACCATCCAGGTTTCCCAACGAAACACACACAGATACAGGTTGCAATGGTTGAAAACTTGAAGTGCAACTGGAACTGTGAAGCTAGTGGGGTGTGGCGCTGAACCGCGCAACTACTATCAGCAGGAGTACCGGAAGACACTAATAATGCAATTGTTGTTGGCTTGCTGCACAGATAGAAACAAATGTAAATCTTGTAATGGACTGGGGATCAGCAAATTTCAGTATAGAGAAAAGGCCCATCATTCTCCTAATTGGATCGGCCATTATTTCCAAATTAATGTCATCAAGCCATGAGGTTCTGCAAGCAGAACAGATATCCTGATGGTCTGTTAGACAAGGCAATAAATTTAAATCTGTTCATCACTACATCCAAATTCATTTGGTAGATTAATCCTTATTGTACTCAAAAGAATTTAATAACTAAATGTCTGCCTTGGTGATGAAACAATGGATAATTCTCACCCGTCCGTCGCTTGTATGGAAAGGCCAAAACGATTAGTAGGAACTGAGAAGTGACAGATTCCAGCATACTACCATTAAACAGCAGTGTGAAACTTACTAATCATTTGGTTAACTTACTAATACAATTAACCAGCAGGAACCTAGTACTAATCATTTGGCAATGTAACGAGTTGTCCCATGGAGGCTACCAAACTCACTATGCCGCACAGATACATGCATTAATGGGGCGATTGGGTCTCCATACCTTGGGGAAAGGAAGCCGACTGGGAGCAGCAGCTCGGCGTGGAGCAGCACCTTGGCGGGGAACAGCAGCTTGATGGGGAGCAGCAGCACAGCGGGGAGCAGCAGCCTGGAGCAGATGGACGACTACCTAGTGGAGAGCAGCAGCCTGGAGCAGATGGACGACGGCCTGGTGGGAAGCAGCAGCCTGGAGCAGATGGACGACGACCTGGTGGCTAGCTGATGGACGACGGCCTGTTGGGGAGCAGCAGCCTGGAGCAGATCTTCCCGCTCACAGCTAGGGTTCGAAGGGAGCAGTGGAGGCGAGCTGAGGAGCGGATCGAAGCTGCACAGGCTGGGAGGATGGGGGGGGAGATGGAGGCGGCGGCGCTATGGAACCCTAGTCACCATGGGGGAGGGGCAGAGGGCGAGTCGGGAGGTGAGGAGGATGGGGGCGAGTCGCGGACGGGGGCGAGTCGTGGACATCGGGGGCGAGCGAGGAGGAAGACGACGAGAGATGGAATCCGATTCCATTTTTTAGCCCACGAATTTGAGCCAGAGTACCATTCCGGACCGTGGAAAGTGATGGAATGTTGCTTTCCAATTCAAGTGGCTGCCAAACAGGTCGGCCCAGGAAAACGATTCTAATTCAGCCCAATTCTACTGAAACAAACGGGCCCTAAATCTTTTCAATCAGGCCAAGCAACAAATACTGATACACCATAAATAACCTTGCATAAGAAAACCTCTTCATTTCTCTAAATCTTTTCAATCAGGCCAAGCAACAAATACTGATACACCGTAAATAACCTTGCATAAGAAAACCTCTTTTTTTCAACAACCATAGTCAACCTCCATGGAAAACACATGGCAACATTACCCATCTCTCTTTCACAAGATACTTATTATATTCATCACAATATGTGCTCAGCTTTTCCATCCATAGTTTAGCACACATATGAACGATGGATGCACATTTTTCATTTTCTATTCAAAAGTGGAGTTGCAAAAACACACAATAAGTGTCCCCCTCCCCCCCCACAACATACACACACAAAAACACACACATANACACATAAAAACATAGTGTGCATTTAAAAAATCAAATGTAGTGCTCAGTCCAATTTGCAAAAGAATAGATACCCCATGCCATTTTCAGGCATCGTTTTGCAATCATCAGGACATATTTGCACACATATATTGCATCATATATTTGTTGTTTCTACAACCTTAAATAACAAATGTAAATGACCAAAGCAAGAAAATCTACTTAAGAGATGGATCAAGTGTCCAGATTAATAGATTCAGAGATCGAAAGGAAAAATAATATCCACTCAGATCGATAACTATCAAGGATTTGGGATCTGACAGAACATTCTTAGCTCACAAGGATCTCTTTACACCATCAAAGCATCATGAAAATCTATGTCTCAATTTTTTACTTGCATAATAGTTCTACAGGCTTTATTCTTTGACTCGTGTCAACACTTAGTGCTAACAGATAGAAAGCATACATATTGAGGAAAAAACATAACATCTTCCAGTTTGTAAGGAATTAAGTTGAATTATTGAGAAAAAAGTATAATGAATCCCATCTGAAAAACATGACTTTAAGGGTACAGAGAGGCTACTTTTTTTTGAAACCTATACAGCGGGGGAGGCCCCCACTGTGGTATACAGAGAGGCTACTCAAGTGGATCTCACACAATAAAAATACCAACAAGGCTTTCAAAAATACCAACATGTCTTTGAAGTGGATTTCAGTGTATATATAATCTTATCAGTACATCCAGTCCCCTTCAATTCAAAAAATCACTGATTACACACAGGTTGAGATCAGTATTCCAATATATCTCAGTGTAGTGCGCCACACACCCTTTTTGTCCCATCATTCAACAATTGAAGAAATGGCTTCAATGCATAGAAACATTTTGAAAAAAAAAGCATAACGCGAGCAGAATGCCACCCCTCTACGCTTCCAATATGCCCTTGTGCTGCATTTGAATGCCGATAAGGGGACAAACAAAGGCACTGCATACAAATCATGTTCAGAAACAACATATAGTGAGCAAATTCACATCATAGAAAAGCAAAATGCTCCTCTTCCATAAAAAAATGGTACAACATGTGAAATAATAAATAGTATTCATGAGACATGTTGGTTCAGTAATCATGAAGGCCACATTAAACATATCCAATCTAGCCCTTCTAAGATGATATGAGATGCATATAATGGTCAATATATACCTGCAATCAGTACTTTTTACATGTTGTGCTGATAATGTAGTTTTCACGACCTCATATAATTTAAGTGGCACAAGTTACAAAAAAAAATACCAACCACTTGAAAAGTTCAAATGTTGCTAACAAAAAATCTTAAGGTCAGGAATCAACCTGATGTATTGCTTATTGGATTGCTCAATGAGAAGAACAAATAAAGATCAATGCAACAATTTGATATTCCGAGCACATATTGATCCTCTAATCAAGGATTTAAAATTTCGAGCACTTACTGAAAAAATTAATCTATGGATATCTTACCTACAAGCAAGACGCTAGCACATCACACCACCAACTGGATTCGTGCTTCCGCCATCCTCAGCCTGATGTTCATGCACAGGAGGACACTACTGTTGAGCTTGATGAACTTCAAAACCTGAGCTGCGAATTTGCCATCCAATCATTCTTATATAACATCAGGTGCAAAAACAATTTTCAGAAAAAATGGTGCAGTAACCTTTTTCAGAAAAGTGAACTCCTGACAAAGTCACTTGTTGCAAAAGCAATCGTTTGAACAATGGTCAATTGAGAAAGTCATTTTGTTTTTACTTAAAGACTGGCAGCTGCCAAAGAAAATAGAACATTGGTTTTTGTCAGTCAAAAGTGCAAAACATATGTTCAATTCTTGTATTGCAATTTTTGTGCCATTTCGATGTAACAAATAGGCTCTAGTAATTTAGTTCTAACATATACTCTCTAGGCTCTAGTGATACTTGGGAAAGACCATTCTCTGTTCCTTAGTTTCTAGCAAAAGATTTATGCCCTAATGTAACCATCATCAGCCATGAGGAGTTCAGAATAGAATAGACAGACAAAAGCAATACTATAAAAACATTAGCAGTTTCCTAACAGTTCAGCTATGCTAATGATATAGAGAGAGTATGTTAACATAAATGAGAACCTGATACACTGCACTTCAGTTAAAAGCATTAAATGATAAATAGAAATTTTAATTTTTTTATTTGAGCAATAGGAAAAAGAACGGAGAAAAGCTGTGGATAGTAGGAACATGGGCTGATGAGGCAGAAGGGGATAAGATCCAACAAAGCTCGGCCCAACCAAAGTACATAGTCCACTTGGCCAATTTTGTTTCTTGAGAGTTGGTTCTCGAGTTGTACTTTAGCATTCAGACAACTCTCCAAGTCAATTAGAATAGAAATATGCTCAAGCAACATCCTAAAGTTGCATTCAGTAAAGTGAACTACCTGTCACCACCATAATTTTGCTAGTAAATTGAGTGTCATCCTGTATTGAAATACAAACCTGAACATCTCCACTACAAAACAAAATAATAGTAGGCTCATATTATATACCAAGATTTGTTTGACAAAGACAATTTAGTATTGTTAATTTTCTATTTTGCATTCTAGCTAGTGCTCACCAGTTCATCATCTCTTCCATAGTTGGTACCAATATATCTTGAACAATCACTTTATATACAGCCATGATCAAGTTTGTCACATATATATGACCTGTTCTAAAAAAAAGGATTGTCACATATGAGAGCGCATATTATGTGTCTGATAAGTTAAAAAGTAGCAGCAATCCATGAAAACAAGCATTAGTGCTACCTTGGATCAGGACCAGATGAATTAAGAGAAAGTAATGAGTCACCTCTGGCTCAGACAAAATATCAGCAAAAGCAGCCCCGATGCAGCTCTGATCCATGGCTCATAGACCAAATCCATGCAAGCTGGAATTCCTTACAAGCAAACAAACTCGAGTAACCCTGACGCAATCCCTACCGCTGCCCCTTTGTGCCCAATCTGGCCGACGCCTGTCGTTGTAGTGCCTCCTTTCCGCAGATTGTAAATTGAAACAAAATTTATTTAGATCAGACATTAAAGCATCAGGACCATTATTGTACCAATACATGAATTTTCATAGCAATTTCTTATGCAAAATAAGGGTTATTTCTAGCTAAAAACAACTTCAATGATGTAAAAGGATCTTAACCATACAACTCCACATACCATGCACTAACTGTTGAAAATTTTCATAGCAATTTCTTATGTTCAAAAGGGACAACAACATTGGCACAAATTATACAGTTCAAGTCTTTGTCTTAATCCATTCCCAATCCAATAGCAATCCTTATCTTGAAGTGAACCAGAGATCGATCATAAGCTTTTCCCTATTTTACATATGATATTTACACAAGCTAAACAACTAAATTTGCTACATTTTCCCTTTGTTAGCTTGAAAGGACACCCACGGAAAAATCAACATGTGCGGTCGACTTCTACCATAGTTTTACAAGTATTTTCTTCAAAATTTTCATTGGTGCTGGTTCAATAAATGCATGGAGGATTATTGACCGCAAAACTATGACAATTGTCAAAAATGCTTGACATACCTCAATGGTTGTTCCCCTTCTCCAGCACCTGCAGTTCCCTAAGCTCCATTCAGCGGCACTGCACTGCATGGTCACAGCCTAGTGGCATGACAAAAAGGCTAAAAACATGAACAAAGAGTAAAGAATACAAACTAAAAAAATACCACATTTAGAGTAACAAGAGAGAGTTCAGTACTGAACTCATCATTTAAGTGAATTAATCAATGAAAATAGCAGTAGCCTACTATCACGTAGTACTGAAAATAGCAATGCCTAAAATAAAGCTAATCTGTCCCACGCACCAATTCAGTAATACTTCATTTCTACACATATTGCAGATCAATCTCCCTCATTACTCAATTGCCTACACAGATCAATGTCCCACCCACCCATCAATTCACTAATCTGTTGCTCCTACACAAACATGTAGAAACAGCCTAATCTGAAAACCGACAACAGAATAGACTCCACAAACAATCAGTGTGCAGAGAATAGACTAATCTAGATCATCACTAGAAAAACTTATCAGTTGACAATTAACAAGACACAACCATACCTGCAAATTCACACATGGATGCTCATGCTTGTGCAGACATGTGGCAAGCCAGTAAGGCCATGGGTGATATAGATGATAATGTGGTGTTCCTAACATGCAAAGTTAAATAGCAAAGGCATTTTGTACATACTTTGAATACACCCAGAATTTCTTTGTTTTGCTTACCTCCTTGGACTGGATGGTGTTGAGGTTCCCACAAGGTTTTGCTGCTTGTTTACTAATCCTCTAGGTAACATAATTTCAATATTATCCTGTAGGAATTCACATATGAAAAATAAAAATAATTAAATCTAACAAAACCCAGAAGAAAAAAAAGGATGAGAGAAGACCAGTACATTGCTAGCCAAACTGAAGGGGAGTGGAAATGATATATGATTGTCCTAATACCTTGTGTAAAACACTTGCAATGGTTTTGTAACATATCTTGAAGGAATTTTGGAGAAATATTACCTTTCCGAGATATACTAAGAACAGCTGTGGGCACCTTTGGTTCCTTTGCCTTCTTGCCTCGCCTAGCCTTGCCTGGCACAGGCAACGAGGAGCTCGCCCAAGCAGGCGAGCCGATTTGCCTCTCTCACACAAGCAAGTCAATTCTCGCCTGCACAAGCACCGAGACATCAAGGCAAAAAATCAAATGCTTGTAGACGTTGTGCAGTCTCGCTCGGCAAAGCAGCACAGTATCGAGAGAAGAAACCAAACGGCCCCTACATTGCTGTTATTCAAGATGATGGAGTATATACCTTATCGAAATACACATCTGATGAGCGATGTACAGCAAAGAACCTCACAAGAAGCAAAGCAAGAAACATGTACACTAATCAAACATGAGTGGAGAAAAAAATAGAAAAATGGCTAAACTCTACATCTAGTTCCGTAACATATATGAGCTGTGAAAAAGAGTAATGATGCTTAAGATCTATAATGAATTTTCCCTAGACCCTATCGGAAATAAAAAAAATGTAGATGCAGGCAACCTTGTGAATCATGAAACATCGTGAATCAGTCTAGTTCATTATCACGCAACAACCCTTTTACCAGCAGGATGAAACCTAATCTAGAGGAACCTTGTTATTAATTACTATTGTGCAAAAAACTCTAATGCCTTTGGCTGTCGGACAGATGTGCTTTAGGGCTGCGTCCAACAACGATGACCAGCGTAGCAACAAGCAGCTAGTGCTCAGTGAAGAAAAGCACGCATGCACACATATGCTGCCTAAAAGTATAAAAAAACACATCTATATCGAGGAGGTCATACATGGGAGATGGATCTGCTTACCTGGAAGAGGAGGGAGAGGGCTTCAAGCGGACGATGGGCTCGGCGACTTCGGTGTCCTGGGCGTCAAGTTGGAGGTGGATGGGGCCACTGCTGGAACTCCTCTCCGGAGATGGGGCCACGCCGCCGCCAGGGGATGGGGCCATGGTGCCATCTGCCGCCGCCAGGGGATGGCGCAATGTCGCCGTCTGCCGCCACCAGGGGAAGGGGCTGCGTCGCCGTCCGCCGCCGCCAGGGGAGGGCCGCGCTGCCGTCCGCCACTGCCATGTGATGGGGCTGCTCTGCCGTCCGCTGCTGCTGAGACGCAATGGAAGGAGGTCGCGGCACTGAGATGGGCGGCGCGGACTGATGGCCCGATGGGGATGGGATGGGGTGGGGAGGCGGGCAGCAGAGAAGGAAAGAGAGAAACAATCTGGGCGGGATTGACGGTACTCGAGAGATTTCACGAGCGGGTACAGGCGGGCGGGTAAGCCCGGCGTGCGGTGACAGAAACAATCCAAACACGTCCGAAGTATTTTCTGGCGATCAGTTTTTCTCTCTCCTCCCTCCCTGCTGTTAAGCTTTTTGGGCTGGCGTGTAGGCCCATTTGAGAAAGCTGTGAGGGTAAGAGTAGGTAGCTTTTGAGTAAGAATTGTCTTCAAAAGTTATTCTCTTTATATTTATAGTATAGATAATCTCCGCTCTCTGCCTTCTATGGGGTGTTTGGAAATTTAGAATTTCAAGTACTAATGGTCTAAAGTTCCAAACACCCACATTAAAATTTAGAAGTCTAAAATTGTAACACCCTAATTTTCATCACAAGAAATTGTAGGAATATTTCTGTAATTTTCTAGGGTTTATGGCTAGACATTGCTTTTAAGAACCTACAACCATTCTGGGCAAAGCATGTAAATTACTCCAACGACTTTGTTAGAAACTGTCATATTTTGGAGCCCCAGTATGTCAAGGAGTGACTTACAGCAAATACTGGGCACAGTGCGAAAGTATAGTTCATGATTCATTTTGTTGGCTGGAGGTTGCTGCTGGATAATGTATGGGCTAATCAGGAAAGCAATCAGCATTGGATACAACTGACCGTCCCCTGCATCAGCTGTCATGCAAATACATGGAGTTCTCTTCTGTATCATAGGGGAACACAATTCTTTTCATCTGTATCATATGGGTGCATCATTCTTTTCCATACTGTATAACAGTGCAAAAGGAGCTCTGGGACTGGGCAGACCCTTCGTCTCAGAACATGGCAGAAGGGCTAGAAAATTGAAAGGATTGGTTGATCATGACGAAGAAAGGAGGCGGATATTATGGGGGCACAAATTTATATGCATTCGATCCATCCATTTAATTCTTTTTTCCTTGGATACACTCGAGTCATTGAAATTTTGTTCCGGTAGTTTTGTGATTGCTTTGGTAGGTTGGAGATGATTGTAGTAGAGATGCCATTGTTTGTGAGTAACCTACAGGATATTGTTACAATTGTTGACATATTAGAAATGTGCAGATAATTCTTTCAGGAGTATTTGTGCTGAACTCTGATGGAAATAGAGATCATATTCACTGAACAAATTTTGCGTCATTCCTATGGTTGAGCCTAAGCCAGGCCGGTACCAATAAACGCAACTCAGTTGCATCTCCTCCTAACCAAATTATAACCATTGCTAAATTAATGCTCATAGTTTTTTTTTGGTAAAAAAAAAAGAAGTTCAGTCACAGAATGATAAGTTGCCAATTAATTCCTGCCGGTGTCTTTTTTTTTTTTTTTTAGCCGGCTGTGGAAGCCCAGCACCCAAACTGAATCTATGGGCTTTGACAACAATCATTTTATGGGCTGTAGCTCTGTGGGCTCAGTCTGCAATGTTTTTTCTTTTTTCCCCCTTTCTAAGATGCAGACATGCAGTGTGCAATGTCGTCGACGTACAATTCTATCAGTGTCTCAGACCAAACGATGGAAAATTTCAAGGCATAGGCATTGCAGCAAAAACAAGTTTATTTCGAGAGTACACTCAAGAACAAGCCTTGGCCTCAAACTTGGGTAGAACTATGAAGGCGATTGATGTTGGTGCTAGGTAGACCGGCGAATCGCCGGCAGCGAGCACCGGATTCATAGCTGGAACACTGCCATCACTTCCCAGTTCCAACGAAACGCCGTTGAGCAGCATTGTCTTGCTCTGGAGATCGCCGTCCTTGGTGGTCAGGTGATACTCTTCCCTCTTCTTGGTGTCTCTTGACGGTTTCCTTCCCAGCCATGAAACTGCTTTCCTGAGCCCATGTGTGAAAGAACTGCGCCTCTCCAGGTCGGGTCTTTTACGAAGGCTGACGTTGATGTCGTTCTGGAGAGTGACGTTGTACCCAGTGGTGTTGCTTAGGTTGATCAAGAGGAGAGTGATGCCTTGCTGCATTTTGAAGTAAGCATGTTTACCATGTGTAATCTAGAAGAGTGAACTATGCATAAACTGACATCCCCATGGAACAAAATTCTCAAACAATGAAATTGGTTATTTTGTTAACAAAAATAACTATATCAATAAAGCTTTAGTAGTTTATTAACATAGTCCAAAATCTTCAGAACTCTTTGTGCAATTTATTTGAAAAGGTATGTCGTCAGTTTAGAAAGGGTGCATCTAATACCTGTTCCCTCCTACAATGAGCATAAGCACGCAGCCCACGTGGTGCATTGATATCAACAGAAAGAACTCCGTTGCCCATAAGACGATGCCATAATAGAGCACTGATAACAAAAGAAATGGTTAAAATATATCACTGTTGGTCTATAATCATCGACTGAATCATCCTGTAGAATTTCATTACTGTAGACTTGCCTGTAGTAATCGGGATTTGGCAGAAAAGTTTGTGTATCAAGCAGACCGTAGTTGCCACCGATGAGAGTCTGCCGACAGAATACTTTTGTATTGTACTTAGATGCCATCCCAAGCTGATCTAGATACCTGCATGCATAAAAAAGTCCATTACAAACTCGCACACCATACTCGATCCCAGCATCAGATTATGCTTGTGTGAACCATGAAAAGAAATTGAAAGCTGACCAGATGCTGTTGATGAATGTATTTGATACTTGTGGGCCACCATTGTTGAATACACCACCACTTTCACTGACCCAAGCAGAAGCCCATGTTCCATGCCTTTGGATGGTAAGTTGCAAGTCTCTATAAGTATCTTCAGCACGATCTAAGTACTTTGGATCCAAAATCTTCCGTATAAGATGAACATCATCCCCTGAAAACGAGCTGTCACTGTTATTGTCCATTGACTACATAAATTAGCTTTGCCTTGATAAAACGAGAATGCCTGGCTAACATATGCTGCTATATTTCTGATTGGATAGAAGTGATCACTGATCAGTACTGTGTCTCCTAAGTAATGCCATGCTATTTAAGATAAACACTCGAAAGAGCAACTTATAAAGTTGTTTCTCTAAAACAACTTATCATTCGACATAAACGTTAATTTGTATCACCAAATTATAGCGCACTGTGCCTTTGAAATAACATAAACGTTAACTTATCATTCGACATCTCATCAAATTACAGTGCACTTCTTTATTTAGCAGGATCATATGTTTTTAAAAAATTATAAATGCATTTGTATCAGTGTTGCCTACAAAAATGCCCAGACATTTATTCTACATTCAGAATAAACAAAAGGGATCTGAAATGGTTTTGGAAGACTGGAACAGGAATATTTGGACGAGATTAGAGTCAAAACAATAAATCACATACCTCCACCAAGATTATATACATGGTGAGTCAAGGCATTAACGACATCATGACCTGAAGTCTGAAGTAGCTGAGAATACCACTGTTGATCAAAAAATCCTCCAGGGGCTAACACGAGTGGTTGGGACAGTGGCGCCTTATACAATTGCCGAAGGATGGATTTAAATTCAATTACATCCTTTCCGTAAAGTTTAGCATCAACTTTTGCTCCGATTCCATGCCCACTCAGCTCATTGCCTGACAAAACAAGAGCACGCATCAGAACTTGAGAACTGCCCTTACTTTGGAGCATAAGGAGTAATACAAAAGCTGTCAGTAGAAAAAAAAATTATAGTATTACCGAATTCCCATGAGCCTACTGGGTATCCCTTCGAGATTGTGTATTTTACAAAATCATATGCATTTGTTGAGTTCCATTTGCCTGCCCAGATGGAACGTCTAACGTTGTACCTCCCATAGAGTGCATTCACACCAAATGTGACAATTGCTCTGCGGATAGATGTTTGCTCACCCATCAGCTAGTTGCACTTAGCTTGCAAAACCCTCATATAAGATGCCATGTATTAACAAGAGGGAACTGAAAGGCTTTCAATCAATTAAGGATTTTTTTTTAAAAAATCCTTCTTTATGCAGATGTCATGTATTAACATGTCATGCAATGCAGTTACATTAATATAATGAGCTCATCATATGTTACATTATCTGCTAACAAATTAATATTCACAAAGTGTAGAAATGGATACTTTTAATTATTTTTCTTAACTACCAGATGAACCCAAGTGATATGACATGGTTTTGGAATAAGTGAGCTCAAATGTTTTAACATCTGCAAAAGTTATCCTGGCTACATTTAAGTTCTCACAGTAGTGGTAACAGAACAAAGCTTAAAATTAGAAGTCTTACCCTGTTTTGTGGAATAAATCATTCAGTTTGTCCCACCTATCCATACTAAGGCAACCAACAGAGAAACCAAACAAGCCATTTGATATATTTTTGAATGGGGAGCATGGACTTTCTGTTCCCACATCATAAACAACTCTGTCTTGCAAAGAGCCTCCCAATCTAATCCTCAAATTGTCAAATGCTGCAGATACAATTAAATAAGACTGTTTGAGACATGGAGCAAATTAACCAACCATCTACTATTCTACCTGCCTACCAGGTCCTTATTAAAGTTACGAGGGATGACAGATATGGAACCAGCAACCGTTGAATGTAACTCCAAGGGCCTACCTTGAATGGCTTGAGCCAGAAATGGGTGATCCAAATCCTGATGGGACCCGATGATAGCATGAAAAGTTAGCCCAAACAACAATGTGCTGCTACAGCCCGCTAATAACAAGAGAAGAAAAATATAAAGAAGTACCAAATTCAGAATTGAAGATTGGCCCCATGGACACTGATTGTAGTTGCACTTCTCCGGCGGCCACCAGTCAATTGTCGCACAGATGTAGTTCTCATCGGTCTCGGCAATCCTAGTGGAGCCTTTAACTATGACCGTCGCCTCCCCCGGCTGCTGAGCCGAAGCCCAACGAGGAGCAGCATGCAGACAGATGAGCGCAAGCAGGAGCAGCAGCTTCACCTCCATGTTTCGTTTCCTACCTAGAAGGCAAAATCACAACCAGGTTGTGCGTTATGCTTTGCAAGACTAGCCCCCTCACCATTTCCGCCTAAACAAATTGTAGGAACACAACAGCTCGATGCGAAAAAGCAAGCAGAATTCAATTTTAAGCTCTAGATTTTGCCCGGACTCTTCGAATTCAACAGCTGAACACCTTATACCAGGTAATGCAAATGCAAACCGGATTCAGGATTCAGAGCAGCAACAGTACAAGCAGCAGTTGTCAGCTTATGCCAAGAAAAGATGCCACTGTTAAGCCGGGGAATGAACTCAAGGAAGCAAAGAATTCACCTTTGTCGAGCAAAACCTCGCATCTGCCGGAGAAGGAAGCGCTGATTTACCGAGGGATATATAGCCTCCGATGCCGGCCGCGCCGACGCAACACTCGTCCTCGCTCCCGGAGTCCCGGCCCCGGGAAACCCGCGTATGGGAGGGAGACCCCGGGAGTTCCGCCGCGGATCCGGGACGCCGGAGGCGGACTGGGAGCTCAGGCCGTCGATCCCCGGGCTCCTACCAACGCAGATGAGCTGCCTTTTCGGGGTGCTACTGCTACGCGGCTGCAGAGCCGAGCGGCCGGGCGTCGCAGGCTTGCTGGTGGGTGGTGGCTGCACGGAGCAACGTGGCCACGTGAGCACAGGAGACAACAGTATACCTCGACCTACACCTGTGTCGATATTCTCTGCAGCAGAGGCTGGATCGTTTGATTCAGGTAGTTCGTCTCGATCGCTACGAATTTATTGCCAAGAAACTCATTCGTTCAAACTGGCTGGACGGCAGCATTAGTGAATCCTTCTTCTTCTTTTTGTGATCATATAGAGCAGCAGTAGCTGTGAAAATTCAGGATTTTAGTAAGAGTGATGCAGATGGAGAACCACCTGCTTTGTTGCAACAGAGATAGATCTGGCTGTACTTGTGAGAATTGGTGGGATTAGGTGAACACGAGGGCGGCCAGACAGTGACACTGTGCCCACTGTCCATCGTTCACTTGTAGGCTTGCAAATCACCAGTTAAAAACACACATAGAGAGTTGATGGTTTTGGTTGTCTTGTGTCCTGGGTCAAAGGATTTCTTTAGCTGCTGCAGTACAAGGCGGTTTCGCTCCACCATTTATCGTTGTGCTTTCCCCACGACCCCACCGCCTAACCTGAACCCGTTGGCTCATAACCACGACGCATAAACACCACGCCGCGTTTCAGGAAAGTGGTTGGGCTGCTTTCCCTGTTGCTTCAGCTTCAGTCCAAGAATCAGCTTGCCGGTGTGTCCGTTTTGCTGGGGAAAGTGGGGATTCGCCGATGTCTGCTATTCAGTGTACTCCGTAAGACCGTAACCTCCTTGGTTTACGAACCCAATTGCGCCTTTCAACGAAACTTTAAGCAAAGCAAGTGCACGCCTACTGTCGCCTCGAAAGATGCCGTACAGCCAAGCAACTGTACGTACGGATCGATGAACAATGCGGCCGCCGGCCATCGACAGGCCGAGGCAGACCACGTACCGGACAAGTTTAAATATCCAGCCCAAGCATTCCGCCTTAGCAATGTACAATAGTACTAGCATTTTACTCTGTATACGAACTTTACGAAGGGAGCCACTTGATCCTGTTTACACGCACATTCGCTCTTCTGGAACTGTACAAGAAGGAAATCGTTGCACTTCGTCCTTCAGCAGTCCAGTCCAGTCTAGTCCGTTGCAAAGTGCTGAAGCATGAACGCCCTCGTCTTGCCATCTGCTACGAGCCCAATGCTACGCATCTTCGCGTACACCTTGTTGGCTAGCCCGATCTTGCCTCGCAGACAGAGCCCGTGGATGAAGGTGTTGTAGATTGAGGAATCTGGAGCCACCTCCTGCAGACGGTTCGGAGTTGATCAGTATACCAAGACTGCAAACGAGTTCCACGAAATAATTCTGCAGGTTATCCAGCATAATAATTTGCTTGGGAAGTTCGACGGCCATCATATGTTGTGTTGTGTTGACACTTGATTTATTACTGTTCCAACGTTCTTACTCTTACTCGGTGATTTAGACAGCCATTATCCTTAATGTTCAAATAATTAGTAGGATGAGAAGAATGAGTAACTAAGTGCTTCAAACAGAATATCACTAGTGTAAAGAACAAAAAAACACAGGGAACAATCAGTAACTAATTCTTGAAACACAATTATAGTTATGCACAAGAAGGCTTCCATAGTACGAAGAAAATTTGGGAAAGTTTGGCCTAGGAAAAAAACTGCTGAGGGTTTTTCATTTCCTATTATAATCAAGTAAAGGTAGTGTAGCTTTGACAATCAAAATCAGATTATCATCCGCAATTAAGCAAATGGAAACTCAAATATTTTCTACCACTTCAACATAAACAAAAATAGCGACAGATCAAAGTAGTACCTCCAATAAATCCTCTACTTCGTTCCAAAGAGATCCCCAGATGCAAGCTCGTATAACAGATAAATGTGTGAATGTGTCGGGCGAACACCTTTGGTTAATCATACGCTGATACACTTTAAGAGCAACTTTTGGCTCGCTAGCAACCTCACAAGCACCTATCACATGATTGTAAGATACCACTGATATTTTCAGTCCATTTTTTTCCATCATCCACAGCAGCTGCAAACCATGTTCCCATTGACCAAGCCTTTCGCAAGACATCAAAGCAATGTTATAGAGATGGTCATTTACGAGCATCGGATGCTTGGCCTTAATTCCTTGGAAAAGCTCTAGGACATCCCAACATCGCCCAGACTTATATAGCGCTGATAATAATGCACTCCATGTATACTGATCAGGCTTAAGGCCTGAAGATGTTAGTAGATGGTACATCCTGAATGCAAGTTCATCTTGACCAGCCTTCCCGAGTACATTGATCATCGAATTGAACAAAATGATATTTGGCTTCATTCCAGCACTGAGCATTCTGCTAAACGTGGCCAGTGCAAACTCCCACTTCCCCTCTTTGGTGCAGGATGCAATGATAGCCTTCATTATATCTTCACTCGGATCAAGTCCATTCTGGATCATTTCCTGATAAGCGGCGATTGCTAACTCAGACTGTCCACATTGC
Source organism: Alloteropsis semialata (assembly GCA_004135705.1). NCBI lineage: Eukaryota > Viridiplantae > Streptophyta > Magnoliopsida > Poales > Poaceae > Alloteropsis > Alloteropsis semialata. Next base: position 47,676,288 of record CM014275.1, on the reverse strand, counting down.
ACAAATATGCTGACTAACAAATCAAAGGTCAGCAAAGTTCCATTCAAAGAATTTTCCTCCAGCCTTCTCCATAGTCTCTCCACAAGCATCCAGTCTTTCGCTCTTCCACATACAGATATCATTGTATTATAAATGATCACATCGATGATTTTCTTTGAACCTTCCTCCTCTTCAATGTCATTGAACATTTCCAGTGCAGAAACATGACCCTCATTGCTCGCAACAACCTTCAGTATCAAGGTATATGTGTGCCCTGTTGCCATTCCTTTCCCCTTAACGAACTCAAAGATCCTCATCGCATCCGCCAAAGAATTTCTTCGCACGAAGCAAGCCAAAAGGGAGTTGCAAGCATGCGCGCTTGGTTGCAGCCCAGACGCGCGCATTGAGTCGAACAGCTCGGTGGCACTCCTGACCTTGTTGGATTGGCTGAGCTTTATCAACCTTCTCGACAGCATCTCTTCATCCCTCTCCTCCAAGAAGTGCAGCCTCGACCCACCATGATCAGATTTCCTGTCCAGGTCTGCCGCCATCACGGGCGGAGCACTTCCTGCGTCCACGCCGAGCTTGTCCCGAACTGCCGGCGGCCTCACCGGACGCCGACGCAGCCCGCGCCTCTTGCCTCCATCATGGCCATCAGCAGCGTGTGGTTCACCATCGACGCCCCCAACAGCAACGTCAGCGTTCTCCTTGCCGCCGACCTCCGACTCAACTAAGCATGGAGCCGCCCTACAAACGCACGCTCCCGCCGTAACCATGGCGGGGCTTAGAGCTTGTACCTGCCGGGCGTCACCTCTGATCCGCCCCCCGCTTCGAGGACGGGATCTTGTGCCATCACGACCGCCCCGACTGGCGCGAGGGGGCAGCTCTTGGCCGAAGGAGCCGCAGCTCGTGCTGCAGCCGCTCCAAACTGTAGCCATGGTCGCCGCGAATGGTAACAAAATCCGAAGATGTCAGCAACACGAGGGGACCCTCTTTGTTGATCCTGAAGAAGGATCTAATCCAATAGAAGGCAAAATCGACGGAATCGGGTCAAAAATTGCGCTTGCTGAGACGAGAAGGGCGAGACCACGAGAGCCACCGCGAGAAGAGTAGGGGGAGCAGAGTCTGGATGAGGGGATTAGGGGGAGATGATCAGATGGGTTATATGGGCCTGAATTTTTATCCTTAGTGGGCCTAAATATTTGATTTGGCCCATCATTCCCGTCCATCCGATTTGGCCCACCAACCCCATCCGTCCATGCTCCCTTTGGCCCAGTATCGTGTTTCTTTCCTTTATTTTCTCTGGCATATTTTTTTTTGAATAAATTTCTTCGAATGAAGTTGATGATGTAAAGTCACGATTGCCGACGCCAAGGACGAATTTACCTTGTCTAGCCAAGAAAAAAAAAACCTTTGTGGCCTTGATAGTATGATATAAACACTCTTTGGTAAATGGCGTCTCGTTCTGATAGACTGTAAACGTCAAGACGACAATGAGAACCGATGCATTGCGGGCTTTCAAGGTACTTTATGTCTGATGTATTTGACCTACTGGTTACTTCTGCAAGAACATAATCCTGTAAATCAGCATCTCTTGTTAGGACAGAACAAAGATCAACTTTTCCCCTTTCCCGTGCACTAAGATCGTATAAAGTGGCTTCTTTTATTTCAAAAGGGCAAATCTAGCATCCAACTACCATTCGCAGGACATATTCAGCACTTAATGATAACTGACATTATGACAAAAAGCACATCGTTTGTTCCTTCAACATTGCAAGAGGGCAAATATGGAGCTGAATACTGGAATTGCAAGGAACAGGTTTGAATACTGCACTGCCATCTGTAATTGATGAGCAAAGCTTACATGATACCTTACTAGCTACGTTGGTACCACGAGAACCTCGAACAGTTACCAAACGTAACCCGCAAACATGCCGATTTGTGCCGACGAAAGTTATTCCCTGAATGTCTCGAAGGTACTCCATCAGCTAGCTGTCTTCAGTGTTCAGCCAACGGCGGAAACGGCAGGATCGGACGGAGGCAGCTCAACGGAGGGAAGAATATCACACGCTGGGTCCCAAAGGCGGTTCTTGAGGACTTCCATGGGGTAAAGCAATCCCATTTCCACTCCTCTTGCCTGCCTCCGAGACAACAGTTTTGCTTGCTCTCTGTCTTCCTCTTCCCTCTCTTCCACCACCTCTGTATGCAAGCAAGCAGTTTTTAATACGAGGCCTTCGCTTAGTGCTGAAGCTGCTTGGTTGTGCCTTGGAGCTGCAATTGGCTTCTCTACAAATACTTTGCGCGCCATGGACGGCGACTCGAAGAAGCTGAGGTAAAGCAGGTGCCTGCAGCAGGATCTAGACCTCGATCAATCTGCTGAAGGGTTTGATCTTTCATCTTTTTTGCTGACTAACCGTGAGCTTCTAAATGCTTTTCTGTTATGTTGTTCTTGTTAAAAGGCTTCATGCTTTTCTTTCTTGGAATTAGTGGTCCTGAAAATCTTATCCTTAAGAGTTGAAGTGAAAAGGTTATATACTTTTATAGCTTATTAGACAACAAAAGAATAGCTCAGATGTCACAGTTTTTAGGGATTCTGATTCAGAACCACCTTGCATTCTTGTGATCATTAGACAGTAGCAGATTCAAATTTCACGACTCTTTTGCAGGGTTTGGTTTTCTGGAGCACGAAAGGGAAATAACGTTGGAAGACAGACTTCGGCAATACAACCGCAAGAAAGCGCGTCTCTTGGAAGAGGTAGGTGGCCAATATATGATGATTAGGCTTAAACAAACATGACTAGCAAGGAAATTATGTGCGTTTTTAGAAGGTACCTAATGATCCAAAAATATTGTTATTCTAGTTTTCAGATAGTAATTGTAACTTGTATGTCAAACGACTGCATAGATATTTGCCGACTAATAGTATTTCAGTTCTAGTCACTATGATCAAATCGGTTAATTTATGTTGCAAAAACTGGAGGTGAAGTCTGGATCATTTTTTTAACACTTATTAAGCCTGGAGCATTTAAACGATAAGATATTGTGAATAAGCAAAAAAAAAAACGCTCTGCTGATGGATGTGCAGAACCTAGTCAGATTCCTCTGTTTTGCCGGAAAACTTTGTAAACCTGCATAGGAGGGATGTTGCTTTTAGAGTATGTCATAAGTTGCAACATGGTGATTTTTTTGAAATAAATGGCAGGGGATGAGGACCCTACTAAATAATTATATATTAAGCATAGGAATTCAAAAAATGTGTACAACACCAAAGGATACATGGGAAAATACACATGTCAAAGTAAAATTACAAAATTATCAAATACCAAGCCTTGAAATTAAATGAAGCCAAGGAAGGCTCACCCTTTCGTTTAAGATATCCATGTCAGAAATCTACCTTATCTCCTGTCAATAGATTAGACCGTTCCTTTGCAACTAGATATATGCAAACATCCTTTGTTACTAAGTCCTTATTATTTCTCTGATAATGATGGCAGCCGTATCTAGTGAGTAGTGACATGTAACACTGAATGACAATCAAGTCGCAGCAACTCTTTACTAAACTGGCAACCAAATAATAAATTATTACCTCTGCATAGTTCACAGTATCCAGAATTTACACTTGTGGTGCGGTTTGTCATCTGCTTATTGTTTTTTGGCCTTACAGATATGGAGGTTATTTACAACTTTCTTTTTTCTGGGCCCATTTTCCATCAACTTTGGTATTCGCCTTCTGATGATGTAAGTTAAAAGTTTTTTTCTGAACACCAATTATCGAACAGGTTACTTCCACGATGTTATGAATAGTTAACTACTTAACTTGCAACAATTGTTTGAAATCGGTTTATTAATTTTGGCATATAGAGCAAGGTATGGTGTGCAGTTGGAAAAGGGTGCTTTCGAAAAGCGGACTGCAGATTTCTTGTGGATGATGATATTCGGTGCCATCTCACTACTGGTCAGTGGTGGTTTTGTACCTTCTCCATTCACATTAGCTAAAACCA
>CM014275.1:47598519-47671308 GCA_004135705.1 Alloteropsis semialata | reverse complement strand
TTCCTGAAGCTCTATGGGCATATCGAATGGCTTGCCATGGATCGATCAAAGTTTCTCCATATGAGTTGGTTTATGGGCTTGAAGCCGTTCTTCCATGGGAAATTCATACTGGATCAAGGCGTATTGAGCTTCAGGATAAATTAAAAGCCGGTGAATACATGGAACTCATGAATAGTGAGTCCGATGACTTAGCTGTTCGTTGGCTACGCGCTCTGGAAAGCATTGAAGCTAACAAGCTCAGAGTTGCGAGGTATTATGATAAGAAAGTTAAAGGGAAAGAGTTTAAAGAGGGCGATCTCATATGGAAAGTTATTCTGCCGATTGGTTCTAAGGATCCCAAATATGGCAAGTGGTCACCGAACTGGGAGGGGCCCTATCGAATCGTCCGATGTGTTCCTGGCGATGCTTATATCTTACAGACGCTTGAAGGAGAAGCGTTTCCTAAGGCATTGAACGGGAAATATTTAATGAAGTACTATCCTAGTATTTGGATAAATTCGTAAAGCCGATGCTACGCGTCAGGCTTGGAAGCCGATAGAAAAATCGCCTCAAGAACAAAATATGAGAGCTGATGCGACATGCATCGCCTTAAGGGTTATATACAACAAAATAAAAATATATTACATCATCAAGCCGCTCGATGGCGGAGCAGGCTACTAGTATATTGAAACGCTTGATAAGAGGGATGAGAAAAGGAATTGCATATATATTCATATATTTCTCATACAAAGGGATTTCAGAAGGCAAAAAGATCTAATAGGCGCCGATGTATTTTATTCATCATTGCCAGGATAAATATAGAAGGAGAAGGGCAAGAGAAAGCATAAAATTGAAGAGACATCTTCTTCCTTGAGACAGATTCTTGAACAGCTCGGCTCATTCAAAGATATCCGCAAGTTTGAGGAGATATGCTCTGGATGCAGTCCCTTGAAGAGCACACCGGTGGACCGGTGGCTTTGCCCCTTGTTGACATCGGATTTTCGCACCGGATATGCTGAGTCAGATGTTGACGTGGTGAGGCTGGTACTGCGCAGTGGGCCCGTTGAATGGTCAAACAGGTGGTGCCGGAGAAGGAAGCCGATGCAGGAAAGGGATCCGATAAAGCAAGAAAGTCCGATCTGAAGATAAATGAAGAAATGCGCATTGGCTAAAGAGGAACTGTAGCATGAGCGGGGACTATTTCCTTTTCAGAAGGCGTATTGAAAGTCCCATTCTATGTTAAATTTAGTTTACTTTATCTGCAAGTTAGTCAAGTCCGATCAGGATTCTTCATGACCAGGGTATAAATATAAACCCTCGTCCATTGTAAAGAATTATTCTCACAATCAATACAATCCGGCTTCACGCCAAAACCCTAGGAGTAGGTTAGAGTAGATCGACGAACTCATTGGTGGACGGGCTGCATCAGTTCCTGATCTCCGGCTTACCAGTAAGATTGTCAACTTATCGAACTAGTGTAAGCTTTGAATTGAGGCGCATCGCCCTTTCTCGTTTATGCTGTTCAACCGATTTATCTTTGGATAAGCAAGATTGGTCTAGATTCCCTGTGTCGGAGCTAGATCTCTATTAATTATTCAGTAGTTAATCATTTACCGAGTTGTTCTTCGAGTTTCGGGCTTGATCTAGATTCCCTGCGTCGGAGCTAGATTTATCTTGTTATTAGAAGGCAGCTTATGCGGTTGCTTGGAGTTGCTAGATTGATTTAGATCTGCGCCATGTGAATTAATCTGATTCTTCAACAGCTATGAGCATTGGTTTAGTCCGATTTGAGCAATACTTATCTTACAATATCGTTCTAGGTCCGATTCATCTTCATTGTTTTATCTGGTTGTTCTTTGATTGTTGTGCTTGATTTAGATTCCTTGCGTCTGAGCTAGGTTTTCACAATATATCAAAGATTGATCTTTGATCGTCAAGGGTGATTTAGATTCCCTACGTCGGAGCTAGATTCCTCTTGACTATTCAAAGACAGCTTTGAACATCAGAACGATTTTGTTACTATTTTTACTGTTTATTTGCTTGATCTGATTAATTACCTGTGCGAGCATCTTGTTTATTTGTTGAGTTAGTGAGTCGAGTTTGATTGTTTAGCTATCTGGTCTGATCATAGCTGGAGTATGTGCGCTATCCGTCTGTGAAACCGTGTCGAAACAGTTCTGGTCCGATTGGTTAATTAGATGGTCCGATAAGACGAATCAAACCGGCAACTAGGCAGGATGGATGGCGTATCGGCTCACACTTTGATTATTTAATATCTTGCTCAAAGGCATAGCTGATCCGTTACTTGCATATCGGCCATATTTTATGCTTTATTTTATTATTATTAAAAGGCTGATCTATTACATTAATCAAGGTCCGGTTCCGATTAGTCCGATTCTGAGGTCCGATTCGATGTCTGACTGAGGTCCGATTACATTGGTCCGATTGATGTCATCTATGAAGTCCGATTTTGAGGTCCGATTGGCATCGGCCGATACAAGTCTGATTGGGTCTTGGCTAAAATCCAACGTGCATTTGCCGTCTGGAATAGAGCTGGCACAATCAAAGAGTAATTTAACTGTTTATTCCCTTGTCAATTTCAGGTCAAATTGACTGGCACGCCGCGAACCTGGACAAAGTGCAGGACCAGCACCGGAGTGAAGCAGATCTCCCTGGCCTTGTTGTGTTGCTCGCTGAGGATACGACCGCCGATTTTCCGCGTCAACACATTTTTGGCACGCCCAGTGGGACACGTAAGACAATTTCCAAGATGTCGTCTGATGCTGAAAAGGATGCTGCTGTTGCTAAGCTCACTGCTGAGAAGCTGGCGGCTGAGAAGCTGGCGGCTGAGAAGTTGGCTGCTGAGAAAGCCAAGGCTGACAAAAATAGGATCTCCGATCCAACCATCCCAGTCACGAAGGCCGATCTATCTAAAGCCCAGTTAGATGCAGTTCAGGCCCAGATTGACGCATTTGAGAAGCTCTGTCTTGATCAATTCGGGCGTAATAGTTCAGGCCCTGTGCTCAAATGTGCTCTTCCGGACCCAGAGTTGATCAAGAAGACAACTGATGCTCGGGATTACCATGTCAACATGACAGAGATGATCCATCAAGCTGTTCACCATGCATTGATTAACCAGTCGGGCACTTTGGTAAATTCTTTGGATAATCTCATCAAGAAAGCGGTGGATGATTCTATTTGCTTGAAGGGCCCAGTCTTTATGTCAGATTCTCCAGGGGCATCAGGATCAGGAAAAGGCAAAAGTACTGAAGATAACGCCATGACCGTTGCTCCGCAAAATCCGACGATTCCACCACCCATTCAGCTGGCCAACGGTTTTCTGTTGATGGCCGATGGATCGATTGTCGGCCCGCATGGTGAGAAATATGCTAGGACTCTGAATGAAGAGGAGAAGCAACCTGCAGCTGCAAAGATACGTTCAGAGATTCCTGCACATCAGCGTATGGTTGGTGATTACAATGATTACATGATGGATACGCATCAAGCTGATGGAATGCCACTCGGAGGACACCAGTCCGATTGGTCACAGAAAATAGTTGAGGTGATCCAAAATCAGTTCGGTTTGAAGCCTAAAGATGAAGCGAGGTTGTATCGGCACCCGCACCCATCCTACTTTGATGCAGTGCCACTTCCTCCGCGCTACAGAGTGCCAGATTTTTCAAAATTCTCTGGACAAGATGATATGACCACCATCGAGCATGTGAGCCGATTCTTGGCTCAATGTGGTGAGGCTGCTTCTGAGGAGGGACTCAGGCTCAGATTCTTCCCTCTGTCACTATCAGGGCCGGCGTTTACTTGGTTTACGTCATTGCCAGCAGGATCGGTCACAGGCTGGTCCGATATGGAGAAGCAGTTCCATAAGTACTTCTTTTCTGGCCTCAATGAAATGAAGATTTCTGATTTGATTGCTATCAGGCAGAGGAACGATGAGTCTATAAAGGAGTATGTTCAATTGTTCCGTGAAATCAGGAATCGATGCTACAGTTTGAAGCTATGTGACACACAATTGGCTGAGCTTGCATTCCAGGGTATGCTCGCGCCGATCAAGGATAGGTTTTCTTCTCAGGAGTTTGAAACATTGGGACAACTGGTGCAAAAGGTGTCAGCCCATGAGGTCCGATACCAAGAGGCGAGGCGCACAAAGTTTTCCAAACCAGTGTCTTGTCTTTCTGATACTGAAGAAGAGGCTGATATCAACATAGCTGAATGGACCAAATCCAAAAAGCTGGTATCGTGCCCATGGGTCAAGCAGAGTCCTCAGAAATTTGGATTTGGTGTAACAAAGGCCGACAAGATTTTTGACATGCTGCTCAGTGAAAAGCTTATTCAACTTTCTCCAAATCACTCTATCCCGTGGGCCGAGGAGTTAAAGAAGCGCAAGTACTGCAAATGGCATAACTCAACTTCTCATGAAACGAATGAATGCAAGGTGTTCAGGAGGGAGATCCAATTGGCTATTGAATCTGGCAAGATCAAGTTCGAAGATAACAAGAAAGCCATGAAGATCGACGGTCATCCCTTTCCTAATAACTTTGTTGATTTCTCATTTTCTGTTAATATGGTTGATGCTGATGAAAAGGGGAAGTTCAAGGGGCTCACATCGGACCACGCCAAGAGTTCTGGTGCCGTTGATCCTGCAGTTCAGGTCACTGTTGAAGAGCTGCGAAGGAATCATCAGGCATTTGGGCGTGAATCTAATGCTCCTGGTGGATATCGGCCACGTGTGACTTCCCATATGCTGATTAATAAGTACAAAAGGCAGCAGGCAGCAGCCCGAGCATGGAAAGAGCGTGAGGAACAACGGCGTCAGAGGCGCGAATATCAGGCAAGGCGGTTTGATGAGGGGTTTGATGATCGGCGCCGATGTGATGACAGATTCGATGGCCGACGCTGGTTTGATGACAAGTCCGATGGCCGACGCTGGTTTGATGACAGGTCCGACGATCGTCGTCGGTATGGCTATAGGTCCGATTGGCATATGGACAGGCGTCAAACTTATGAACAGTACGATCAAGATGATGGTCACTGGAGATGTCCTTTCTTCGTGTTCTGCTGGAACAAGAAGCTCAGATTGCCGTCCAAAGCAGATTGTCCTGAATGCAGCTTTCAGTATGAGGAGTACAGGACTTTTAAGAGGAGTCGACGATCAGTTCATAAATGGATCGGCGTCAGGATTGATGATCATCATCAAGGAGATGAAGGCCAGGATGATACTCGTGGCCCTGAAAAAATAGAAGAAAAGGCTCCAGTTCAGGAACGGGTTAGAGAACCTCAAATGAAGCCTAGACAATGGTGCCCATCAGGGATTTCTAGGACCAAAAAGAGACGTGTTCAGCTGTTGCGCTACCATGAGCAGATTCAGGAGCAAGAATTAGCCAAAGAGAAGAAAATTTGGCGCGCTAAGATGGCCAATGATGATGAAGCAAGCGCATCGGCCCCGGTAAACATGGTTTTAATGTTGCCTTTTGATTTTGCTGCTCCTGATGAACAGGATGATGATGAGGCTAATTATGAATTAGAAGAAGCCGCTGCATGCTTGGTCCTTGATTCAGAAAAAACGATCTTTGAGAAGCCAAATGCGAATGGCTATCGGCACCTGAAGCCTCTGTACATCAAGGGATATGTTGATGGGAAGCCGATGACCAAGATGCTGGTTGATGGAGGAGCTGCCATCAATCTCATGCCCTACTCTACATTCCGCAAGCTGGGCAAGGGAATTGATGATTTGATTAAGACCAACATGACGCTCAAGGATTTCGGCGGCAACATTTCAGAGCCTTGGAGGGCAATTCACGTAGAATTGACCATCGGCAGCAAGACATTGCCGACAACTTTCTTTGTGATTGATGGACAGGGTTCCTACAGTATGCTTCTCGGGTGAGATTGGATTCATGCCAACTGCTGCATCCCATCCACGATGCACCAATGCTTGATTCAGTGGCAAGGCAACAATGTAGAGGTCGTCCCAGCTGATGATTCAGTTAGCATTGCAACAGCTGAGTCAACGATTTGGGAGTTTGAAGGGATTGAATGCCTGTCAGGGAAAACATGGGATGGTGACTTTCTCAAGGTGTCCGATCAAGGATTACAGCCGATCCAAGCAGTCGGCTCTGAGACTTTGTTTTAAATAGCCGATTGTATAGAAGATTTTGAAGACCGAAGTGAATTCGGTAAATTAGGTTTCGGATTTACGTCGGCCGATGAATTAGAAGAGATTGACATAGGGTCTGGTGATAGGCCAAGGCCGACGTATATCAGTGCTAAGTTGGATCCCGAGTATAAACAAGAGTTAATAAAACTTTTGAAAGAGTATTCTGATTGTTTTGCTTGGAAATATTATGAAATGCCAGGTTTAAGCCGTAATCTTGTTGAGCATCGGCTACCCATCACACCAGAATATCGGCTGCGCAAGCAATAAGTAAGTCATGGTTGTTTTGGTTACTGATCATTGTGGACATAGTGTTGATGCTGATGAGCAATGTGCCATGGAGATTGATGTGACTGGTCCGATGAATACGGAGGCCGATGTAGTTGACGCAGTTCCCTGGACCATGTGCTTATTATTTCGCCTCGGGGGGCAAAATTCAGTTTGCTTATCCGATTGAAAAGTGCACAAATAATCAGGCGGAATATGAAGCATTGATGAAAGGTCTCCAGATTCTTAAAGAAATCGGCGTTCAATTTATTGAGCATATTCCAAGACATCATAATGATGAAGCAAATCGGCTGGCGCAAGAGGTGTCTGGCTATCGGACTACGTCCGATGTGATAGTATAGGAGATACCAGAAGGAAATTGGAAGAAAGAGATCATTGAATATTTGAGGGATTCTTCTGTCAAGACTTCCAGGAAGTTACGTTACAAATCAAGCAGGCATGTCTTGGTTGAAGGAGGAAACATTTCCTAAGGCATTAAACGGGAAATATTTGAAGAAGTACTACCCTAGCATTTGGGTAAATTCGTAAAGCCGATGCTACGCGTCAGGCTTGGAAGCCGATGGAAAAATCGCCTCAAGAACAAAATATGAAAGCCGATGCGACATGCATCGCCTTAAGGGCTATATACAACAAAATAAAAGTATATTACATCATTAAGCCGCTCGATGGCGGAGCAGGCTATCAGTGTATCAAACCACTTGATAAGCAAGACAGACAAGTTTCAGTAATCAAGGCTGCAGATAACTAACTATCAAATCAAGGGCAGTTTGACGGATCTTGTTGACATCGGTGATGATCTTGGCATCAGCTTCAGCATTCCCTTCTACAGGCTTGATCGATTTATGGATCTCTTTGGCAGCCTTGATATGAGTCTTGTAGTCTTCTTCAGCCTTCGCCTTCAGAGCTGGGAGGTCATCAAGCTCTTTTGCCTTAGCCTGGATGCTTGATCGAACTTGGATGAGTTCCTGCTCCAGTTGTTGTTCTCTGGCTCGCAGATTCTGAAGTTCTGATTGGATGGAGGTAGGAAGCGCCGATAAGTCTTCGATCAGTTTTGTTGACTCATCAGCTTGGGTGCGTTTTTCATCTCTAGCCTTGATCAGGTCCTGCTGGGAGATCCGATTCGTGATCTGGCGGTTGGCTTGTATTACTGGGAAGGAATGACCTTCTATATAGGCCGCCGGTATCAATGCCTCCTCCAAGTCCGATGGAAGCTGACCTCGCAGAGTCTTGACGATCTGACGAATAGGCTCTGCATCCTTGATGAGATCGACGATATTTTGGTGAAGGAGTGCAGATATATCGAGTAGCTTCGCCTTCACCTCATCGGACAGCAAGCCTTGCCCAGAACTGATTTCCTCCTCTTCAGTTTGCAGCCGATCAAAATCGACTGATATGGTCTAGCTGGGTTGAGGAGTGTCTTGAGCTTGCGAGTGAGAAAATGATCAGATACAATATCAAAAGAAGCCGATATGATCATGTCAGGCTGGAATGCTTACTTGTTTCCAGACCAATTCCTGTTCTGGTCCGATTGAGGGGTTGATATTGCCGCCCTGAATGTTTACTTGAGCAATCTCAAGATCCGTCAAGACATTCTGAATGATTTGCTAGAAAAGAAAGAATAAGAATAAGTTGGCTATTAATTATTGAAGAAGTCGGTCAATTATTACTGTTGCTTCTGTAGAATTAGGTGATCGGACCTGTGGGGGAGTTGTTGGATGATTTTCCTGAAGGCCCTGACCTAATTGTGCTTGTTCTTCTTGAGGCAGCGGGCTTGATTGACGAGGCGAGCTAGTTATAGTCCTCTCAGATGAAGACGAGTGACCCGAGTGTGCCTGGACCGGGCTCGACTGCATCTGAATGGGGCTTGATGATTTTTGTGGGTCCGATTCTGGGGCTTCATCGGCCAACAAGCTTGAAGACTTGGTCGGACTGGGCTGATTTGCAGAAGATTGTCCGATGGTCTGATTTTGCAAGAAAATTAGTTTCGATGAAGAGTAATCGAATTTGATGAAATTTTTAAACTTACCAGAGTGGTCTTCGGGCGCTTGACAGTTTTGGAGGACGTCGGCTTCTTCCTTTTCCTGCTGTCACTGAGAACCGACAGGAGTTTGCCGATAGTTGGGGAATCGCAGCCGATCCACGGGTCTGGCGAGATGTTGCTGTAGACGACTTGCTTCCCAGATTGAGTCACCATCGGAGGAGAGCGATCAACGTCCTAACAAAGGGGAAGAAATTTAACCAATTGAAATGATACAAAGAAAAGGGACAAGTTCGCAGATATTACCTCTGGTCTACCCTTAAAAGTAGGGTGCAGCTTCCGGACATAAGTCTTGCAGGCGATGCAGAATAAGTGTTGGCTCCATTCGGCCCACCATGCATTGAAGGTCCGATGAGTTACAAGGCCGATTGCCCAAGTGTCCAGATTGGTTTGATCAAGGGGAGGCTCGAGCTCCAGGAGGCGATCCCATTCTACGCCTGTGTCAACTTTTACCCTTGGATATACTCGATCGGTCAAGATTAGATGGGACGGAAGCTGTCCGATACCGAATTGACGGGCGACCAGATTTGGATGATAGTACTCATAGGTTGATTGCCCTGGCTTGCTCAGACTGAGGCCGATTGGGAGGAATTGAGCATTGATGCAAGTCCGGAAGATTGTCAGGGCTTCTGTATCTGTCTCCACAATCATGCCAAACTTGAATTTATAAGGTAGCTCATATTCATCAGTATCGTCATACAAAAACCAGAGCACCTTGTCATCAGCAATGCCTCTGTAGAGGAGTGCGAAGTACTTGGACGATTCTTTGGCCGACAGTTTATCAGCAGGGAAGCCCGTGGCAGCTTCTCCAAACAAAGTGCATCGGCGCCAGGTGACCTCTTCTGATTTAGGTCTGCTCTCTGGAAACTTGTGTTTCTGGATGTTTACTTTGAGGGCCTTGCTCAAATGTAGCATCAGCCACATCTGGATGAACCACCATGGTCCGCCAAGATTGGTAATGGGCGATCCGGTCCTCAGGCGCTTGGCAACTTGATGAAGCAGATTGTATACTGCTCCCAGGAGATACTGGCCAAGGTTGATGACGTGGCCACTTGCCAGCGACTCGGCCAAATGTTGAAAGTTGGCCGTCGGACCAAGAGTTGTGCCGCAGAAGAAGAATCTGTCTAACCACATGTTCAGAAAGGCCGCATGCTCACGGTCAGTCACGAGTCCGATCCGATGATTATTTTCCATGTATCCTTTCCAGCCACCAGAATTTTTGGTCTTGAAGTGGTGGGTGAGTTTGACATTGAGCCTGAGGGGGCACTTATTGCTGGTGACGTTGAGGCCAAGGAGCATGACTACGTCGAGCAGTGTTGGGGTCATCAGACCATGACCGAAGAGAAAAGCATTTATTGCATCGGACCAGAAATGTGATGCGGCGATCAAGAGGTTCTCGTTCTTGGCGATGGGTCCGATGCTGAGGCCGATACACTGGGCGATGTCTAATCTGTCCCAGATTGCAGACTTAGGGGCTGATACCCTCAAATACCAATCCTTCCACCTAGGGAGAACTGTCGGCCAAGAGCGAAAAGCATTTTTCCAGTCATCTACGTCAAATCCCGAGGTTTTGAATGGAATTCGGAGGGTTTCCAGATTGATGAGCTCAGTGGGGTCCGGATCTCCCATTGGACCAAGAAAATAAGCCCCTTGGACATCGCCTACAGGGATTAGGGTTTGGGCACGAATGGCCTAGAAGGAAAAATGCTAAATGAGAACAAGTTTGAAAAGCCGAATCTCAAAATACGAAAATGTCGGGGGTAGACCCCCAGGGGTACCCAGAAGGCGGATTGGTCCAACCAGCAAGGGACGGCCCAATTCGAGTGCTATCGGGCTGGTTTGTCAGACTGGGTGGCCCACCAGCCAGGAGGCCCACCAGTCGGACGAACCGGGTGAGGACGACGACGCGCGGGGCAAGGAAGGAGACGGCGTACCCGGCAAGAAGCTCGGAGATCAAGATAAACAAGCCGAAATTATAGGGAAAGATATCTGTAATCGTTATAGGATCGCATCCTTGTATTTCGGGTAGGTTATGATCTCTAGCCGACTTGTAACTCAAGGCAGCCGGGCTATATAAGGCGCCTTGGGACCCTCCTCCAAAAGACAACTACAACCATACATGACAATCACTAGCCAATTCGCAACCTAGGACAGAACCCAACTACGGAGATCCTTCAGGAACTTCATACACAGCAATACAAACACACCCAACATAGGACGTAGGGTATTACGTCATCCTGACGGCCCGAACCTGTTCAATCCTTGCGTCTTGTGTTACCATTGACTTCTGATCCTTGATCTGTCCCTCGACAAATCAACCACGCGGACTACCTTATGTGGACTGCCGGGTCCATAAATCCGATAGTTGGCGCGCCAGGTAGGGGTTGATCGACGAGATCAATCTGCAAGATCGATGGCAGAATTCCAAAACCTATCTCCGATTGATCTACTACACGGCGGCGGCGACACAACCTCCGGAGAACACGCATGGCGGCGTGACCGAACCCCACATGCATCTACTCGGTCTCCCCGGATCAATCTCCAAAAGCCGTGCAACGTTGCGTCAGAAGAAAAGCACTCGGGGGCGGCGACCTCCGATTCGTCTCCACGTCGACTCGGCCTCCCCGATTCGACCTACAAAAGGCTGCTGCGCCGTGATGGCTGAATACATCTACACGTCGCAAAAAGCTGATGCGCTCCACTGACCGCAGAATCCATCAGCAGGATGAGCATACTTCAATTATTTTCTAATTCTCACGTTTGCCTATGTGTGCACGCATGAAGTCTCTAGTTATATTTACTAATCTATTCCCTCGTTTACCTGTACGTGCATGCATGGATGAATCGCCGAGTCCTGAACTACAAGCCTGCCGCCGACGGAAACGCCCAACTGCAGAATTGAATCTAGCAGGGTCGACGCAAGCTGTCACGCACGACGGACGAAGCAGACTGCAGATCGGTTTCGGCAAATTCGTGATAACGATTTTCTGGAGAGCTCGCCACGTGCACCAGGGAAGATTTTTCCATATTACTACCAAGCATACATGAGAATCTTATTCTCCTTTTTTTTATCTTGTATATATGCCGTACGTGCATATGCATGCATGGAGCATTCAATTTTTTCTACTATCTTCTCTCTTGTTAACGTGTGCGTGCATGTATGGATGGTCTGAGTACTGGCTTACGAGCCTGCCACCGGCGAATCTACGGCTGATGGTATTTGCGGCTGCGACTCGATTGGTCATGTCCTTTTTCAAGATCAACAAGACCCACCCGCTCGCACCTTCGTCAAGCTGGCTCCGGCCACGGACGTCGCCGAGGCGTTCTGGGGCCAGGAGATCGCACGCGAGGACGTGACAAGACATAGGCCGAGTCGCCGAGTTCCAGACACCACCAGCACAAGAAGGCGCACACGAGGCACCAGGCACTCTGAAGGATTGCCGACCTGATCAGATCGAGCGGCTAATACGAACGACGACGAGCTCGAATTCTCCAACTCTGACATAAATCAAGCTAAGTCATATTTAAATACTTTCTACAATATTTTTCGGTCACCGTATATCTCCATATACATGTCTCCATAATTATCGCCGACTACCCTTGGTTTGTTCCCGACTGCTTATACGGCCCGAGCGCTACGCAAGCAGTCGGGCAACACCCAACGGACGCACATATATCATTTTTCTCCATTGTTTATTTCTTTTTCCACTCTTGTACAAGTCGCTAAAGTATTTGGGAAGCACACGCCTTAATCCGTGAAACCTCGATTCTTCCGTACGCCTACGCTCCTACGCGTGCATGCGGCCCAGCTCCCTGCGCTATGGACTACGGCTATCGGGGATCAGGTGCATAAACGTAACAGGATAACTACCCGAGAAAATTAATAGACTTAAAGAGTTGGAAGTAGAAATTCTATTACATACAACGCCGAATGTTTTTCTCCAGAATTAGTATTTGCTACACCATATACTACCTATCCTTCATATCTTCATTGCAGGGCACAGGTTTGGATCCCGAGCTTGCTTACGCTCGGGGGCTGGACCACTCCGGCATCGCCGCCAGCTGAGTACTCGAGTCAGTCAGAACTCGGGCTGGTACTACACTCCACGACGGTCGCTAGCTGAGTGCTTTGCAGCACTCGGGCTGGCGCTACACTCCACAAGGATCGCTAGCTGAGTGCTTTTGAGTACTGGGCTGGCGCTACCGCATGACGAGGAAGACGAAGACTTGACGGACCCTCGACTCGGCCCTCACGCTCGGGGGCTGGCGCCGGGACGACTACTCGGCGAGCCTCAGCCTTCACGCTCGGGGGCTGGGCGCCGGGGCGACTACTCGGCGAGCCTCAGCCCACTCGGGCTCGGCCCTCACGCTCGGGGGCTGGCGCCGGGACGACCACTCGGCGTGCTCGGCCCTCACGCTCGGGGGCTGGCGCCGGGACGACCACTCGGCGTGCCTCAGCCCTCACGCTCGGGGGCTGGCGCCGGGACGACCACTCGGCGTGCTCAGCCCTCACGCTCGGGGGCTGGCGCCGGGACGACCACTCGGCGTGCTCAGCCCTCACGCTCGGGGGCTGGCGCCGGGACGACTACTCGGCGAGCTCAGCCTTCACGCTCGGGGGCTGGGCGCCGGGGCGACTACTCGGCGAGCCTCAGCCCTCACGTTCGGGGGCTGGGCGCCGGGACGACCACTCGGCGTGCTCAGGCCCTCACGCTCGGGGGCTGGCGCCGGGACGACCACTCGGCGTGCTCAGCCCTCACGCTCGGGGGCTGGCGCCGGGACGACCACTCGGCGTGCTCGGCCCTCACGCTCGGGGGCTGGCGCCGGGACGACCACTCGGCGTGCTCAGCCCTCACGCTCGGGGGCTGGCGCCGGGACGACTACTCGGCGTGCTCAGCCCTCACGCTCGGGGGCTGGCGCCGGGGCGACCACTCGGCGTGTCTCGCAGGACTCCGCTGGCCCTCACGCTCGGGGGCTGGACGCCGAAATTAACGTCGGATGATCTAGCCAGATGCTCCTTGACTAACCCTTGGACCGATTCCTACGGAATCGCTTCAAGGCTCGGGGGCTACGGCCAACGGACGCACCTCGCGGCGCATCCGTTGATTGTCTGACGACCTCAGAAGAAGGCTACTAACCCTTGGACCGATTCCTTCGGAATCGCTTCAAGGCTCGGGGGCTACGGCCAACGGACGCACCTCGCGGCGCATCCGTTGGAAGACGGCTCTTTTCTCTCCAGTATCACGCGATTTCGCTTCCAACTGCAGCAGGCTCGACGCTCATCGGACAGCACGACCTCGCCGACTTGTCTCTCAACCACGTACTACTCGGGGGCTTGTCGGGGGTAGACCCCAGGGGTACCCAGAAGGCGGATTGGCCCAACCAGCAAGGGGCGGCCCAATCCGAGTGCAACTGGATCGGTTTGTCGGACTGGGTGGCCCACCAGTCGGGAGGCCCACCAGTCGGGCGAACTGGATGGACGCGACGACGCGCGCGGCAAGGAAAGCACACGGCGTATCTCGCAAGAAGCTCGGAGATCAGGATAAACTAGCCGGAATTGTAGGGAAAGATATCTGTAATCGTTATAGGATCAAATCCTTGTAATTCGGGTAGGTTACGATCTCTGGCCGACTTATAACTCAAGGCAGCCGGACTATATAAGGCGCCTTGAGACCCCCCTCCAGAGCATCAACATCCACGATCATCTACGCTACAACCCACGATCATACAACCCTAGGACAGAACCCAACTACGGAGATCCTTCCAGGAACTTCATACACAGCAATACAATCGCCGCCAACACAGGACGTAGGGTGCTACGTCATCTCGACGGCCCGAACCTGTTCAATCCTTGCGTCTTGTGTTACCATCGACTTCTGATCCTCGATCTGTCCCTCAACAAATCAACCACGTAGGCTACCCTGTGTGGACTGCCGGGTCCAAACATCCGACAGTGGATGAACCCAGCAATAAGCCTCCGGCATATTGACTGCAAGGGTCCTATATCTATTCGCTCTTGGGTAGCAGCTCAGACTCCCCGACGGGTATTTATAGCCCCTGTTCGCCGGGGGACGGAAGATTTTCTCCACGATGACGAGCGTGGACTCCGTGCCACGCGTCTCTCCTCCGGCCTGAAATGCACAGGTCACCCTTATCTCCTTTGGCTCCGCACGGCCACGGGAGTGCCCTGTGCAATCACGGGAATTCTGTTCCTGGCGCCGCATCACGAATACGACGCCGCCTTGCCTGTCTCGCCTTTGGCATACCCGACAGAGAAGGAATCCTCCGAGACTCGAACTCTTCGCCAAGATAAGTATCAATTGAATAACTTTGTCAATTCCGCGAGCTTTAAACAAGTTGCTAAAGTACTCGGGGAGCACACGCCTTAATCCGTGAAACCTCGACTCTTCCGTACGCCTACGCTCCTACGCGTGCACGCGGCCCAGCTCCCTGCGCTATGGACTACGGCTATCGGGGACCAGGTGCATAAACGTAACAGGCTAACTGCCCGGGGAAATTAAAAGACTTAAAAGCAGGAAGCGGAGTTCATTAATATTTATATCGCCGAATGCTTTCTCCTCGAATTTTTACTTTGTTGCAGGGTACTGACGACCACTCGGCGTGCTCGGCCCTCACGCTCGGGGGCTGGCGCCGGGACGACCACTCGGCGTTCTCGGCCCTCACGCTCGGGGGCTGGCGCCGGGACGACCACTCGGCGTTCTCGGCCCTCACGCTCGGGGGCTGGCGCCGGGACGACCACTCGGCGTGCTCGGCCCTCACGCTCGGGGGCTGGCGCCGGGACGACTGCTCGGCGTGTCTCGCAGGACTCCGCTGGCCCTCACGCTCGGGGGCTGGGCGCCGAAATTAACGCTGGATGATTTAGCCAGATGCTCCTTGACTAACCCTTGGACCGATTCCTTCGGAATCGCTTCAAGGCTCGGGGGCTACGGCCAACGGACGCACCTCGCGGCGCATCCGTTGATCATTCGGTGACCTCAGAAGAAGGCTACTAACCCTTGGACCGATTCCTTCGGAATCGCTTCAAGGCTCGGGGGCTACGGCCAACGGACGCACCTCGCGGCGCATCCGTTGGGAAACGGCTCTTTTCTCTCCAGTATCACGCGGTTTTCGCTTCCAACTGCAGCAGGCTCGACGCTCATCAGACAGCACGACCTCGCCGACTTGTCTCTCAACCACGTACTACTCGGGGGCTTGTCGGGGTAGACCCCCAGGGGTACCCAGAAGGCGGATTGGCCCAACCAGCCAGGGGCGGCCCAATCCGAGTGCAACTGGACCGGTTTGACGGACTGGCTGGCCCACCAGTCGGGAGGCCCACCAGTCGGGCGAACCGGATGGGCGCGACGGCGCGCGCGGCAAGGAAAGAAGACGGCGTATCCCGCAAGAAGCTCGGAGATCAAGATAAACTAGCCGGAATTATAGGGAAAGATATCTGTAATCGTTATAGGATCGAATCCTTGTATTTCGGGTAGGTTACGATCTCTAGCCGACTTGTAACTCAAGGCAGCCGGACTATATAAGGCGCCTTGAGACCCCCCTCAAAAACACAACATCTACGAACAACCCACGATCATACAACCCTAGGACAGAACCCAACTACGGAGATCCTTCCAGGAACTTCATACACAGCAATACAATCGCCGCCAACACAGGACGTAGGGTGTTACGTCATCTCGACGGCCCGAACCTGTTCAATCCTTGCGTCTTGTGTTACCATCGACTTCTGATCCTCGATCTGTCCCTCAACAAATCAACCACGTAGGCTACCCTGTGTGGACTGCCGGGTCCAAACATCCGACACCTTGTTTGTCCATGAATAGCAGGAGCTCAGTATAACAGCAATGTGTCACTACTAATGGACACCACAAGAAGTATATTAGCTCTTGGTAGCATTGTTTAATGCATTGTCTAACTTCGAGAATGTTCCTTCTATGCAGGTGCTATAAAAGGCTCTTATTCAAGATGGCTAGATGAGATTTCCAGCATGTGTGGTCCTTGCGAAAGAAAGTTCAGGCCAGCATTTATGTTTGTGTATATGATGTATACTCATAGGTCTACTTTTTGAAGTTAAGTAGGTCTGTAACTTATGTTAATAGATTCTAATGCATACCTATGTTAGTGGCCTGGATGTTTATACTGGACAGTTTGATTGGCTGTTATTTTGAAAAAAAGTGACTATGAATTTATTACATGGATCTTTTATATCTGTGCCAATGAATGTGCCGGGCTTTTATTACTGTGATGATATTTGGGCTTTGATGACTATGGACCCGTGAAATTAAGAAAATTGGGCCATAAAATGAGATAAAAAAGGGTCTTACAATTGGGCTTAACCCACAAATATTGAAAATAAAATGGGCTCATAATTGGGCTCAGCCCACAAATAGGCTGCTCATTGATGGGCCTTTATGGGCTATAGAATATTTTGTGATGAACCAAATCGTCATGAAAGTGTAGCCATGTCAGCTCCACGTCGTTGCCACATCATCTGCGTACAAGGTTTTGTGACGTTTTATAGGTCTTTAATGACGAAAAACTGCCGTCGTAAATTAGTGACGATAGAAAAGTTGTCACAAAATTTATGACGAAAAAAGATGTTTCGTCGTTAAATACCTTTTATTACGGGGTATAGATGACGAATGAATTTTCGTCACGCGTGTGTCACAGATTAAGAAACATGACGAAAAAATGGGTTTCTGTGACAAAAATAAAATGTTATAAAATGTGATATTTGTTGTAGTGAATCATTCCTCGTACCATTATCACCTCCTTGCTTGTTGTCTTCGTTGCTGCCCCATTTTCCATGAATTTTTCCTCTAATTCCAGAACAGAACATGTACTGAACTCTCACTCCATTGCAGAGTGCACAAATTTCTCTTTTCAACGAATCATCATTTGCCCAAAAGGATTCCGAACAAAAGAGTTATGTCTTTTTTAGTCCAGCACTGCAATCTGTCCCGAGCTGATTTCAGAACGCGCAGCGCCCAATGTTTTTGTCGTATCTCCTTGTATGGGTCTTCAAATTTATTGATCTTGGATGCGTTGGAACGAGAATTTGATGGAGCTTCTGAATATCAACTTTTTGTTCCTTGCTCTGAACATGTGCAGATTTTTTATGGAAACAGCAGCGTCCCTTTCAATCTTTGGAGATGTCAACGGTCATGGTTGTAACTTTGATCACGAATTCATGGGATTCCTTCGTCATGCCTGCAAAACCCTTGAGACGCACAAACTACCCCCGGGGTGACGGTCGGGAGTATAAGCAAATGCCAACAACCATTGATCTTGGATGCGTTGGAACGAGAATTCGATGGAGCTTCTGAATATCAACTTTTTGTTCCTTGCTCTGAACATGTGCAGATTTTTTATGGAAACAGCAGCGTCCCTTTCAATCTTTGGAGATGTCAACGGTCATGGTTGTAACTTTGATCACGAATTCATGGGATTCCTTCGTCATGCCTGCAAAACCCTTGAAGACGCACAAACTACCCCCGGGGTGACGGTCGGGAGTATAAGCAAATGCCAACAACCAATGACATCCCTAAGACCTTAACTTGTGGCATAATCAACCTAGTAAAAGAGAAAAATAAAATCCTAATGGGTGTGCGTGTGTGCAAAGTGAGTATGCAAATGAGAGAAAAGCATATAAACAAAGACAATGTTTACACCTAGTTCTAAACACCATGTTTACAACTAGATTGCCGAATTTTTCTGTAGTCATAAAGATTTGTTAACCAAGGTCAAAACACCATGTCTATCCCAAGGTCAATAATTCCTTATAGCGCAAGAAAAATAAAGCGCATTGCAAAGCTTATAAACCGACCAATGCAATGCAAATGCTAACAAGGCTCTCAAAACTAAATGATGATGGTCCACGATCATGTCTAAAAACCGTGTTTACACAAGATTGCAAATGGAAAATGCCACATGTGAAGCATTATCATGGATATGAAAGCATTCATCATGAAGTTTTATGAGAGAACCAAGCTAACAAATGCATGATGGAATGATGGAATGAATGCAAATGCAAAGAGTTAGCAAAAATAAGAGTTAGCAAGGTTCGAAAGGTCTTTCAATGTTGTTCCGCAATCGATTCATTCAAAAAGTAATTGCTTAGAGCAACAAAGCTTGGCCAACCACTTCATAAGAAGTGAAGCATTGTCGACAAGAAAATCATTCATCGAAAGAACCGAACAACCTAGCTAACGAGGTTTAGGGGAAGGCCCATGGGTATCCTATATTTTTGGCTGGAAACAAGAATTTTGAAGAGGGAAATCAAGTTTAGAAAGTCTACCTAAGGTGGTTGAAAACAAAAAGAAAAATAAATGTTGTTTCATTGGGTGGAAAACAAAACCTATGGTTTTAGGATGGCTATAGGTATGAGAGATTTTCCTAAGGGCTTAGGATCTCGTAGGGAGGCTAGTCAAAGTTTTCAGTTAGGACAAGGAATAGAGATAGACTTGGCTAATCCGAAAGGTGCAGCAAGCCGATCAACACAAGTCGATCCTATCCTTGTTGGCTCCGATTTTTGGCTGGGTGATAGGAAGGCTTAGGTGGTTTTAACAAAAGGTTAGATCAAAACAAAACATGCAATGCAAGGGTGAGAACAACATGGTATGAAGTGCAACATGAGGTGGATGAACAAATGATATGACATGGTGTGGTGGTCTAAAAACAAAACAAAAGTTAGCCTAGATTAACTAGCCACAAGTTTAGAATCAAATGGTGGTGTCATATCTCATATTTCTCTCTAAAAAGACTCAAAAGAAAAAGACTCTAACACTACTAGCAATAGGCACACAAAAGGGTCTACAAGTTTTCCAAGACCAAATAACAAAGTGCTCCCTCAATAACATTTAGATCATACAACATAAAGTTGTAGCATTTATTAGAGCAATGGTACAATATTACTTAATGTTTCGATTAAAGAGCACAATATTGACCGTCAAATTATATAGATAATAAATAAAATATCGGGTTGCCTCCCACAAAGCGCTTCATTTAAAGACATAGAGCTAGACTTCTCACCTCGATTATGCTTATGCGAAGCCATGGTCTTTCGTGCGAGAATCCAAAGTGCCCATGCAGCTTGATGTCTCCTTGTGTAATTCATCGTGGTTTGCTTTAAACATCTTCATGAATTGAATGTCTCCGGCTTGTGTCTTTATTTGCCAATGTTCTTGGGGTCTTTCTTTTGTTCTAAGCTTCTGAATTTGATCGTGTACGCTCGATGAAAGCATTGCCCAAGCTCCTCTTCATTGTTGTCATCGTTATCTCCTCTAACTTGTTCTCATCATGTTGCTCCTGCCTATTCTTCATGGATTTTCCCCTATGTCCAGAATAGAACATATACCAAAGTATAGATCTATTGAAAAGTGTATGAAATTACCTTTCCAACGAGTGGTCATTCATCTTAAATGAGTTAAAATAAGAGAGTTATGCCAATTTTACTTAAGCGCTGCATGCTGTCCAGAAAATTTCAGAATACACGACCTTCGATGTTTTGATCATAACCGCTTGTAGGAATATCCGATTGACTTGATTCTTGATTCGTTGGAACCAGAACTTCATGGGGCTTTTAAATATCTAAAAATATTCTATTGTTTTCTTAAGAGGCTATGTAGAATTCTGATGCAAACAGTACCTTCTTATGAATTGAGCCTGAGATGTTGACGATCTTGATCTTGTGGTCTTTGGAGCATCGTATTGTGCATCCCTAGGCTTCAAGGTCATCACCATTGATTCACCGGCGAGTGGCATTCCAATGATGTGTCTTCTTCATAGTTCTTGCTTTACCTAAGGTGTCGGGATCGTAGGGGGCTCTTGCTCTTTATGTCGATGATTTGAGCGGTTTCCTTCGTTGGTAGCATCACTCAATTAGAAGCTTCTTGAGCATCCTACTGGAGAAGATTGGTAGTGTCAAGGTGCTTCTTATCTTGTTGTCTCCAGTCTTGATCAACTTCAAGTCATCATCTTTTGTGGTCAAGATCCTCCAATCATCCTTTGACATCATCATCACCTTCTCTGTTGTTTGCTGCTGTCTTTTCTTCATTGAATTTCTATTCATCCAGTGCAGAACATGTACCAAACTTCTACTCCATTGCAGTATGCATCAAATTTCCTTTCCAACAAGTGCTCATTTACTTGAAACGGACTCCGGATGAAAGAGTTACGCTTGTTTTGCTCCAGCACTACGTTCTGTCCTGAGCAATTTCAGAACATGTAGTGTTGAAAGATTTTACCATAACTCGTTGCACCGACTTCCAAAATTCACGATTCTTGATGCATTGGAAAGAAGATTTGATGGAGCTTCATATTTTTTAATTTTCTTCTATGGTACTTCTCTGATCAAGGGCGAAAAACTGGTCTCAACAGCAACCTTCTGGAGATGTTGATGATCGGATCTCACGACTTCGTCGGGGCATGATTCATCTCTTATAGCTTGGACAAACAAATCTCCAAGAAACATTAGTCTTAAAAATTAATTGACATGGCGGTATACCTTGTTCATCTTCACTTATTTTGTGTGTGGGCTCGATAGCGGATGATGGGCCACTAACAAAAATTAGCACCTACCACTAAAGAGCGGATCTTCACGTTGCCATCAACTTTGTTTGAGCGAGATTTGGATTTGTCAAAGTCCGGATGTTGAGAACTTCTCGATCGCTTTGTGTCTAGGGTTTTACCTGCATTTATGGACACAAACAAGAAACATAGAATATATGCAATAATAAAATTAGGGTTAGTCCAAAAAATTAGATAGATCTCCCTAGGGTTCGTGTTGCTGATCCTCGGCAACGGCGCCGGAAAAGCTTGTTGACGGTCCATAGACGCGCCAATTGTGATCCGCAAGCACACGGATCATCGTAGCTTTTCCCTTAGAGTATTCATCCAAGGTTTATCAATCCATGGATCGACAATGAACTACCTAGGGTTTTTCATCTAATCTAACGGATCTAATCCTAGCATGAAGCGTTGATTGCATATAAATGATAAAACCTACTAAAAGATATGTGTGGTGTGTAGGTTGATCGCACCCATGAACATAGGCAAAGATCACTACTAGAATCCTATCTTTAGCCAAGGGGTTTTAAACAGTCGGCCATCTATTTGTACGGTTGGAAAACTATATAGCCAAGCGTATACCGTCGGCCATCTCCCCTCGGCCATCCATGGTCGGCCATTCGATGAATAGCCGAGCGGATGTCGGCCATTAAGTTACCAACAGTGAAAGCCCGACGGTCCACTCTCACCCATTTGATGGGCACGCTAACAACACATATGAACAGTCATTGCATTTCCCAACGGTTTGGATACTCTAGGCCATTTCTTTTAACTTTTAAAAATAAAATACTGCCAATTTTTTATTGTACTTGTATTATATTGTTTTTTGTACTGGGCAAATTTTTTGGTATAATTGTACGTACATGACCATTCAAGATAGAGAAATATTAATATAATAGTATAATACATGTAACTCTGGAATATGATTCTCTGTTGCATTCGGTATACTGAAATGCTGAAACTTTTGATATATAAAAGTACACGGTTTCTCATGTTGTCAGAATGTCAAGTATGAATCAGTACATGGTTTGGTACATACATGTTCTCACAAACTACACAAAATCTACAAAGAAAAATATTGCAGGTCCATCCTTTTTGGTGCTCCTTTCACGAACTGTTGATTGCTTTGTACCTT
Organism: Alloteropsis semialata; assembly: GCA_004135705.1. Classification (NCBI taxonomy): domain Eukaryota; kingdom Viridiplantae; phylum Streptophyta; class Magnoliopsida; order Poales; family Poaceae; genus Alloteropsis; species Alloteropsis semialata. Next base: position 47,649,120 of record CM014275.1, on the reverse strand, counting down.
TATGACCTGATCATTTGATTAATCTGGAGTCAGAGAAAAATAAAAGTACATTAGGCAGTGAATAAGCTGATGCCGGAAGTAACAGAAAATAACTATTCTGAAAAGAAGAACATTGAATGACCAAATCTGATGCGATGTATCAGAAGAAAACTATTCTGAAAAGGCAAACGGAAAGATGGATAATTGGTTTAGATTAAACAAAATGCGTTTTGAAGCCGTTCTCACCTTGAGGCCATGATTATCTAGCCCTTCCGTGCATGCCTCATGTCTTAGAGATGGCCAACGACAGCGCTGCAAACAAGTAAAAGATAATGATACAGATCAGGGTTCAGGAGGCAAAGAGGATACACACCGCTGCAGCCTGCATTACGTCGAGAGGATGAAACATCGCCAGGGGAGTGCGAAGGTCGCCGGATGCGTCCCTCGCTGCGAGGCGCTCGTGTTGCCTGCAGTGGTGACTCTCGACGGAGCTGCTGATTAGTAGAGCATTAGGTTAGCGGAGATCTGGATTTGACGGCAAGGGTCTTGGTCATTATATGTATTGGTAAGTGGTAACCACCAGTCCGTCAATGGCTCAGATGATCTTATCCTCTAAACGTGGGCTTTCGATGTGCTCATTTGACTGAACGTGAGCCTTTGCTGAAGAATTGCCAAGGGAATTAGGGAACTGTCGGTCAGTTCTATCTTTAACCGATGGTGCTAATCTGTACCATCGGTAATTACATAAACAGTTGGCCATTCTAGAACTTAGCCAAGGGTGCTAGTTTAAACCAACAGATATTATAGGAACGGTCGGCCATTCTATCAAATACCCGATGGGACTAGATCGCACCGTTGGGAACTACTGAACCGTCGGCAAAAAATGTTTTTGCCAAGAGGTTGTCGGGAAGTCCTGCAAACTCTTGGCAAAAGATAGGAATCTAGTAGTGGATTAAGCACAATAAAAGGGGTAAACGAGCCTATCGTCTTCTAGTTGTAGTTCTAGCCAAATAGAGCAAGCACATCATGTGTCTCATCCAAAGCCGTCTTTAAACTACTATCCTCCGGTCAAACCCTCGAAAGCCCCACCTTACATGGGATCACACCCTGTCACGATGCTCCCAATCGGCGTGGGTAACTTAAGAGCACGTTCGCGAAGAACGTGTTGAACCTCTTGGTAGATCCGGTATGAACCTCTAGCCACCATGGCTACAAGATCACCCCAAGCAATCTATAAGCTTAATAGATTGAAAGCAAAGCAAACCCAAGAAAAGCACAAGATCGTAAAAAGAGGAATCGAGTCGCTAAAAGATCGATGACATGAAGAACATTACTCACATAATAGATGCATTAGATCATCACCTTCAATTATATACCATAGATGATCCACTACTAGCTCTTCAACTCCACCATGGCACAACCACGCAGGGAGGCCATGGTGGCGAGGGTTGGCCTAAGCCATCCTTAGACAACTTCGAGGACTTGCGGCGGCCGTCGTCTCCTTTTGGTGTATGCCCTAGGTTTCGCCGAGTTATGGTGGATGGATCTGTATGGCTTCGGGGTACAGGGGCTATAAATAGTCCAAGAAAACCCTAGCTCGAAGGGGAGGTCGAGGCGGCGCAGAAACAACCCAGGCCGGCCGGCCTAGGGTCTTTTTGTGGCTCCTCAGCCCCATCTTTCGCGTGCAAGCTTCTAGATCCTCCAGGAGTTGATTTGCCAATGCATGTGGGTATTTGACGTCGGTTGCTTCGGGATAAGATTGGATCTTGATAACCTTCCATATGTCTGCCTGATTCGCCTTGATCCCGAAGTCATCCGACCTTATCTTCAAGTCTTTGCCCTTCCACATTCTTGAAGGTTGGTTCACCATAGATGAGAGCGAACGAAATCCGAGTCACATGGCCTTCATTCCTCCACGCTACGCATGATCTTGGTCTTTGTCCAAAAGTGCTCATTTATAGCTCAAAAACCTGCGTAAACCAAAATCCTCCAAAAATACATGCATATGCGAAAACGGGGTTATTTCAACTGCCAAGTGGCGGGTTAGTATATGAATTGGTCCCAAAACACCACTTAAATAGCACTAAAAGTGTGTCGCTAACGAGCGTCAACAAGTACCATCAGGAGGAATGGAGAAGAGGGCCCGGCCCAATAGGTAAAAAAGAGATATTTAACCAAGCTCATTCTAGCCTTGGGTCAGTGATCGAGCAGTCCTTTGGGGTGTTGAGGAACAAGTGGAGGATATTATTTGTTGTTCCATGTTATCCCGAGGTGAAACAAACTAAAATTATTGTTGCATGTGCTGGGCTTCACAATTTCATTATAGACAATGATCGGGATGATACCGACTTTACTGAGGTTGATGAAGATGACAGTTTAGCTAACCTGGAAGACGAAGGAAATGGAGGAGGCCAAGGTATTGATGCACCTGTCGATGAAGATGTGAACATGAATGCCGTGCGTGAGGAAATAGCTAATTTGTGCTATCAGCTAGGCTTAGATATTTGAGGAAATGTATGATCATGTGGGATCCGTATGTTTAGGACTGGAATAATCGTTTGTTTGTGTGGAAGTTTATGCTATAAATAATGGTTGCATTATATGTGTGCCCCATGAATGTTTGGTATGTGCAAGTGCAAGAAATATATGTGATGAGCATGTTTATGTGAAATGTAACATTTAGTTAAATCATATTGGAAATGGTTCATGATGAGGTCCATACACATCCAAAGATCTAAAGTTTAGCTATCATCCAAACACCCAAAAGATCTAAAGTTTAGACTTCTAAATTTTAGAAGTGGACTAAATTTTAGTCTTCTACAATCCAAACACATCCCTAATCTCCTAACCTTATAAATTTCTTCATGCGGTCATGGGCTTGGCCCATTAATGTTCGCTTTGTGGGCTGACATTGGGCCCATTCTATTTAGAAATTTCCACCTTGCCATCGTACCTGCGCGTCGCGGTGCTCCACGAGGCACGCACAGCCGAACGCAGAGCTCGCGCGCGCGACACCTCCGTGCAAGCTAGCCTGAGTGCTCGACTGGTTCTCCAAACCTCAGCGCGGCTGTACCGAGTCAGCAGCCACCGGGGCCGCTGACAGCGAGCGGAAACAACCAACACACACAGATGCAGAAGCTCAGACACACGCGCATAATCATCCATATGAGAAATTGCGAGAGAATGGGCCGGCTGCTCTGATCTTAAAATTGATGAAGTCACCACATACGCCTCGTTATTGATGGGCACATCGCCTACCACAGAAAGAATTGGCCATCTTTTTCTCTCAATTTAAAATCTAACTAACTGCAGAACCCATAGTTATTTCAGAGTGCGTAGATTTTGTAATAGTAATATTGTTTAGTTATTTCAAAGGTTTGTCTTAAATTTAATAATTTTCTCGCGACATCATTAGGCCAGTCTCAGTGGGAGTTTCATGGGCATTAAATAGGCTGCCATGTCAGCGTTTTTGATGATGTGGCAGCATATTAATGAAGAGAGAGGTGAAATGAGTTTCATGGTAATGAAACTCTCTATACACAGTTACCTAGACAGCTTGTGTCTTGCATGTAGTCTAGGGAACAACAAGAGATGAAACTTTGCATTGAGAGAGGGTGTTTCATCATAGTTTCAAACATCTTTTAGATGATGTGTCACTCTAGGTAATTGTGTCCATGAAACTTCCACTGAGATTGGCCTTAGCGTTGAACTCTACAAAGGCACCAACACCTTCGGCTCTGGCCACTCCATGGGGCCTCGGCCGCTCCAGTAGGTCGTTGTTCTTGCCTCATTGGTACTTCACCCATGAGCCATTTTTTTCAAAAAGAGATAGCTTTATTAATTAAGAAAGTCATCATTACAAACGACAGAGTGGATACACTCCAGAACCTGAACAAAAACTCAACACTGACGTGAACGAATGCCTAAGTGCGCAAGTGCATGCGCAACATTGTTTTGCTCTCTCATAATACCTACAAACCGGATGCTCTATAGAAGATCATTGTCCTGCCAAGCAAACAAATTTGTTGTTACACCACCATGCACTCCAAATCAAATTAGCCTCCTGATCAGAATAGAACGGAGAAGTCAGAAGCGTACTGAAGCACATAGTAATCCCAAATAAATAACTCCCTATCCCCGGTGAAATCCGGGGGTAGGGAGTGATGGTGTTACTGTGCCAGCATTTTTTCCATGCGTGTTTCGTTGGCCCGTTTAGCCAGGCCCATGTCTCATGAAGAAAATGGGCCGTCCATGTTCGCCCGCAGCCCGTACTCGGCTTCTAGGGTATGTCGGTCTTCCTGTCGCCGCCGTCGTCCTCATTCTGCGTCGTTCTTCGTCGCTCCGCTTCTCATCGATAGGTCCGCCTCTCCCTCGCGGCGCGTTCATTCTTCTCTGGGGTTCTCGCCGGCGCTATGTGCTTACCTTGCCTTTTTTGCTCTTCTACTATGCTTTGTGCCGTGGCTCGCAGCTGGATTGGCTTGTTCCTGTAGTCGGCCTTCTATCCTCGGCGGCGCCGCCGCCATTACCCGGCTCGGTCAGGTGTCTCTCTGTCGCTGCGAAGGTCACCGGTGGTCGGCGTGCAGATTCGACTCGTCGGTCTCTCCCCATGTTTGATTTTGAGTGCAGATCTACCAGTCTGCGACTCTACTCACGGCTTTTCTTCGTTTTCCCCTCTTCTGCTAGGAGCTGCCGGGTTTGTGGACCTATCCCTGTGTTCAATCGTGTGGATTTGTGGGCTCAACTGTTTTCCTAGGAGCTGCGTCAGCTGTGTGAAGGTTTTCGTGTGTGCAATCGTTTGGATGTACTATCCTTCTTCCTGTTAGGTGAATTCAGAGATCCACTCTTTTCCTCATGTTTTCTTTTCTTTTCTTGAATGCGTGCTGCTCTTTGTTGTAAATATTATAGATTGCATTGTGTGTGCCTTTGTTGTGTGCTGTTATGTTAATCTGCATGTGTTGGCCATTCAGATCGGTTTTTCTATGCTTTGGTAGGGTACTTTTGATGGGCCTGTTACTGCAATATGTGATATATGGTTCTCATTATACTGTCTCTATCTTATGCGACTGCGATGTGTGCTTTCTTGTGTCGTGCTTGTGGAATGGTTCCTGTTCTGGTGGATGGCTGTTACCTTATTAGTTCACTTTGTTGCAGATGCTGATGGCAGCTTAGACTTCCTTTTCTGTGACTGCGATGCCCATTCAGTGCTGCAGCCTTTCTTGACATGGCCCTGTTTTCTATGATTGTAGAACGTGCTTGCCTTTAGTAGTTGGTTTTGCTACCTATAGTCATATGTGTGTCACTGCTTTACCCTTTTTTTACCATTTTGTAGCAAGTTTCGGTTAAGCTGTCTGTGTCCTGTTATTGTCATGCCGGCTAAGAGTCCAATAGGTTCTCGTCGTCCTCTTCTTCCAGTACCCAACAACCAAAATGAGTCGCCGTCTTCGCGTTTGCCTTCTTTGTTACGTCGCTGTCATCCTTCAGTACCGGCATCCTGTCGGTCGCCCCTGTCGGTTCGCCGATCGTCTGGAATTGCCCATCATTCTTCTGTGACCTGGGGATGGCGACGTGTAGTTCGTTAGTATTCTTTTTACCTCTGCTTTCTCTTAACACCAAATCTATGGTTGTTATAAAAAAATTTTTGGATGTTCTTACAGGAGACCATTTTTTCCCTGTCGTTTCCTGATCCGAATCTAACAGAAACCGTGTTGCACGGATGTCGCGTAATAAGGTTAAGGCCCTAGCTATTCAAGGTCTGTGTATCCTTAGTGTGTTCTCTTGCCTTTTATTGTTGCTAGCCTGTTCTTAACTGTTCTGTTGTAGATCAGATCTGTCGTGCCCCTTATGTGGAACATGTTAGATCATTTCCTACGGAATATATTGATATGCTCAAAGGTACAGCGTGTCAATATTTTTTCCGTTCGGTAGTTTTTTTTCGTGCACATCTTTTGTTGGGTGCTTATTGTTGTCTGGTTGGTCATGGACAGCAAGATATTCTGAACGGTCTTACTATGGTGGTCTTGACTACGTTTGTGAGTATTGCTGTGCTATTTTTTGGTATGCTGAAAGGATAAAAGGGCGCAACAATCGTTCTAATATTGTTTACAACCAGTGCTGTCGTTTGGGGCGTGTTTCGTTACCTAGGCATAGGCCAGCACCGTCGCCATTGAAGGAACTTATCTGTTTTGACGGTGGAAGCTGTTCTAATAACTTCATGCGTCTTATCAGGCAGTACAACTCTTTGTTTGCATTCACATATCTTGGAGTTCATGTTGATGCCTCTATTAATACTGGCAATGGTCCTTATGTATTTTGGATAAACGGTGTTGTTCACCATCGTATTGGATCTCTCATTCCTCCTACTGGAAAATGTCTGGAGTATGCGCGGTTATATATATATGACACTGCTAATGAGCTACAAAATAGATTAGCAATTGTCTCCTCTGAAGGCCGTGACCAGCCAGATCCAGCCATAGTTTCAGACCTCATAGCAATGCTAGATTGTTGTAATCCCTTGGTGCAACAATTTAGAATGGCCCGAGATAGGCTACTGTCACCTACCGCTCCTGAGGTTGCCATTAAACTTTTGGGTGCTGTCGATAACCATGGGGATCGATATTCATTGCCCAGTGCTCTAGAGCTTGCTGGTCTGCTTATTGGTGGTCTAACTCCTAATGTTTCTTCCTTTGATATCATTGTTGAGTCTCACATGTCCAAGTTCAGGCATATCTCACCAATCCATCCGGCTTTGATGTCATTGCAGTATCCTTTGCTTTTCCCATACGGTGATGTTGGTTACCATAGTGGGATAAAACTAAAAGAAATCGATGGGCCTACATCTGGAAGAGACAATGTTTCCATGTTAGAATTCTATGCATACGAGATGCATTATCGTAGGGGCGAGCCTAATCCTGCACTATGCTCTGGTAGATTATCACAGTAGTACCAGGTCAATTGCTATTCTTGTGTCGAAGCAAATAAATTGAGCTTCTTTATGTTTAATCAAGATCTGCTGCGGTGTGAGACATATCAAGGAATATCCGATGCCGTGTGTGATGGTGCAAGTACTGGCATAGATGTTGGCATTAAAATGATGTTGCCGGCTTCCCATATTGGTAGTAAAAGATATATGCAGCAGAACTACCATGATTGTATGGCTATTTGCTGCGTGTATGGACCGCCTGACAAGTTAATCACTTTTACTTGCAACTCAAAATGGACCGAAATTGTGGAGGCAATTCGTTTTGAACCAGGCCAGAAGCCAACTGACAGGGCTGATATGGTTGTACGAGTTTTTCACATGAAACTTGAAGAATATCTTGAGGATATTAAAGAAGGTCGTATTTTTGGTCCTGTTCGTGCAGGTCTTTCTTCTCTCATGACTTCCTCATGTTCTGTTATCCTTTCCTGCCTCTCTATTCCATTCTAAACTGCACGCATCTGCTATTTCTTTTCTAGTTGCTCATACAAATGAATTCCAGAAATGTGGCCTACCACACTCGCATATTTTAGTTTGGCAAGCTAATACAGACCGTGAGCCCTCCGCCGCTGAAGTTGATAAGTACATATGTGCAGAATTACCTGATCCTAAAGAGATCCCTTAGGATTTTCTTTTCAGGAATTTATTATGCACGGGCCTTGCGGACCAGCTAATCCAAACAGCCCGTGCATGAAGGATGGTGTTTGCAGTAAAAGGTATCCAAAGCCATTTCAAAATGAGACAAGTTTTGATTCTGATGGGTACCCTCTGTATAGGCGCCGAGATAACGACAGTACTGTTTGGAAGAATAACGTTCAGCTTCACAATCGTTGGGTAGTGCCTCATAATTTGTTTGCTCTAAAGAAATATCAAGCCCATATCAATGTTGAGGCCTGCAATAAAACCTATCTGATTAAGTACCTATTTAAATATGTCAATAAAGGTTTTGATTGTGCAAGAGTAGGGTTTTCCAAGAAAAGACCAGTTGCTGATTGTCAGGAGTCCAGTCGTGCATCTGCAGTGGCCACTGAAAGCAGCGTGAATGAAAATAGTGAACAATCTGATGGCGGTGTCGATGAAATCGCTGAGTATATCAGATCTAGATATCTTTCGTGTTGTGAAGCAACGTGGAGGTTATTTGGGTTTGAAATTCACGGCAAGTTCCCTTCTGTAGAGAGACTTTTCGTGCACCTTCCAGGGTTGAATTTTGTGACTGTCCATGAAGACACAGAACTGCAACATGTTATTGATGACCCAGATTCTGAAAAGAGTTCATCGACAGAATGGTTTACCGCTAATTGAGCCTCTTCTGCTGGACACGACCTCACATATTGTGAGTTCCCATCTAGATATACTTGGGATGCAGATAATAAGGTATGGAACACTAGGAAAAGAGGGGCTAAACTTGGGAGATTAAGATATGTGCATCTTAGCACAGGAGAAACATTTTATCTAAGAATGCTTCTTATGGTGGTTCATGGCGCTAGAAGTTATGACGAGGTGAGGACCTATGAAGGAGTGGTCTACTCCACATTTAGGGAGGCTTGCCAGGTTCGAGGCTTAATCGGGGATGACACAGAGTGGGCCTGTTTATTTGATGAGGCAGTAGTCTGGGCAACTGCTTATCAACTAAGGAATTTGTTCATGACTGTATTAGTGTATTGTAATGTTGGCAACATCAGGGCATTATTTAACAAATACTAGAAGTATATGGCTGATGATATTGCCTATCGTCTTCGGGCTGCCCTTGATAACCCTCGGTATACTATTCCTGACTCTGTTCTGTAGATGAATCTTATGAAAGAGCTTAGCCACCTTTTTTCCAGCAATGGACTATCTATAGCATCCTATGATCTACCAAACATAGCCTCCACTTCTTTAGATGCTGGTGGCAATAGACTCATGTTTGAGTAAATGTCTTATGATAAAACTGCATTGCTTGCTGATTCCATCAAGATGTCTGCTGCTCTCAACGTCAATCAGTGAGTTATCTATGATAGGGTTATCGGGTCCATAACAGCCAAAAAAATCTTTTGCTTTCTTTGTTTCTAGCTATGGTGGGACTGGAAAGACATTTTTATGGAATGCAATTTTAGCCACACTCAGATCAAGAGACCATATTGTCCTGGCTGTTGCATCATGTGGTGTTGCATCACTTCTTCTTCCCGGAGGCAGGACAGCCCATTCCAGGTTTAAGATACCACTGGATATCCATGAGAACAGCCTATGTGGAATAGCTAGAGGTACCATACTTGCTGGGCTCATCACCAGGACCTCTCTGATTATATGGGATGAGGCGCCTATGAGCCATAGGTACGTGTTTGAGGCCTTAGATCGATCGCTGCGTGATGTTCTATCTATTGACAATCCAAAAAATTCCTCCTTAACTTTTGGTGGAAAACTAATATTATTTGGTGGTGACTTCAGACAGGTACTGCCTGTTGTGGAAGGTGGCAGTTGTGCAGAAATAATAAAAGCTTCTTTATTGGGATCCTATCTATGGCGCCACATTGAGGTCCTGCGTTTGTCTATAAATATGAGGCTATCTAACCCTTCTCTTTCTGATGAGCAAAAAATTAGTATGGACAAATTTGCTCGATGGGTACTCGATGTTGGAGAGGCACGTGTTCAAACTCAAAGAAGCAACAATGAACTAGAGAAAAATCTCATCAAAATTCCAAGTCAATTTATTCTTTCGCCATCAGGACCCAAAATAGAGGGCATTACAGCAGCCATATACGATGATTTTCATCTCTTTTATTCATCGATACCGTACTTGGCCCAAAGATGTATAGTCTGTCCTGTTAATTCAGTGGTCGACGAAGTTAATGACTTCATGATTACCAAGGTCCCCAGATATGTAAGTGAATACCTTAGCTTTGACAGTATCGCAAATTCAACAGAGCAGCCTGCTGATTTCGAAATGTTGTACCCTCCAGAGTTTCTAAATTCTATATCCATCAATAATTTCCCACCCCATCGGCTGCCTATAAAAGTTGGTGTTCCCGTAGTCTTGCTCAGAAACATAAACCAGTCTATTGGCCTTTGTAATGGTACTCGATTGCTCATCGAAGGTCTAGGTGACTGGCTTCTCAAAGGAAAAATAATGATAGGGAATCATGCTGGGGACACAGTGTGTATACCTCGCATCATCCTTAATGGCAGAAGTCCTAAATGGCCTTTTACTTTGCAGCGGCGGCAGTTTCCTGTTACAGTATGTTATGCAATGATAATTAACAAATGTCAAGAACAGACACTAGGAAAAGTAGGGGTATATCTGAGAGAACCCGTGTTTACTCATGGACAGTTATACGTTGCCATATCTCACGTCAATTCAGATCAAGGCCTCAAAATATTAGTTGAAGATGCAGATGGTGAACCGATCTGCAACACGAAGAATATTGTCTATGAAGAGGTTTTAGAGCATGTTTAGAAACTTCGGTGTTGATACGACTATTCTATTTGGATGCTCCGGATCTGTAACGAATGCTTTGTCGCTTCCTACTTTTGTGGCTTGTGGTTTTGTGCCTTTTATCTGGAAATCTCTTCCCTGTGGTTCCAAATCTGTTACACTGAATACAAATATATACATTATCTGTGATTACTTTTTATGCCATACCACTACTGCGTTGTCTGTACATAGCAATACCAATACTATAGTTTTCATGGAAATGCACACTTATTAATTCAAACTGATTGGCTGTTAACATATTTTCTTCCAATCATTTGTGGTCTGCAGGATGCAGCACTCACTATTAAAGGATGTCACCTCAGAGTCCCACCAATCGACAATCAGAGTAAGATTGGTAAGATTCTCAGAGTATTTAAGCAATGAACAGCCAAGAAAAACTCTCAGAATGGATCTCATATTGCTTGTTGAACAGGTTAGCCCTGCTGTTTTGCTGGTTTCTGTTTAGTCATGTGCATGTACAAATAAAAAATGTGCAATTACTTTTGCAGGGCAAAGCTATGGAAGCACAAATTCCGCAAAGATGGATACAGCAGTTTCTGCCTTTGCTTAAAGAAGACTCAGTTTATTACATCAAATACTTCCAAGTGTGTGACGCACGCATTATGTATCGCCCAGTTGACCATCCTTACTTGATGAAGTTTACAGCACATACAAAGGTCAGGGAAGTCAAGACAGTAGCATCAACTTTTCCTAGATATGCGTACAGTCTTGCAACCTATGAGGTCCTGCGGAGCAGGATTGGTGTCACTGAGTACTGCTCAGGTGGGTCTGCTCCCTCTCTAACAGCATACCTAACTATTGTTTTTTGGCCCCTCATCCATTAGTCACATTGACTAGGTTATCATTGCTCAAACTATAGATATGATGGATTGACTCTGATTCAATGAGTGCGTATGCATTAGAGAGGAACCTAAATAAACAGCATGTTTTTAGAATGGCAAATTGAATTAAAACGGAAAATAGATATGCAGTTTCCTTGCTGCATCTGTTGTGCATGATTTGTCTTCAGTATGTAACAAAAAAAATTCTCCTTGCAGATGCCATTGGGGTGTAGACAGGATGCACACATGTCAGAATACAAAATATAAGGGCTGGCCAAAAAAAACTTCGCAATATTCACCTAACAGATGGAAGGTATGCAACTCAGAAAGAAAATATATTCTATAAATAATCCTAGCTATATAGTGTCAATTTTCCAACATTAATAGGTTAACTCTAAAATTGCAGGGAGACAACTGTTGTAGCACTATGGAATGAACATGCAGATGCATTTGATGCCGACACTTATATGGAAATGGGAACACATGCACCAGTCGTTCTCCTTTTCGTTGCTGCAACTTGTGGCCAGTTCGAAGGTAAAATGTGTTCACATCACCGTGTTTATTTCTTTCTTCGTTCAGTTTACAAATTGCTCATAATATTTGCATGCAGGAAAATTGTCTCTTCAAGGATCCACATTATGCAAATGGTACGCTAATCCTGAGATACCAGAGGCAACAGCCTTACAGGGCAGGTGAGCTTCATTTCCTACTTCTCTATAGCTACATATGTTTAACGTGCAAAATACGAATCTATCACTAAATGTAATTCAATGGTTTTCATGATGATATCCTTAGGTGTGCTGGCAGAATAGATCCACCTATTTGGCATGGCCCAGGTGCTGCCCACCTGAATCCAGAAAGAATAACTGTAACAGAGCTGGCTCGATTTGACAACCCCCATATCATCTATGTGAGTTATGATTATAAATAGGAAAAATAGATGATCTAATACTGATGAACAACCTATTTTTCCCTTAATGCAGAACAACAAATATATCATCATAGCAAAAATCAAGAAAATTGTAAACAACCAGTCATGGTGGTATGTAGCTTGTGAAAAATGCAACAGAGCAGCACAACCAGACGGTGAAAAATACAAGTGCTCTAACCCTAAATGTTCATCTACAAGTGCTGCACCCAGGTAGGTTTTCTACGACACTATATATTTTCATCGATAAACACAGTTAAGTATGTAAGATCTATAAATCACTGTTCAATGCAGATACTGTCTTCCTGTGATCGCTTCTGACCCTGTTCCGTCAATAACCGAAGGCACTGAACCAAACGTGGAATTAGTTTTCTTTGGCACTGTGGTAGAAGAAATTATTGGAATTCCAGCTAATGCCTTATTAATGCTGAAGGAGGAGTTGGGGCTTTTCTGCCAACCCGGATCACGCAACTATACGGGAGGCAGTTTGAGTTACGTGTAAGTGTTTCACGGGCATCACTACAGAGAACAGATTTCGTATATCAAGTTGACAGTATTATTGGCACTGCCGATGCCCCCATGGCATTACCACCTGTGCCACAAACACGTAAGATATGTTGCGTACAATTACTTCTCAAACACAGATCGATGTCTACTCTGAAATCTTATTGCTAATTGGGTTTCATGTGAAATATTGACAGCACTGATTCAACAAACACAGGAGGTTGTTCAGCAAGATACAGTGCCTACATCTTCGACACCTGACCTAATGACAACCACACCAGCTAAGGTACCTCAAATTTCGTGACTGTTGCTGATTCGTTACCATACCACTGATGCAATGCAAAAAAATTATATAACAATGATGTAAATTATGCAGGGTGCTGACTCTGTTGGTGGCCAGCTGCAGATTAAAGAGCCATCCAACTCTACCGACGAGGTTTTGGCACGTGCTGAGGTATGCACACAAACATAAACGAGAAAAAACTTGAGAGACTTTTCTATCCGATACCTGATTACGCCTGCCTCACTGCTATCCCAGGATACCTAGTCTGGTGAGTTTGCCACAGATGACACTCCTTTAGCACAGAAGACACCTGCTATATCTGAGGCATGCAATTCTGAACAGAGCTCCATTTCTAGATATATTTATTAACCCCTTCTAGATAAAAATTTGTGATTCCCTTCTAGATAGAACATATCCCTGCTTATTTAAATGTATTAGGCTTCCTGACTACAAAGACATCTTTCCAGAAAAAGAGGCTCAAGCGAAAATTAAGCGAAAGAGAGCAGGAACAAAGCGCTTCTGATTTAAGGTACCTATCATTCGCGTGCTCAATGTGTATTTATTTGTGTAATGATCATGCACTCCAGCTTATTTATACATTATACATATGACACACGCAGCGCAAATAAAAAGCCTGCCTGAAAAAAATGTAATGACAGAATTGTTTTTTAATATAAAATTTGATTATGAGCACCAAAATTTCTTGATGTCACTATGTTGTTTCCAGTGATTCAGAACCCAGTGGTACACACAAAGCCAGGAGGCGTCTTATCACAAATGAGGACCCTTAGAATAGCAAACAGGTATGTACATATGCATTGTTCTTTCTATTGCCAATAACAAATTCTCTTTTCCATGAACCTAACTAAGATGGTTCTGATTTCTTCTGTATACAGAAATGAAAGTGTGTGTCTAACGCTACTAAGTAACCATCTGCTACCCATTTTGCCCAGGTGTTCGTGTCGCCCAGTAGATGAAACATGAAGTAATGCTGGACTATTAACACGCTTGGTCTTCGCCACAAAGGACGTACTGCTATGGCAGATATTTCCAATGCATGGATTTTGAAGACCAACCAATCAATGTTAGTCTGTATAGTCAAGCGCCTCTAATTTAAGACTGAAATGATGTATGCATGTAAAATATGTTAGGCAGCCATCATGTGTTGGTGTAAACTCTAGTAGGTAATCAGACAATGAATCTATCTGTAAGCAGATAATGTTATGTATGTGTCGTACCCAGCTTAGGCAGTGTGATGTACCTATGAAACCTTAAAAAATCTATGACCTATGCTCTTTGTGCCAACTCCAGTTCAACTGCGTGCTCAGCCAAAATAAATCTTCCACTCATTCATATAGAATATTCGATATTTCAGATCTCTGTGCATGAATTTAATAACTGAATCTGTTGCCTTTGCATATCGATTTCTGAAAGAATGGACACCAGTTTGTTCTCATAAACACAACAACATGAATACAGGATTCCGTTGCGTCAATTTAATAATTTTTTTCCTTTTTTTACATGGCTATTCCAGAAAACAACCAGAACAGACTCTTTTGCTCACGATAGCAGTATGCCTCATACATATTGAAAAGCTTCCAGAATCTAAAGGAAGCAGATCGGATCACACTCATTTAAACATGCAAGCAACAGAATAGATGCAAGGATCATATGTGCTACCATTATATTACACATCAGAGTCATTCATGTTCCCATAGTCATAAACATAGCATGGATCTTCTCATCCAAAACAAAAGCGGCAACAACAGAAAAGCAAGACGCTCTTCTCACAGACTAACATTTCATGGGCAATGCAACTAACATGGATGCAAGATATGGCATTACTACTGAACTAAACCAGGCACTGCCCTTCTTCTACACAACTAAACTTCCATTCACATAGCTAAGACGGCTAACATTCCATGACCAGTGCTACTAACATGGATGCAAGCACTAACATTGCTACTGAACTAAAACAAGCACTGCCCCTCCATCAGACTGCTAAACTTCCATTCACATAACTAAGACGAGTCCTTCAGCATTGACGATGCCAATACTCCAGCCTTCAAAAGAACTACGTATGTACACTGCACTTGCTGCACCCTGACACGAGATCATCCTGACTCCTGTGAACCAGACAAGACAATCACACATTTAGTTAAAAGAAAAATGTATTCCAACCTTACTGTCACTGATAAGTCAGTTGCACATGTAAAGCACGCTTACGGCTTACCACATCGTCAACGTGGATGGCCACATCAGCGCTCCTATTGATCAGGTCCACTAGACTAAAAGCAAATTGCTCGGCTCGACTAATAGGAGGCCTAGGACCCCCATAATACACCTTTTCATTATTAGGCGCAACAGAGGTACTTGCTGTGCCAATGATCCCAGTTCCAAACACATCACCGAAATCCCTGCATAAGCCCTTTGCCTCTAGCAAAAAAGAAGCATAAGCATCACGTATGGCCTTATTGTTCTTCCTTCCACCATCTAATGCATCATTGAGCAAAGTAGACCATGTTTCTGCTGCCAAGGCTCTCCTCTGAAGAGACCTCACCTCTTCATAATTGATATCCTTCACTAGAACAAAGCAGAATATACGCAGATGTGAGATGGCAGCACCGCATGCACCTTCCATTTCTTCACGCCTACTAGACGCTTCATCACTATAGAACTTCTTACATCCTTTAGCAATGGACAGGCGAGAAGATGGGATCTCAATCTCAACCCAACCACGTGTGACATTGTTGGAGCTTGCTCTTCGTAGGAAGTAATCGTGAGAGGTTGGAGGACGGGGAGAAGGTGAACGGCGGCAACGGGAACGCGACGCCGTCCTAGCGTCCGGCGTCGAGCGGGAGAGTGAGAGCGGTTGCCAAGCGCCGAAGAGATTAGATCAATCTCCAGCTTAACCCCTATTGAATCTCATTGTTCAGTACATATAGCAAACACACACCAGTTACTAACACGCATACATTGAAGGAAGTCACAAACGAACAACTGGCGCCTTGTGTCCGCGCCCACGACGCGCACGACTCGTCCTCGCGCGCCACACGAACTCGCCCTCACGCGCTGTGTTGCCGCCTAGCCACTGCTCGCCTTCGTCTTCCTCTGATACACCTTGCCGACCATAACATCTCTCCCATCCTCGCGAAACAGCTCGTCCGCGAGCTGGAATGAAGGATGTTCGGCTCGGAAAGAGTCCACGGCCTCCCAAGTAGCGTCACCGGCCGCCATGCCCGCCCACTGGACCAGAACATGCCATGTACCACGGCGAAGGCTAGCGCGTAGGACACGCTCTGGTCGAGGAAGCAGGCGTCCATCTTGTAGTGGTGGCAGGTGCTGGGTCTCTGTTGGCGGTGTCCCCCGAAACGGCTTCAACACCCCGACGTGGAACACATCGTGGATGCGAGCGCCGGCTGGGAGCTCCAAGCAGTAAGCCATGGCGCCCACGCGTTCCAGCACTTTGAACGGGCCGGCGAACCGTGGTCCGAGCTTCCCACGACATCCTGGCTCGAGTGACTGAGTAGGTCAATGAAGCAGGCGAAGCCACACCCAATCGCCCGTCGCGAATTCAAGTGCGCGATGATGAGCGTCGTAGTGTTTCCGCGCGTACTCCTGTGCCTGTTGCAATCAAACACGAACTTCACTGATGAAGGTGTCCCGGTCGGTCAGCAGCGTGTCGACGGCATCCGTGCGCGCGCTCCCCGTCGGATATGGCAGGAATGGAGGCGGCGCGTCCGTAGACCACCTGAAATGGAGTAGCACGGAGGGCCGTGTGGAACGCCATGTTGTAGCAGTACTCTACCCACGGGAGCCAGTCGAGCCACGCGCGGGGTCTGTCACCGGTGATGCAGCGTAGGTACATGGCGATCGTCTTGTTCACCGCCTCGGACTGCCCGTCGGTTTGAGGGTGGAACGCCATGCTCATCCGGAGCTTGACCCCCGCTAGCTTGAACAGGTCGCGCCAGACATGGCCGGTGAAAACCGGGTCGCGATCGCTGATGATGGACTCGAGAAAGCCGTGCAGTCGAACGATGTCGTGGAAGAACGCCCGCGCGACGGAGGCATCAGTGTACGGGTGTCCAAGAGGGATGAAATGGGCGTACTTGGAGATCCGATCGACCACCGTGAGGATGACACTCTTGCCGTTCACCTTGGGCAACGCTTCAATGAAGTCGAGGGAGATGTCCGCCCAAACGCGAGATGGCACTGGCAGGGGTTGGAGTAGCCCGGCCGGGTGCAGAGCGTCCGTCTTGTTGCGTTGGCAGGTGAAGCAAACCCGGACGTAGTCACGGACTTGTTGACGATCGTGTGCGACATGGAAGTGCGCCCGGAGCCGCTGGAGCGTTTTCTGGATGCCCTCATGACCCGCTGTATGAGCCATCTGCAGAATGGCAGGAAGCAGGCCCGAGGACGGCGGAATGAAGACTTTGCTGGCGTTGAGGATGAGCCCGTCGTGCACGTGCCACCTGTCCTCGTAGTGACCATCGGTGATCTTGTCGCGCAGGGCCGTGAGGTCCGGGGAGGCAGCTATCTCATGGCGCAGCTCGTCGTAGAGTTGAAACATCGGTGATGAGATCACATTCATGGCCAGTTCCTCACTGTCGCGGCGAGACAGAGCGCCCGCGACGGTGTTGAGGCGGCCTGGCCAGTACTCCACCCTGAAATCAAACCCGAATAGCTTGGAAATCCATTGATGTTCCTGTATAGTTGACAACGCGTAGTGGTCCGTTCGGATGAGGAAATGGCGTCCCCAGAGGTATGGTCGCCAGTACCGCACCGCCTGGACCAGCCCGATCAGTTCCCGTTCATAAGCGGCTACTTTCAGATGTCGTGCCATGAACTGCTTGCTGAAGAACGCCAGCGGACCATCACCCTGGTGCAGCACCGCCCCAAAGCCCGACCCGGACGCGTCGCAGTCCACCATAAACTCTCTGGTAAAATCGGGAAGCTGGAGCACCAGGGCGACTGTCAGCGCGTCCTTGAGAGCGTCAAAGGCAGTGCTCGCCTCGGCCGACCAGTGGAAGGCGTCCTTCTTGAGAAGCTATGTCAGAGGAGCGGCGATGGCACCAAAATTCCTGATGAAACGCCGGTTGTAGCCAGCCAGACCGAGAAAACCGCGGAGGCCACGCGCGAAGCGGGGTTGCGGCCATGATGCGACTGACTCCACCTTGGTGCCATCCATGGCGACGCCGTCCACCGAGATGACATGCCCCAAATAGGACACGGTCTCGGTGGCGAAGGAGCACTTGGAGTGTTTGACGTGGAGCTTGTTCGCGCGCAGCACCTCTAGGACGGCACGGACCTGCTGCAAGTGCCATGTCCAACTCCAGTTGTAAATCAGGATGTCATCGAAGAAGACTAACACAGTGACGCAGCAAGGGCTGGAGCACCGAGTTCATCAGAGCTTGGAACGTGGCTGGCGCGTTGGACAAGCCGAAAGGCATCACCAAGAATTCAAAGTGACCATGGTGTGTTCGGAACGCTGTTTTTTCCACATCTTTAGGATGAACCCGCACCTGATGATATCCTGAGCGTAAGTCGAGCTTTGTGAAGAACTTGGCGCCATGCAACTCATCAAGGAGCTCCTTGACCACCGGTATAGGAAACTTATCCTTGACGGTCATGTCGTTGAGCGCCCTGTAATCCACGCAGAAACGCCATGAGCCATCTTGTTTCTTCACGAGCAAAACGAGCGCTGAGAAATGGGACGTGCTGGGCCTGATGACCCCTTGCTCAAGCATGGCGTTGCACTGTGCTTCAAGATCGTCCTTCTGCAGCTGAGGGTAACGATATGGCCGCACAGCGACAGGTTCTGTGTTCGGTTTCAGCTGGATCCTGTGGTCGCACGCGCGTGGCACTGGAAGGCTGGATGTGGTCACGAACACATCCTCATAGGAGTGGAGCAGGCGGTCAAGCAGCTCGGGCTCACTGGTGCGGATGGCGTGGAGCCGGCCCATCGGAGGGATGTCCCAGCGTGTAGAGCCCACGCCCTTCCACAGCACGCGTCGGCCATGGCGCCAGAAGGCCATGCAGAGACCGTCGAAATCCCATAGGATGGGACCCAGCGTGCGGAGGAATGCCACACCAAGCACCATGTCGTAGCAGTCGATGGGAATGGTGTAGCAGTCGACGTCGAACTGTTCCTGGCTGATGGTGAGCGCGATGTCGTGGGTGAGGCCCTGGCAAGCGACGCGGTCGCCGTTGGCAACCACGACTGTCGCGCCGCCGCCGTCATGGAATCGGATGCCCGCCATACGAGCCGCAACGTCGCTGACAAAGTTATGCGTGGAGCCCGAATCGAGCAAGGCCGTGAATTCTCGGCCGTCCACCGAGACGCGGAGCTTCATAGTGTTCTCCGCATGGATTCTAGTGATGGCGTGCAAGGAAATCAGGGGTGGCTCCTCCTCAGCGCTCGTGTCCGCTTCGGCTGTGCTTTCCTCGTCGTAGTCCGTAACCTCCAGGTAGAAGAGGCGCGGGCACTTGTGGCCGCGGACGTACTGCTCGTCGCAGTTGTAGCAGAGGCCCTGGCGACGGCGTTCAGCCATCTCCATCGGAGACAGGCGGCGGAACGGGCGTGACGGCGGCTGTTGTGTCGCGGCCGGCACCGTCAGGACTTGGGACGCGGCGGCCGGCACCACGGAACCGCCCATCTGTTGGGGTCGAGCATGCGGCCATGGCGGTCGTGGCGTGCCCGTGGGTGGCAACCGCTGACGCGCGGCGCTCGTACGCACGCGCGAGCACCATCGCGCGCTGGAGGTCGTCGGGTGCGTGGAGCTCCACATCGATGCGGATCGTGTCCGGAAGGCCGCCGGCGAATAGCTGAACCTGTTGCACCGGCGTGAGGGGTCCGGCGTGTGCCATCTTCGCCTGGAACGCCTCCTGATACGCCTCAACTGATCCGCCGAATGGAAGCCAGGCCAGCTCCGCCAGGTGGTTGATGCCGATGGCCGGGCCAAAGCGCTGCTGGCAGAGTAGCTTAAACCTGTCCCATGTGACGGCGCCAACGTCGCGCTCCAGCATGTAATACCAGTGCTGTGCGATGCCGGTCATGTGGAAGGACGCCAGCCACACCTTGTCGCCCTCGCCGGTCTGCTGCGCCTGGAAGAAGTGGTCGCAGCGGTTGAGCCATCCCAATGGGTCCTCCTTGCCGTCGAACGTGGGAAAGGAGAGCTTGTGGTGGCGGGGAACACCGGCGCCATCAGCCCGATCCACCGGCGCGGACGGCATGCCTGGCGACGGCCCGCCGAGGATCGGGATCGGGGATGGCGAGTGCGGGAACGGGATATGTGTGATCGGCACCGGTTGGCTGGGGCCCGCCGTGTGGACGATGGTTGCAGATGCTGTTGGTGCCGCCGGAATGCCACCGTAGCTAGGGATGCCGAAGGGGGTGAGCACGGGCGGCGCAGAGCCGCTGGCGACCCCGTGTGGACGATCCTCGACGCCGGATATCCGAGTCGCAAGCTGACCCATCTGGCGTTGGAGACCGTAGATGGCGGTGGTGAGGGTGTCTACGGCTGCTACGGAAGCAGCTGGGGTCGGCTGGTTCGTGGCTTGTGGTGCGGCGGAGTTTGGGGGCGGTGCAACGGCGGCGGGCGAGAGCGAGGCGGCAGCGGGCGTGATGGCGTTGGTGACGGGGCCAGCACCGGAGGAGGCCGGCAACATCGTACGTGGCAATGCTGATACCAGATTGTTGGAGCATGCTCTTCGTAGGAAGTAATCGTGAGAGGTTGGAGGACGGGGAGAAGGTGAACGGCGGCGATGGGAACGCGACGCCGTCCTGGCGGCCGGCGTCGAGCGGGAGAGCGAGAGCAGTTGCCAAGCGCCGAAGACATTAGATCAATCTCTAGCTTAACCCCTATTGAATCTCATTGTTCAGTACATATAGCAAACACACACCAGTTACTAATACGCATACATTGAAGGAAGTCACAAACGAACAACTGGCGCCTTGTGTCCGTGCCCACGACGCGCACGACTCGTCCTCGCGCGCCACACAAACTCGCCCTCGCGCGCTGCATTGCCGCCTAGCCACTGCTCGCCTTCCTCCTCCTCTGATACACCTTGCCGACCATAACAGACATTGCCGGGCTCAATCACAATGCCAAAGTCAAAAACCTGAAGACCCAGATAGTTCAGTATTTCCCTCAGAATCAAACGTCTTGATATAGGAATACGAGCCCGTCAGTCAAATAAAACAATAGAAATGAAATAATTTCAGAACATAAATCATGTAATCCATATTAATATAGCTACGAGCACGGAACAAAGATGCACGAACACCAATGGCAAAAGTAGTACCATGTATCTGACCAAAGAACAAATGGCTCTCATAAAGAATTTACACCAAACGCTCAAAAAAAAATTTACAGAAGGCCTAATCGATCGAACCATACTTACCCCAGGTACATCCACTAGCAGATTCTCATCACCAGAGCCACCTGCCCTCGGAAGGTCTGCAGCGTCCAGTACGCCGACCAAGCCAGACCAATCAAACACAGAAACGGCCTCTGCGGTAGCATTGAGGAACAGCAGGCCTGGTTCAGCATCGCCATTCCCTGTGTCATCTACGTCGGCCAGCTGCAGGTGCATCGCCATGGCACACCGTTCCTTCCAAATCCAAACGCATCATGAAATCACTGACCAAATCGAAAAAAGAAGAGGCAACGCACAGAGGCAGAGACATACCAACCGACGCAGCTTCTTGGGGCGTGGTGAAAGATCCACACTGGCGGCCCTTTTCACCCCCGCCATCACCTTCGTGGTGAAGGTCGACGTCTCCGAGAAAACAAATCGACGATGTCCCCAAGGTAGGCTTGCTCCGATGAAAGCATCGTAGCGCACTAACCTTATCGGCGGTGACGCCACGCCAGCGAGGCCCAAAATTAAAAAGGCCCGCCAGACCGAACGCAGCCAGCCCGCAGCCCACAGGAGCGCTTATTCTGCTGGGGCGGCGAAGGCCTTCCTAGTATATACTATCTAGCAGTCCAGGGAGCATCTGACATGATTTTTCTAGCATGATCAGCGGTTAACCATAATGGTTAGGTAGTCTAAGCATCGTATTCCAGCATGGCAGGCAGCCTTTATTCCATCCCAGGCCCACAGCGCACTCCATTCCCTCGTTGTACGATATGGCTGGCCCTGGGCCCCCATCACAGCTCTTCTTGGGCCCCTTGCACAACCATGCATTCATCTTGACAAGCTAGCCTACCCATATGACCACAGCCTGGGTTCCGAAAAGTGCTCACTGCAACAAGCAAGAGATAAGCACGCCTGGACTGTGAATTATTCAGTCTCCCACCACTGGCCCAAATCTGAAACACTTTAGATAACCACCAAATGTGTGTCGCGGTCACCCCGGTCTTTGTCGCTACCGTTGCATGTCTCTCTGCAATTCCAGCATGGAAAAGCACCGGCTATCTCCTTTGTGTTGAGTTGACCCTGTGGGTTGTGGTAACCGCCGTTGCTAGTGCTGATACGTTCGAGCCTGTGGGGTGTGAAGAAAAGTGCAGTAGCCGTCCTGCTGCTTTCAAACAGAGACATTCCTTGAGACGATCAGGTTGGTGCCTTAGTTGACCGGGGTGCCTTTACCTGATTGGCTGAGAGCATCGCATCACGATAGGCGTGCAATTTGACTCGTTTTATTTCCTTTTCATCCTTTTTTTCTTTTTTACTTCTCTTTTTTCAATTGACATGACACATAATTTACCAAAAGCGTTTGCGTGTGCACCTGATCGGAGAAACTGTAGCTGCGTTTTTCTGCGCTGTGTTGGAGATCTTCAGGTTCAGACCACAAGTGCACTGTTCGAGATCTTCAGCAACAGCGATGACGACGAGTGCGTGACCCTCTCCCCAGCTCTGACTAGCTTCGGAGCGAGGACTGACCTTGTGAGCAACATGTGAAGTGGCTAGGCTCCCCAGGGACAGGCAGCACTACAGAACACCTCGGTGACTCCACGCCAGCCTGGCAGACCCTCAATTTCTATGCTGTCTGTCCGGCGATCCGCAGGACGATTGGGTATTTTGGGTGCTGGGCGTGGACGGTGGCCTGCTGCCTCGACCGCCGCTTGCGCGGTGATGGACGGTGGCAATGGCACTGCCACATTAGCTTCAGTCGCCTCCACCACACGGTAACAGAGATGCACGTCCACAGTGGCACAACATATAGGGAGTGTTTAGTTTCGCACAAAATGCATAAAGTTTTTATTTTGAGAACCGTGTCAGTTCATTTTTTTCTCTCTGTGCACGCGGCCTAATACATAAATTTTATGCATTTTGGAAATGAGATGATCAAAAGAGTATTTATATGACTGCAGTTCAAATCCGCAGCTCCTCCGTTCAGTCTCAGCCACAATCAGGTGCGAATTTGCCATTTTACGGCGGTGGATTGGGCAGGCACCAATCAGATGCAAGATGCCGGTACTGAACATGGTATGTAGGCTGTGCCTAGCTGTGCTCTGCTCTCTTTTTGTGTACGACTGCAACCGAACCAGGTTGTCACTCGTCCGCTCCCAGCTGCCGTCCACTGACCCACAATTACTGCTCCTGTCCTCGCACTCCTCATCATTAGCGGACCCGCATTTATTTTATGGTTATTTTTTCCCTTGACAGAAATTATTTATGCTTCCCAAGCAGGAATCTTTACCAAACCGCGTATCCAGGCAAAACTTTGAAAAACTGACCTGTTTAGTTCTCACCGAAACTTTTGAAACTTTGAAACTTTACTATTTATCAAAACAAATCTTATATGCATGAAGTATTAAACGTGTGTTAATGACAAAACCCATTCCATAACCCCCGGTAATTTTACGAGACGAATTTAATGAGTCTAATTTGGTCATGATTAGACAACGTCGTGCTACGGTAAACAATCTCTAATGACGGATTAATTAGGCTTAATAGATTCGTCTCGCGATTTTCCGTCCATCCGTATATTTAGTTTTATAATTAGATCATGTTTAGTCCTCCTAATCTTCGATTTAGAATTAGAAACTTTCTTTCGCAAACTTACTTTCAATCTAAACACGTGCTGAACCGCATCGATCATTCCACACTGCCGATAATGATGCAACGAATTCAAATCCGCGTCAATGGAAAGTGAGTTTTTTATGGTTCGTTGGTACGTACCTGGCCGAGACTGACACCACACCACATGTGCTGATGTGCAGGTGCCGGGATAACAAATTCCCATTATTTTTACTGTGCGAATCACTACTAGATTTTACTCGAAGAATTCACCTTTTATTATCTGTATACTGAGTGTATGCAATCCCTCTCAGTAACAACAGTAATAGCCAACAGTAAAAAAAGAAGACCGAGATCAAAAAACACTATGGATGGATGGACGGCGAAATGTACATTGGGGAGGCGAGAAATGGCAGATACTACTAGATGCAATGCGACATGAATGGATGAATGTGCTGTCTCGCCATCGACCAGAGGTCATGAAATGAACAAACACCAAGAGCCAATCGTCATCCAAGAAACCAATCAAGAACCAACAACCGGTGCCGCGAATGGGGAATTGGGGGATGGAATGGATGAACCAATTCAATGTGGGGAATCAGTTGCGGGAGCACTCGGCGGGGAATCCCTGGGGGAATCGCCAGCCATCGTCGCAGTAGTTGTAGTGCATGTAGTTCTGCTTGGCCCAGGCGACGGTGCCCCACTCGGCGGCGTCGAGCTGGCGGCTCATCCAGCGGTCGGTGCCGGCGGGGCAGTTCAGCGGCTGCCCCTCGCCGGCGGGGACGCAGGCGTCGGCGGAGTACCCCCGGTAGGAGACGACGAAGGGCGCGCTGGCCCAGTCCACCTTCACCTTCCCCTGCTGCGTGGCCCAGTAGCTGCCGTCCCAGAGCGTGGCGTGCACGGACATGGGCTTGCCGCCGGGGTAGGCCAGGTCGGGGTGGCGCGTGAAGCTGCGGATGAAGAGGTCGTCCACCTTGAAGATGACGTTCTTGTCGTTCCAGATGATGGTGTAGGTGTGGAAGTCGGCGGCCGGGTCGAACCACAGGTAGAACTGCTGCTCCTTCTTGCCGTCGCCGTTGGCCCACACGTTGGTGTTGAGCACCACGGGGTCGCCGCTGCTGTTGCCCATGAACTCCATGTCGATCTCGTCGTGCCCCGGCCCGTCGCCGGAGGTCAGCTGCAAGTGAAGTAGCATCGTCAGTATCAGGGACGAATGTGGATGGTTTTGTGCTCGATTCAGATCAGCGGAAGAAGAAGTTGTTGTGGCTTACGTAGAAGGAGGTGACGGTGCCGGCGGAGTTGCCGGGGATGAGCTTCATCTGGATGCTGAACTGGCCGTAGAGGTACTTCTGGCGGGAGCTGAAGGCGCCGCCGGACTGCTGGTTGAGGATGAGCGACGTCACCTGCTGGCCCTGCGCGTTGTAGTCGGCGCGCACGTTGCCGTCGGTGGTGAACTTCTCGTACAGCCACGAGTCCGCCGAAGCCGACGCCGCCAGCAGCGCCACGGCCAGCACGGCCACGGACACAGCTCGCCGCGCCGCCATGGATGACTCTGCTCTGCTCTGCTTGTTGGTCTCTCCTCCTGGAGCTGGAGGATGAGGAGGAGGCTAGCTGGCTGTGGCTGGGGTAGTGTGGAGTGTGGAAGCACGGACAAGTGCGGTGCGGCCAAGCACAGGAGGTGGCGCAGGCTTTATACTGCTGGGCCTGGGGGCGGTGCTCTGCTTCGGGCAGGGTACACGTTTAGTTGATGCCGTGGGTCACGGCACTTTTCGCTTTTGCTTGCGGTGTCGCGCGGGCGCGAAGCTTCGGGTCGTGACGGTTTTGCTAGGAGAATTGCTGATTGTCTGGGCTGGGCTGGCCAGCACAATCTGCCGGCGTTCGCAGACTGGCAAATTGGTGACATGTGTTGGAGAGTGAAAACTCAAGAATGAAAGGAGTGGAAGAATTGATTCTCATTGATGAGGTTGTTTACATATTTATACAATCCCAAGGGGCATGGAGGTGCCTCTTCCCAAGGGACATACCCCTTGGGGAGAGTGGCCCTTTCACACACTAGTAACTACCTAGTGATGTCATTAATCATTAATTAATTAATGAAAGAATTGATCACTAAATAAGTGTTTCACAACACTCCCCCTTGATCAATTTCTTCTTGTGATTTTGTAAACAATATATGAATAACTCCTTCAAAAACCCTATGGGAAAAATAAAAGGAGAAATGTAGATGTGTCATAGGAAAAACTCCTTTAAAATCCCTTAGGGAAAATTTAGGAGAAAATGTTATATGACATATGTGATTGCATGTAATGCAATATTGATATATTCCTCCAAAAACCTCATGGGAAAAATAAGAGGAATATTTTGATGATATGCTGTTAAAACTCCTTTGAAACCCAGTGGGAAAATAAGGAGAAAATGATACAGCATATAAAAATGATATTGTTCCTTTAAACTTATATGGGAAAACCTTTATAAAGGAAAAACTCATAAGTTAAGTTTAGAGAAATATGTGTATGATCATTTGATCATTATGTCTTGAATATCTCCTTTAAAAACCCCTGTGGGGAAAATAGAAGATATGACATATAATACGTTTTGAATATCTCCTTAAAAACCCTGATGGGGAAAATGGGTGATATTACATGTATTCTTGTGTTGGTATTGCCTCGTTAAAAACCTTTCATGAGAAACCCCTTGTGAGGAAAAACTCATAAAGGAAAAGAGTGCGATATAATATTTTAACACAGGTTGTTGTTCAGAAGAGACTCCCCCTGAACCTTACATTTCAAAGTCAATGTATACCAATTCCATGAACATATGTTTATATATGGATATGGTAACGACTTCGTGAACAAATATGTGAGGCTCTCACAAATTTGATTTGTAAGGTGTTTATTCTCCAATGTGTGATAGATGAGAATAAACATGGCAATATGCTTGCTGATATTGCTCTATGTAACCTGTTATATTTATGCAACACAAGCAACATTATCTTTATAGATAATTGTTCATGATTCAATAGAATCAAGTTTAATCATTCTACATGGTCACACACACATAGGTGGTGTTTTAGAATGATAGATGGGAGTAGCAGTTAGAGTCCAATTTGATGACTCTCACGAGAACTGTACCATCATGATATCAGTATGTGTTCTAGCAATATGGGGATTATTTAGCTAGTAACTCAGAATCACTATGGTTATATCTTGATTGAATGAACCAAGATTATTGGTGCCATAAGATATCTGTGGATATCCAATTTAACTCCTGTCAAATGGCTTGATGGAGTTGCGCATTTTAAGCTATAGCAAGTTATCTGCAAATGCAATATTTGGCCTTTTGCGTTTTGCAAGATATGAGCGCTTACATGGCACTATAGTTGTCATCCCAGGGTCTAGATGGGCATTGATCCATCTTTAGGGATTGAACGACCATAAGTGTTGATGGATATGATTATCTGATATTATTTTGATATTGGTGAACAATATCGATTGAATATCTGAGAACTGATATATTTGCTTAAGTTATAAACTTAAGAGTAATTTGGTTTTACCCAAATATGTCATCTCTAATTCCGTCTTAATTTGTATGTTGAGATGATTGAAACTCCAATTTGGAATTTATATATGCAATCATAATGATTGGAGTAATCCTTCCATGATGGATACTCACTTAGTCAGTTGTACCACAATCAACTTGACTATTTCAAGTCATGGAATGACTTGAGTTGTACAAAATATATGTTGCGATTTGTATCTCAATTCAGAATATGAGTCCAATGAGGACATATATGTCTGAATTTATCCAAATTATATGATCTGCCAATGCTTGAATGTAGGAACAAAATTTTCACACATACCATGTGGGTATGTTTTTGCTTGGTCTCTGCATGAAAACATATGCTACAAGCTCTTAATGTCTCACCACCTTGCTTTTGCAAGAAAGCATTATGAGAAGAATATTTTACTACAGTAAAATACTTCCTATTGTTGAATAAGAGCTTTTCTCCTCGGTTATCACCTTTAATTTGACCCAATTTGAGTGTTGAGACACTCTGCCTAGGGCTTTTGGTCTGGATCCAGTTTAAGGTGTACAACAATTTTGAGTAGGAGTATATGTCGACAATTTGTAGTCTTAGTGTGATTGATTCAATGGAATCAATATAGCTTGTGAAAATATCAACCCTTTCTAACTCTATCTCATTTCCCAAGATGATAGAGTAGGGTGTTCCAGTGACCCAGTGCTTTGAATTTATATGCACATGTACAGGGCTTTGAATGTTGAACATTCATAGGTTTTGGATTTGAAAATCCATAAAGTGTCTAACATCATGTATGATGTTGATTTGCATTTACTATCTTGGTGGATGTCTCCTCCTGTTCCGCGGATGCTAGTAATAAGTTATATCCCTAGTGACCATACTTCTCCCCCTCTTATTTTAATTTGGGAGTTGAGTGGTTTTGTTAGGTACCCCACTCTTTCTGGCACACAAATGATGGGAATCAGATTAGATGACACTTTTTACAAGTAAATACAATTGGCAGTTTATTTGCAATGTGTTGCAAATATATATTGTCATGCTGACAATTTGTACGTAGATGTGAGGACTGAATGTATTAGACATTCTGATTACTTGGCATTCTATAATGTGGTATAAATCTCCCCTAATGCCAAGAATTGTCCTCAAAGTATGATCAACATACGGGCTATGTAAAAATCCCCATGAGAGATCCAAGGTATTATGTGAATGACGGATAATACTATGTTGTGTGGATCCTCAATGCCCATGGATGTATGTTGAGGTGGTGATATCGTTATGTGTGAAGCATAAACGATATGCAGATGGGAAATAATTGGCTGAAGCCAAAACTCCATGTACATACTGCAACGGAGGGAGCCGTATGATTGCAGTTTGATTGATTATGTGGTGTGTAAGTCCACATAGTACCAACTAGATGTTGGTAAATTTCAATTTGAATATAGTGGTCATGCAATGAGTTGCAATCTCTTGCGAGAGATTTATATAATCCGTTGTATGTACAGATTGTACATAATGTTTTATAATTATGCCAAAGTCATACAATAGTTTATTGTAGACTTGTAAAGAAATCATGTGACATTTTCGATCCTGATGGATTTATCCTATGTTTTAGGATATTGTGCTTAAAATTTGATAATTTGAGCAATGAACATAGCAAAAGCATAGTTCTTTAGTGCACTATAATATGTCACATGAAATCATGTAGTTGATTTATCAACCAATCATATGAAGGTTTTGAATACTTTTGTTAACGGATATATGGTACCATACTTCCTTTGAATGCGTTCAAGGAATTATAATGGTATAATTGAAATTTTAAGATAAGAGGGTCTTAAAATTAATTTCCATCATGCACATGCAGTGCATATTAAATCTGAGGATTTATTGGAAATTTGCAATATATGACCAATAAAATTGTCAATAAATTTTCATATCACCTCTAGCGTAGGTTGATAAAAGGCAATATTTTCCAATCTTAATGGACTTATAGACTGAAAATTTATTGTACGCAACATATTGTATGGGTTTTGATGTATGTAAAACACAATCCTTGTGATAATGGAGAAATTTTCTTGTTTTGTATCCGTTTTATTGGTTGATGAATAGAAATTCATCATTGTTGTCATAATGTGATTCCAAATTGGAACCACTATAACGGATATTTTTCTAACTCGGTTGGTGTGAGTTGAATTAGAATGCATGAGTGCATATCTAATTGGATACTTTGAGAGTGCATGGTTATGGCTTGACCAAAACCATAAACCACAAATCGCAGTTGCGATTTTACTAATTTTTCTTTTCTCTTATAGAGAATTTGGAATATTTGATATCTCAAAGTGTAATGTTAGTGACATAAAAGTTCACTAATCAAATATTTTCTTCCATTTGGATTGTCCCCATCATTATCTATATTAAGTAAATCATAATGCATTATGATTACATATATAATATAGAATACATACTAGTAGCATGTATCATATAATGATACTATGTGAATGACAACTTATGTAATTGCAACATAATGTAGATGATCATTAAGTGATGGGTTATAGAGACTACGTTGTGTCTCCAAACAAGTTGTTATTGCCTTCAAATATATCCTACTGTTGTAGGATTTGATCCTATTTCATATTTTCATATGAAAAAGGTATATAAGTGGCATAATATAGGTCGATATTGAAGTGCATTTCAAACTTGTCCCATTAAGTTGATTTGCCATTTGTCAATATTGTATTCAACCAAATACTTGATTTTGTGACATTGCATTGTAATGTGATTATGATATCCACAATTTTGACATACATACGAGTTGTCATTGTGGTTTTATAAATGCATGTCTTTGTCAGTATCCTTATTTGTTGCCTTTGTGTTGACCCACTTTCTCATATTGTTGATGCTTGTTTGCATCTAACATTTAATATTCTGGATATTTGAATGTTGTTCAAATAGCCATGTTGTAACCAGAAGGTACAAGCAGATACTCTTTGTTAAGAGATCATAATGCATAGCATTTTATTTCAGAAAGTTTGGTGTAATTATGGTTATGGTATTGCTGATGCAATACACCACCTATTGAGAAAATTGTGGATAAGACTTTATAATCTGGGTTGGTATGATATAGAAATTCATCATAGAATCAAATCTAGAATAGATTTTCTATATATATACAATGTTGTTGTATTTTGTCATGAATTAATCATGTAGATGAATGTATAACCAACCACCTTTTAATTTCGGTAATATTATGACCTTATGTTGGCCATAACATCTTTTGAGTGTAACTCAAAATATTTAGGATACCTTTTCCATTTGATACTCAATGTTTTGAGATCCATATGGAAAGTACGCCTTTAATAAGGCAATAATTTGGTTGAAATTTTGAATTCCAGGCTATGATTTATTCCATATAAATGGAATCTTTAGAACATGAAATGAATTTCAAATTCATTTCCCATGCCATATAAGTTTTTACATGTGATGCAACTTATATTGACTTCATAATGGCTATTTTGAATCATGTACCACATGTGATATAGTTATGTGTTAAATTAATTTACTGCGGTAAATACATGAAATGTAGTGTTGCAGTATATGCAAAATATTTGAATTCAAGATGAATTTTGTATCAAAATTAGGTATAGTTGTTTAAAATAGGCAATGTCATTGATGCTTATATATTGCTCTTCATTCCTGAAGGAATAAATGACTGATAGTCATGGTCAATATATAGTCTCTATTTTAAACTTTTGGATGAATTAATCATCATAGAAATGATGTGTATCTTTTAATAATGGAGCATAGTATATGCTTAATACCATTATTTTATTCAATCCAAAATTCATTTACCTATACCTTTAGATTTATTTTGCATTGTTTCAAAGGCAAGATGATTCTTGCTACAAAATTAAGGTATATGTCAATGGGCAGTGCAACTGCTATAATTTGTATTCCTAAAGGAATTAATGACTTGAGAGTCATTATAGTATAATTTTGTTTAAACTTTGGATATACACCGTGAAGGTAATCATCATAAGATGTAGACCTCCAAGCAATGGGCAAGTAACTTGCTGCCTAAAAGCACGGTCTCTGGGCAAATAAATTCAAAAAATTTATTGCAGCCAGTGCCTAGGTCTCCATCACCTTGTGTTATTCCATTAGTTTAATTTGTTGTTTAAACACTTTGAAGGTAGAACCTCACAGTAATGGAGCATAATCTGCATGAGTGCATTAGATGCTTGTTTCCCTTACCTTGTGTTTAAACAAAATATATACCTTTTATTTGAATTTTGCATGATTTTCTACTTGATGTAGAATATTGATTTGAATAAATCAAATTCAAATAAAGAATTGCATATGAAAAAGATTGTTCTAAAGTATGTGTAACCAATGAGAGATCTGCGGATCATAATAATGCTCAATTGCTGCGGCAATTGTAGCATTTTTAATTTATTGGTCTTAACAATACCGATGGTATTTAATGTGCATTACATAATATAGAACAATCTAAAGACTTAAACATAAAGTCTAAATATGATATATGTTACAACATATAAATAGATAAAAGCCTGTGGGCTTGAATGAATTTTGAGGGAGCAAACCCGGACTTGTGAGGTGGGGACTGGCCTGTTCGGCCAGACAGGCCCGGCTCGGCTTGGCAGCCCATGCCGGCTCGGCACGCTGGTCCGGCCTGTGGGTGGAGCAGCGGCCTTGCTCGGTCTAGCCGGCTCGGCTGCAGCCCAGCCAGTCAGTGGGCTTGGCGGGGTGGGGCGAGCGGCGCCGGCCCAGTCGGCCTGCGAGCCGACCAGCCCGATATAAAAACCGCGAAGAGGCGCCCGTTGCCTCCCGGAGTGCCGATCCGGTCTGCCGCCGCTTGCTGCTGCTCCGCCGCCCCTGTGCTGTAGCGCCGCCGCTACTCCCTGCTGCAGCCCGAGCCAACCCCCTGCGCCGCCCCTTCCCTGGTGCCGGTGTGCGCCGGCCGCCGGTCTGGCCGGCCGGTTACTGGTCGCGGGAGGAGAAACCCAGCGAGGCTGGACTCCAGGTCCTGTGGCCGCGCCGTACGCCAGGACGGCGGGCCGGGTCCGGGACGCGGCCAAGAAGGGCGGCTGGGATGGGGAGATCCGCCGCTGGCGGTTCTTCTGGTGCGGCCGGCGATGGCAGAGTCAGAGTTGGGGATGCGGCCGGAGGTGCGGCTGTGGTGGTGTCGGTGTCCTTGAAGATAATGACCGCGCTGGCCATGGCGTCTTGTAGGACATCTTCATCCAGAAGAGAACGCTGATATGCGTTCTTTGTTTGTTGGCATGTAAGGATGCCTCATAGTAAGATTTTTTTTTTTCAAATTGAAAATGTAATGTCTTACTGCCTTTTTAATCATTTGATTGCCGCTGAATTGTGTTGGATGCAGCATGTGGTCGTCGTGGTGACGGTCGCCATGAATTGCGATGCCAAGGATACACCATCGCTCAGTCTATGCGATGGCCATTGGCATTGGTGTGCGCGAACGCGAATGTGCAGTCTTGCAGTCCCTTATGCCTGAAAGGGAGCAGACAGAGAGCGGTGTTCCTGCATGTGGATTAGCAATGCAAGAGAGTGACGAATTTAATTCATCTGTGCAGTTTGCGTCCCTGGTGTCACGCGGCCAGGCCGCTGGCCTGTGCCGAATGGTGGAGCGTTGGGGCATCCATAGCGATGACCTCGACGAGTATGCCGGCGTTCTGCAGGACGTCGGCAATGGCGCCGCCAGAGAACTTGGCCTTCTGGCCGTTCCTCTGTTCGTCCTTGAGGCCGGTGGTGCCTTCTTGCCACTCTGGTTCTTGAGGCCTTCTTGTGCTCAGTAGAGAACAAACGTGGCTGATAACGTGTTGAAGAGTGAAAACTCAAGAATGAAATGAGTGGAAGGATTGATTCTCATTGATGAGGTTGTTTACATATTTATACAATCCCAAGGGGCATGGAGGTGCCTCTTCCCAAGGGACATACCCCTTGGGGAGAGTGGCCCTTTCACACACTAGTAACTACCTAGTGATGTCATTAATCATTAATTAATTAATGAAAGAATTGATCACTAAATAAGTGTTTCACAACAATATGCAGAGAAGCAGCGTGTGAGACAGGAATGGCAACTTAGGCAAGCGTGTGAGACTGAATTCATCAAGGCAGTTTTTCCTATGCCCCATTGATTTAACTGTTTGGTATTGTATGATGAATTCGGTGAAACAAACTTGGTACAGTAAATGTGACTAGTTTTTCTATAGGTGTAGTCAAAATTAGCTAAGGGGCTGTTTAGTTCGGTGAGAAAGTTTGCGAAATTTACTGTAGCAATTTTAAACAGAAGATTAGAAGGACTAAACATGATCTAATTATAAAACTAATTACACAGATAGAGGAAAAATCGTGAGACAAATCTATTAAGCCTAATTAATCTGTCATTAGAGATTGTTTACTGTAGCACGACGTTGTCTAATCACAGTCATATTAGACTCATTAGATTCATCTCGCGAAGTTACCCAGGGGTTATGGAATGAGTTTTGTCATTAATTTACGTTTAATACCTTTAATTAGTGTTCTAATATTTGATGTGACGGGTGAATAGCAAAAAGTTGTGAAACTTTCCTCAACTAAACAGACCCTAAATTTAACTTAGGACAAACCTAATTTGAAATGTAAATAAAAACAGAGAGGATCGAGAACAAGTAATGTTTTGAGACATGAGCAATTAACCATAACGACTTTTATTGTAAAATACTGACTCCTTTCTCTCTCACGTGTATAAAGACTTAGCCTTCTTAATGAACAATTAGTCTAACAATTTATAGAATATATATTCTTCAAATTTAGTACATTGAACAAAGAGCGAAATGCACCACAAGTTCCTAAACTTATTTCCGAGTTCTCTTTTAGGCCCATAGATTCTCAAAGTGATTATCTGGTCCTTCAACTTTTCGAGTTGTTCATTCTAAGTTGGCTCGGAGTTAAACGGCTGGCCTCGATTCATACTTGGAGTGAACCATTTGAAAAGTTTAAAGACAAACAATTATTATGTTAATTTGTGGGGATGAGCAATGAATTAATGGTCAAAGCATGACTTCAGAGACTACAGATTTGGATATGTGAAGATGCTGCTGCTAGATATATCTTTAAAAGCAGTTGCATAATTTGCAATATTTTTCATGTTTCAGAAAAATATTGCAACGAACAGTATTCCCTAGATCTGTGGCTTGAGGTCTGCAAGTACTACTAACTAGAACATGTGCTTCCCCTCTATAACGATTAAAGAAATAGTTTTACATTATGTCAGTTGTGTGGTCATGAGCAGTTAATTAATGATCAAAGCGGGACATCAGAGATTACAGATTTGGATATGTGAAGATGCTGCTGCTAGATCTATCTTTAAAAATAGTCCCATAATAAATTGTAATATTGTCATGTCTCTCAAAAATTGCAACAAACAGTATTCCCTAGATCTGTGGCTTCAGCTCAGCAAGTACTGACTAGAACATGTGCTTTCATCCTCTGTGGTTTGTTTAAATTAAAGGCTCGTCGTTTCTCTTATCCACATCGGAGTTATCAGTTATGCCCCGCAAGATAGCCAACAGAGAGTAGCGGAGAAAACGTCTCTTTTCCTTCATCTTCCTCTCTCTGTATCTGGAACGTGCCAGCGAGGCGGTACAAGTCACGAGCGTGCCTTTCGTTGTTGTCGGTCGAGGTTCCTCTGCACGAACAAGTGGCGGTGACTCACGGTGGCCATTACTGCGACGTCGATTCCGCCGCGGTGACGCGCCCCCGGTCGGCGCGCCGGACACAGAGGACGAACCGGACAGGCGTCCCCGGCGATTGTTGACGACGGCGGCGAGGTTATCCATGATCCATCCAGCGGTTGATTCGTACAGTAGAGGATTAGCTTCGCGCCCCGCCACATAAGCGCTCGCCTCGATCCCACGTCGGGCATCAATCAGGCTGATGAGGGCCCCCGCCGTTGCCATCTAAACATGCGTAACGAATTGGTCTAATCCCTTCCTTCCTGGTTGGCCGGGCGGCATGGGCGCATGCAGCTACGCGCCGGCGCTGTACTCGCGGTCACGGGTGCCGGGTGGGTCGGGCTCTTCACTTCTTCGTTCTCGGCGGCGGTGGTTCACGCGTCGTTGCGGCGCGGCTGCCGCTGCGCTGTCGCTGTCGTTTGCCGCGAGGGGCAGGACGGGTTTGGGCTCGCTTTCAGGCGCCGCGCGCGGCCGTACACGGATACGGCAACCGCAGGAGTTGGTGGCGTGTACGTGTCAGGCAGACGAGGGTGCGTGGTGGTGGACGGGCCGGCGCCGGTGTGGCTGGCAGCGGCTGGTACGGGTGTTAGTTTCCCTGCGCGCCCACGTGGCAGGTACCTTGGCCGGCGCCGACGTGGCAGCGGCAGCTTCTAGTGCAAGTACGGCTCGTAGGTGCAGGACACAAACGGTGAGACCGTGTGCAAACTGGAAAGGTACACCGGGTTTGGGGTGGTGATAAATTGACAATGGGACCTAGCTGTAGTGTACAAACGATTTGTTCACCGCACAAACACCCATGCCGCATGAACCCCGGCTCCTTTCGGTGAGCCAGCAATGCCACCGCAGGGAACGGTCCTGGACTGGCACGCACGCCCGTACTCACGGCGCTTGAGCTACATGCCTACACACTACACAGATGCTAGCGGCGGTGTTCGCCGCGCCGGTAATTAATGCTGCATTCACAGCTTAGCCGTGTGCAGTCGCCCGTGTAGTGTAGTCCTCTGCTATCTTCATTCTTGAATCAGAAAGGCTGCGAGTCCCAGCATTCTTGAATCCGGCAAGTTGTGTCTCTTTTGTTTTTTGGCATCAGAGGAGGCAACAATCCCCACACAAATTCAATGAAAAGGGCATAATCACAACCACGAAGGATAATTCGCCGCGTACATGCGGCAACGGTTGCAGTGCGGGATTCATGACGCAAGTTCTAGTACTGTAGAACGGGATTGGAGTGGAGTCAGCCATGAGAGAAGAGAGGGACGGGTCGGAGGTGCCAATACATGCAGTGCAGAGGACACATTCACTGTTCACTGCCGGGCTTCGACGCTTGTTCGTTGCTCCGGACGTTTGTTTGGCGCCGCTGGCTTGGCGACTGGAAATTCTGGGCGCGTGCACATGCATCATCGCCTGGCTTTCAGGAAAGCGAACGATGATCCCTGCCGCACGTTCTCCCCTGCCTACCATGTCAGCAGCGCATCATCCCGGTGTTGACCTCCGAACCGCCCTGTTCTGTTCACAGGACGCACACAGTCACAGGAGATCAGCCATGCAATTCGGCGATTGCATGGGATGGGAGCTAGGTATCCATCCATAATATTTAGGATTAGCAGCTGCTCCTGCGTCCGGGTTCCGTTATCATCTCTCGCAGTCGCACAGGCGCATAGCACATTATCATGTCATCTGCCTCGTCCGATCCCAATCCCATCTCACAATCTCTGCATTATTGTGAGCAGAACGTACATCGCCCAGGATAGGATGTGTGTGACGCTGTACCAGAACGAAATGTCCCTGTGCCTTCGGGGATCTGGGAGAAGCGAGGCGCTGGCAAAGTGGCAATGGCATGGCCCGGACCGGTCAGTGTGTCTGTGGCTGCGGATGCCGTGTCATCGTCAGCCTTGCAACCCAACTGCAGTCTGCAGTGAAGCAGCTATAGTATTCCCGGACCCGGCCGGTATCCTCGCGGTCCACAGGGAGTCAGGGACCACGGTGCATGGTCCTCTCCCCCAACGGCTTGGATTGGACCCAGCGGTAACGGCCGGGCCTAGGACGCCCTACAATACAACCCAACCGAGTGCCCAAGAGAATCCAGGAACTCTCTGAGATGCGCTCCATCTGCGCGTTGCCCTTGCCGCCGGTGGGTGCAAATGGAAATGCAAGCGCAGGTAGAGCTGGCATGGCTCAAGGCTCATCCATGGCGGCGGCGAGCGAGAGGGAACGTGCGGCGCCGCCAGCGCGTAAGCGGCACAGTCTGGTATTGTTTGTTGGAACGAGCGAGCTCCGGCGTTGGGCAGGCTGCCCGCGTACAACAAGCGCCGGCGGGCGGCGGTTGGTGAACGCGTCCAAAAAGGATGGTCTCCAGTCCAGCCAGCGAAGACCTTATTCGCCAAAGGAAAAAAGGATGGATCGATCTCGATCACAAGCTATGCGTGCCGTGCCAAATGATCATTCCGTCCGCCGTGTCGTCGAGCATTTGGAACCTTTTTGGTCAAGTAGGCAACGCGTACAAGCACACAAAGAATGCTTGTGTGCCGGTGCCCACAGTTACCCCTACTGCTCTCGGCTTTCTGAGAGAGGGAACATCAACTGCCCCATCTAAAGTTTAATTTAGTTCAGTTCCTAAACTTTAGTCCAACTGTTTGGCATTTTAGTGACTGAATTTAGTACTCTCTGTTCCAAATTATAAGTCATTCTAACATTCTTTAAAAGTCAAAGCATCTTAAGTTTGACCAAATTGTATCGACAAAGTACTAACATTTATTATATAAAATAAGTATCATTAGATTTTTCATTAAATATATTTTTATATTTATATGTATTTGACGCTATAAATCTTTATAATCCTCTCTAAATTTTTAGTCAAACATAAAATAGTTTGGCTCTCCAGAAATATTGAAATGACTTGCGTAGCTGTGGCTGCTTCCATGCGTCATACGGTGACCAAAGCGACCACCGTGTGGGTCCCTTGTTCTGTGGCGAGGTGCCGAAAATTGAACTGAAAACCACGTGGCCGGATCGCAGTCTCCCTCGTCAGCCTCAAGGATCTGGGCGTAAAATAATCCGCACGGGCACGAGGAAAAAGCCTCTTTACGGAGCATGTTGACTGCTGACGACGTACTACAGGTCTTCTCAAGTGAGGAATGTTGTTTCTCTCGTTATAAAAATGTCCTACTATATACGAAAAAAAAACTTTACACCACCGGTATTGACGTTTTTTCTGGTCAACACATCGAGAATTGCGCTAGCTCACGCGGATCCGCAACGGATCGATCATTAACAGCAGGCCTGGCAAAACCGGTACCACCAGTTTTGGGATTCTGGTGCCACGGATTTCTAGGGCTTACTGTGTAAACCTACGAACGCCGGCCCGGGAGGAACCCCGTCAGGACTAGCGCGCCTAGGATTGCTCTGAGGTCGGTAGGCCACTCAGAATGCCGTCAACGTTGTAGAGATGAAGTACGAACAACAATAGAGGTTGAAAAAGTTAGGGTTTGGAGATGACAAAAAAAGTAAAGGTATTATTGATTATCGATTGGATAAACCCTCAATCGGCCGTGGGCCTTTATATTTATAGGGTGGGGAGGTCTTGCCCCGCAAGAAAAGTCTTATTACAACTTAAAACCCACAAAAGAGTCAAATCCTACTAGGACTCGAGGAAAACCGGTGTCACCGGCTTCCAAATCTGGTTCCACCGAATTTTGTTGCCAGACCGGCTATAGAAGATCAAAACTGGTTCCTCCGGTTTCAGAATCCGGTGTCACCGGTTGTTTATGTCAAACCATCTTTGTGCCAATTTTGATCGTCAACAAGCAGTATGTCAATCAACGTCAGACCAAGAAGAGTCAAAAGGAACCGTTGCTTTTTTTTACTACTGATGAAACGTTTTTTACTACTGATGAAACGAAACTGCACGAGGTAACCGCAGCATTAGGAACGACCAGGGAGAGACTAACTGTTAGTCACCTGAAATGGATAAAAGAGGTCTGCCACCGTGTAATACAGAATAACAGATGCAGTAGATGAAGCCCTTTTTACGCGCTCACTTTTCAGATCCTATCCGCGAGCGGGTTTGCCAAATGAGCAAAAAAAAAAAAAAAAGCTTTGACGGGGCCCCATCACTCTCAATGGGTGAACAAATCATGCCAACCTCGAAATGGAATAAAGCCTGCCTTGCCGGCCACTTGTAGAATAACGACGATGCTTGAACCTAACAAAAACGTTGAGATTATATTCTAAACACACTCATAATTAGATGCCCTTTAGCAAGCATTAAAAAAGAGAGCAATAAAGCAACTAAAAATCTGTACATTTTGAAATGCACGTAACGCAGGCTTGGCGGCGGGGTTTCAACACGCCGGTGGGGTGGTCTTCCGGTCTGCAGCCAGCGAACAACTTAAATTCCTGGGCAAAACAAGTAAGATACACATATATTATCTTTTTTGTTTTTTGTTTTTGTTTTTGTTTTTGAACAAGTAGCCCCAAAGTAGGCCGCACGCGTACAAGCACAGGAATCAGAACTTGTAAGCACACGGATGATGCTCTCTGGTTGCTGGTGCCTCCTCCCTGCTGCTGATCGTCCCTTCAGTTGTCCACCGGCCCCGTTTGGTTTCCCAGTGCTAAAAACTGTTTACAACTTTGACCACTAATTAAAGATATTAAATAAAGGTTTTTTTTGCAAAACTAACTCCAGAACCCTGCACTAGGAACCCTGAAGAATCTAATGAGGCCTTTGACTGTATGATTA
Source organism: Alloteropsis semialata (assembly GCA_004135705.1). NCBI lineage: Eukaryota > Viridiplantae > Streptophyta > Magnoliopsida > Poales > Poaceae > Alloteropsis > Alloteropsis semialata. The sequence continues at coordinate 47,609,156 of CM014275.1, read as the reverse complement.
GAGGATGATTAGAGGATGGTTACTGTAGCATTACGGTCACTACCAGAGAACTCTCTATCCATCCTCCCTAATCGGTCACGGTTGGATTGGACCCGGTACCAATGGAAGCATTGGTACCGGGTCCAATCCCCAATAATTCTGCGCGCTCATTGGTACCGGGTGGTGGCACCACCCGGTACCTATGAGGCAACATTGGTACCGGGTGGTGTCACCACCCGGTACCAATGAGCCTCGGGGCCTTTGGTACCGGTTGGTGACACCAACCGGTACCAATGTGAGCCCCTTTGGTACCGGGTGGTGCCACCACCCGGTACCAAAGGGGCCCTGCGTATAAAGGGGCCTTCTTCCTCCCCCAGCCCGAGCCATGGCTCATTTCTTCATCCTCCATTGAGCTCGGGTTGGGGAGCTCATGCCCGATTTTTTCATAACTTTTGGAGATTTTGCAAACCAAGTCCGCTAGAAGGTTAGCAACTTCATCCTCTCTCTTTTGACGTTTAGTATGGTCTATTTCATGCTCTATGTTTTGAGTAATTTGTGTTTGTGGAATGGATTGAAATAAGAGATTTTAGATTGAATCTTCATTTTTATTATGAATTTGTAAGAGAATCAATATATAGTTAGTTGTTGCATGTGTGGAGATGATGCACAAATTTTTAGACATTGTTTAGATTTTTGGATTATTTGTAGAAACTTTAAATGATTTTCATATTTATGCTTATTATGATTTTTAGATATTAGAAATGATATTCATATTTAGGGTTAATAGGATTTTTTGAGATTATAAATGAAATTCATATTTAGGCTTATTACGAAATTTAGAATTACATCTTTTTAGAGGCTTCAAATGACGTTGGTATTTAGGGTTATTAGGATTTTTTGAGATTATAAATGATATTCTTATTTAGTTAGATTTTAAATTCAATTTTACTTCTCATGGTTGTCAATATCTTGAACTAAAACAATCCAACTCTTGGCATGCCTATGATGATATCAAATTTTACCTAGTTTTCTAGCTGAGTAACATATGATGACCTTGAGCTTGAGCTTGTATTGTATAGTTATGCTTCTCATGGTTGTCATCAAACCATGGGATACATCCATGCCCAAGCAACGAATCGGTTGTGATGGTTGGGCTGGGTGTGTCCCATGGTTCCATGCCTACCATGAACCAATTGTTTTTACCACCTGTAATGTTTCTTATGCTCCAAGTTCAAGGTCAAATGAAAGACAACATATCTGAGGCAAATCACTCCTTCAATTTTTTTTTGAGATGAGCAAAAGTAAGACGTTGATGATTTTGGAATGTGGTTGTCGGCCATCGTGCCCTTGGTTTGTCGCAGGTTTTGGAAACCTCCCGATGCAGGGGAGGTGCCGTCGAAATTTTTAGAGATTATAAAAGATATTCTTGTTAAGGCTTACTACGAACTTTAGAAATACATCTTTTTGGTGGCATCAAATGATGTTGATGTTTACGGTTATTAAGATTTTTAGAGATTATATATGATATTCTTATTTAGGTTTATTACGAACTTTAGAAATTGGGGATGAATTTTTTATTGTATTTTGTGAATAGATGAATCGGCAATGGATGTACAACGCGGATAGACGCTCATCTGACTTCATTAATGGCGTTCATCAATTCCTCGACGCGGCAGAGGCTAACTCGACCTCGGGTTTTATATGGTGTCCATGCAAGGTCTGTGAGAATAAGAAGGATTATCACATCTCGAAGAAGGTGGTCCACACACACTTGCTTATGAGTGGTTTCATGCCTAACTATATCTGTTGGACCAAACACGGCGAAGCGGGGATATTCTTTGAAGAAGGTGATGAAGAAGGTGACGACAACATCCCGGACTTGCACAATACGGTGCCTTTGCAGATGATACAGCAATGGGCGAGGGTGAAGCAGTTGCAGAGGATGAGGATGATGACGCCTTAGGTGGCATGATCCGTGATGAAGAGAAAGACTGCGAAAGTGCGAAAGAGCGGGAGAAGATGAACCGTTTGTTGGAGGACCACAAAACATTGTTGTACCCAGATTGCAAAGAGGACCAGAAAAAATTGGGTACCACACTAGAACTGTTGCAATGGAAGGCAACTAATGGCTTGTCTGACAAAGGTTTTGGAGAGATATTGAAAATGATAAAGAAGATGCTTCCAGAGGGCAACACATTGCCCGAAACAACATACGAAGCAAGAAAAATCGTCTGCCCTCTAGGACTGGAAGTACAAAAGATACACGCATGTCCCAATGATTGTATCCTTTATCGGGGCAAGTCGTACGAATCTTTGGACGCCTGTCCTGTTTGCAATTGCTCGCGGTATAAAATCAGGCGAGACGACCCTGGTGATGTTGAGGGAGAGGCCCCCAAGAAAAGAGTCCCTGCCAAGGTGATGTGGTATTTCCCTATAATACAACGTCTGAAGCGCTTGTTCAGAAACAAAGAGCATGCTAAATTGCTACGGTGGCACAAAGAGGATCGGAGGGAAGACAATATGTTGAGACACCCGCTGATGGGTCGCAATGGAGAAAAATCGACAGAGCATTCCCAGACTTCGCAGAAGATGCAAGGAACATAAGATTTGGTTTGAGTACGGATGGCATGAATCCTTTCGGTGATATGAGCAGTAGCCACAGCACTTGGCCCGTGACTCTTTGTATGTACAACCTTCCTCCGTGGATGTGCATGAAGCGGAAGTTCATTATGATGCCAGTGCTAATCCAAGGGCCAAAGCAGCCTGGCAATGACATTGATGTGTATCTAAGGCCACTGATTGAGGAACTTTTGTTGTTGTGGGGCAAAGATGGTGTAAAGGCGTGGGATGAGCACAAGCAAGAGGAATTTAACCTAAGAGCATTACTGTTTGTGACCATCAATGATTGGCCTGCACTTGGTAACCTATCGGGACAGTCAAACAAGGGATACAAAGCATGCACACATTGCCTAGAACACACCGACTGCATTTATCTGAAACATTGTAGAAAGTGTGTGTATATGGGCCATCGTCGATTCCTTTCTGAGAAACATCCGCTGAGAAAGAAAGGAAAGCATTTTGAGGCGGAAAGTCGTAGCAAACCAAGGCATCGGGATGGAAAATATGTATTTGCTATGGTAAAAGATGTGAAGGTGGTCTTTGGGAAGGGACCTGGCAGCCAGCCAGTGGCAAGTGAAAATGGAAAGGCGCCCATGTGGAAGAAAAAGTCAATATTCTGGGACCTACCATATTGGGAGGTCTTAGATGTACGCCACGCAATTGATGTGATGCACCTGACGAAAAATCTTTGCGTAAACGTGCTAGGGTTCCTTTGTACTTACGGAAAGTCAAAAGATACGCTTGAAGCACGACAGGACCTGAAACGTATGAAACAACGAGATCCCCTGCATCCTGAGAAAAGAGAGAAAGGGCGTTGGAACTTGCGTCCTGCTAGCTACACTCTAAGCAAGGAGGAGAAGACCAGCATGTTTGATTGCTTGAACAGTATTAAGGTCCCGTCCGGCTACTCATCGAATGTAAAGAGTCTGATAAATATGAAAGAGAAGAAATTCGTACACCTCAAGTCCCATGACTGCCATGTGCTGCTCACACAATTGCTTCCGGTGGCGCTGAGGGGAATTCTACCTCGTTAATGTCCGAACAACTATTGTGAAGCTATGCGCCTTTCTCAATGCAATCGACCAGAAGGCAATTGATCCCACTAATCTAGCAAAGCTGCAGGATGATGTGGCCCAAAGCCTTGTCAGCCTTGAGATGATATTTCCTCCGTCTTTCTTTAATATTATGACGCATCTCCTGGTCCATGTTGTCGAAGAGATTGGTATTCTTGGTCCTGTATTCCTACACAATATGTATCCTTTTGAGAGGCTCATGGCTATTCTAAAGAAATATGTTCGTAACCGTTCTCTTCCAGAAGGATGCATCGCCAAGGGATACAGAACAGAGGAGGTCATTGAGTTCTGTGTTGACTATATCCCCGAACTGAAACCGATTGGGCTACCTGAGTCATGCCATGAGGGGAGACTACTTGGAAAGGGCACGTTAGGAAGGAAACAAACAAGGTGTAGCGACTATGATTTATTCATGAAAGCCCATTACACTGTATTGCAGTCGTCAACCATGGTGGCTCCTTACATCGAGGAGCACAAGACTATAATATGCTACCAAAATCCAAGAAAGTCTGAGAAGTGGATTACACGCCATCACATAGAAACTTTCGCTGGTTGGTTGCGACAAAAGCTCATGGGTAACGAGACAATACATACACAGCTGGCGTATTTGGCAAGGGGACCATCATCCTCATTCTTGACGTTCCAAGGCTATGACATAAATGGGTATACATTTTACACGAGAGCCCAAGACGACAAAAGCACCAACCAAAATAGTGGTGTCTGTATAGATGCCTATGACAACAAAGGGAACAGGGACTCATATTATGGCCAGGTAGAGGAGATCTGGGAACTAGATTATGGACCTTTGAAAATACCACTTTTTCGGTGCAAATGGGTGAAACTTACAAGTGGAGGTGTTACTATAGACCGCTACGGCATGACAACTGTGGATCTCAACAAAATTGGGTATGTAGACGAACCATTCGTGCTCGCCAAGGATGTGCATCAAGTGTTTTATGTGAAGGACATGTCTACCAAACCCAAGACGGGGACTCTGCAAACAAACAACTCCGAACTTTATCCAAAACGGCACATAGTTCTCACAGGAAAAAGAAAAATCGTGGGTGTCGAGGACGTCACCGATGAAGATGATTATAATAGGTGTGACGAGGTGTCTCCGTTCAGTGTGGAGGATGACACAAGCATCCTGTTGACCAATGAAGATGCTCCTTACGCTCGCAACGATCATAACGAAGGCACTCTTGTAAAGAAAACATTTATTGCTGTTCAAGCATAATGTTGTACTTATGTTGAAGCATGATCATGTTATGTAATTCTAATTATGTTGAAGCATTATGGTATGTAATGTTGGCCAAATTTGATTTTGTCTTATGCTTCTTGATAAGTATTTACTAGTTTTGTTAAATTGACTTGTAATATATTACGGTTTATTTTGGTTAGTATCATGCCGAGACAGCGTCAGGCAGCTAGACGTGGTGGCTATGTTACTAATATGCCACCTAACATCCCGATTCGAGAGGCTCACGAGCCTGGATGGTCGACAACTCAACAAGTTGATCATGTCCCAATTCCCACACCTCAGCAACTTCGCTACAATATGGTAGGGTTATGATATTCCTCTGCAAGTTGCATTTGAATGTAATCACTATGTCACTGAGAATAGAAATTATTAATAATGCAGATCATTAATCCAATTACATGGCTAAAAGATGCAAACATCGGTCAATCAAGTCCTATGGTATTAAGAGAAAATGTGACCGAAAATACTGGTAGGGTTATGATCTCTGTTAGCATTCAACAAAATGCCACCCGTGACCCAAATCCTGGTGACATGGTTATTATCCACGTTCATTCTGGCGCGTGGCAGCAAGACCATGTGGCCTCGTGTGATGCTGTGAGGCAAGCATTAGCCCAAATAGAAAGTCAAACTGGCCATGTTTTCCCGGACTACAGCTACTTCAAGTTGAAAGCTCTCGAGACGGGTGAGCCAGACGTGACACAGATGCCTAAAAGGATTAGTCCTTCATATGAATCGATTTATGTAAGTTAGTTTTATTTTTAGTTGTGTAATTATATTATAATTTATCTATCTTTATCTGTAACAATATGTTTTATTAATCTTATTGTAGGATGACTACTACTGTGGATTCATGCATGCGTGTTCTGGTCTACGTGCAGTCCTTTATCAAGTCCTTGGAAACTTAGGGTATGCACACACGACGCCAGGGGCTTATCGAGTTAATGGTGTTTTCCAAGCTAATATAACCTTGAGTCATGCCAATGCTGCTGAGATCACAATTTATGGAGAGGTCTTGGATTCACGTTACAAGGCACAGGATAGTGCATACATATATGCACTTGATTATGTCGACAGGTTCCTAGGCATCGAGATTATCGATATAAACTATCCTTTCTATCTCATGAAGAAGCATGGCGTGCAGGGACCCTGATTATTGCTGTTCAAGTATAATGTTGTACTTATGTTGAAGCATGATGATGCTATGTAATTCTAATTATGTTGAAGCGTTATGATATGTAATGTAAAGGAGTTAATATATATTACTAAATACCAAATAAAATATATATAGAAATATGAATCTAGATTTACATTATTTCATATATCATTATAGTTGATGTATACTTTGTTATTTCATGTAGATATGTCAAACAATCCACTAACAAGTTAAATTTGAAATACTAAATAAAATATACTAAAAAGATAAATTATAAATACTAAATAGTATTTACTAAAAATATAAAAAGGAAGAAAGATTATATACTGCTGGCAACGACGTAAACCAGGTAAACGCCGGCCCCGATAGTGATAGAGGGAAAAATCTTAGCCTGAGTCCCTCTTCAGAAGCAGCCTCACCACACTGAGCCAAGAATCGGCTCACATGCTCGATGGTGGTCATATCATCTTGCCCGGAGAATTTGGAAAAATCCGGCACTCTGTAACGTGGAGGAAGTGGCACTGCATCAAAGTAAGATGGGTACGGGTGCCGATACAACCTCGCTTCATCTTTAGGCTTCAAGCCGAATTGATTCTGAATCACCTCGGCTATCTTTTGTGACCAATCGGACTGTTGATTTCCATGTGGCATCCCATCAGCTATGTCCATCACATAGTTATTGTAATCTCCGACCATACGCTGATGTGAAGGAACCTCTGCACGTAGCCTTGCAGCTGCAGGTTGTTTTTCTTGTTCGCTCAGAGTTCTGGCATACTTTTCACCATGTGGGCCGACTATAGTTCCATCGGCCATCAACAGAAAACCGTTGGCCAGTTCAACAGGAGGTGGTGGAGCAATTGGCATCTGTGGAGCAACGGTCATTGTATTATCTGTAGTTTCTTTTCCTCTTCCTGATCCTGATGCTCCTGCAGAATCTGCTATAAACACTGGACCCTTCAAGCAAATAGCATCATCCACCGCCTTCTTGATGAGATTGTCCAAAGAATTCACCAAAGTGCCTGATTGGTTGATCAATGCATGATGAACAGCCTGGTGAATCATCTCCGTCATGTTGACTTGGTGCTCCCGAGCTTCAGTTGTCCTCTTAATCAACTCTGGATCCGGGAGAGGACCTTTGAGTATAGGACCTGAGCGATTACGCCCGAATTGGCCAAGGCACAGCTTCTCAAACGCATCAATCTGGGCCTGAACTGCATCCAACTGGGCTTTGGACAGATCGGCCTTTGTAACGGGCATGGTCACCTCAGGCGTCTTGTTTCTGTCGTTCTTGGCCTTCTCAGCAGCTTCTTTCTCAGCAGCAAGTCTTGCTGCAGCTTCTTGTTCAGCATCAGACGACATCTTGGATTTTGTTTCTCGTGTCCCACCAGGCGTGCCAAAAATGTGTTGACACGGAAAATCGGCAGTCGTATTCCCCGCGTGCAGCACAAGAAGACCAGGGAGATCAGCTTCGCTCCAGTGCCAGTCTACACTCCAGTTCAGGTTCGTGGCGTGCCAGTCAATTTGACCTGAAATTGACAAGGGAATGAAACAGTTAAATTGCTCTATGATTGTGCCGGCTCTATTTCAGACGATGGAGTAACGTCGAATTTTAGCCAAGACCCAATCAGACACGTATCGGCCGATACTGATCGGACCTCAGAATCGGACCTCAATGATGACGTCAATCGGACCGAGTGATCGGACCTCAATCAGACACCAAATCGGACCTCAGGATCGGACCAATCAGGATCGGACCATGATTGATATAACAGACCAGCCTTTGAATAATGAAATAAAGCATAAAACAAGGCCAATATGTAAAATAATGAATCAGCTATGTCTTGAAACAAGATATTAAATGATCAAAGTATAAGCCGAATACATTGTCCACCTTGTCTAGTTACCAGTTTGACTCGTCTTATCGGACTATCTAACCACCCGATCGGACTATAGCCTTTTCAGAGAAATCTAGCTCCGACGTAGGGAATCTAGATTTCTCTAACTATGATCAGATCAGATAGCTAGATAATCAGACTTAACTTATCAACCTGTTAATTAAACAAGATGCTCGCACAGGTGTTGATCAGATTAAGCAAAATAAGCAGGCAAAACATTAACAGATACGTTCTGATTCTAAGATATGCTACCAAATAATTAAGCATGATCCAGCTCCGACGTAGGGAATCTACACCACACTTAACATTCAAATAGCAATAAGGCATAATCTAAGCTTCCTTTGATTAATCAAGACGAACCTAGCTCCGACGTAGGGAATCTAGACCAAACATGACAGTCAAAGATTAATCTAAGCGTATTACAAAGATCCAGCTCCGACGTAGGGAATCTACACCAGTGTAATACTCAAAGAACAACTAGATTAAACCACAAAGCAGGATCGGACATAGAACGATGCTGTAAGATAAATATTGCTTAAATCGGACCAAGACCTATGCTCAAAGCCGTTGAAGAAGTAGAATTGATTCACATGGCGTAGATCTAAACCAATCTAGCAACCTCAACAAACCGCAAAGACTACCTTTAGTAACCAAGATTACTCTAGCTCCGACGTAGGGAATCTAGACTAATCTTGATACCTAGCTCCGACGTAGGGAATCTAGGCTTAAAGTGTAGTCCGATAAACGATAATCTGTTGAATAATCAATATTGATCTAGCTCCGACGTAGGGAATCTATATCAATCTTGATTATCCAGAGATAAATCGGTTGAACAGTATAAACGAGAAAGGGCGATGCGCCTCAATTCAAAGCCTATACTAGTTCGATAAATTGACTAACTTACTGGTAAGCCGGAGATCAGAACTGATGCAGCCCGTCCACCAATGAGCTTCGTCGGTAACTACTACTAGGGTTTTGGCGTGAAGCCGGGTTGTATTGATTGTGAGGATTCTTCTTTACAATGGACGAGGGTTCAAATTTATACCCTGGTCATGGAGAGTCCTGATCGGACCAGACTAACTAAATAAGGTAAACTAAGCTTAAGATACAACGGGACTCTCATACGCCTTCTGGAAAGGAAATAGTCCCTGAATCTGATACGCCTCCTCCTTAGCCGACGCGTCTTCCCTCTTATACTCGTCATCGGATCAGACTCCTGCTTCATCGGACCCCTCTTCAGCATCGGCCTCCCCCTTTGTCACCTTCGGCTTTGACCAATCAGCGGGCCCACTGTGTAGTCTCAACCTCACCACGTCATCATCTGACCCAGCATGTCAGGTGCGAAAATCCGGTGTCAACACATGCCCCCCAATTTTGGAATAAAATATCATTTTGTTCCAAAATTTGTATTTGCCATCATAACTCCTCCACCGATTTTCGTGCCGAAACTTTACATCCCTGCACTGCGCGGCTCCCCGATCTTTCTCCTGGGCAATAACATCTCTGACAACGAACAGATATGGATCCCTACATTTACCTCATGGGTATCCATACGTCTCCTGACCCAGTCGATACGACTTTTCAATGCAGCTCCTCAAAAGACGCCCCTCCTTCAATTACGGCAGTTCTGAATCGCCATATCTCTACGAGAATACTGTTCTTTATTTGGACGGTTTCCACGAGCGCCCCTTGGATTCCATTTCTCTTCTAACGCATCCACTGACTGCCGGCTATAAATACCCACCTTAAGCCTTCTTCTTCCACCATCCCTTAGCCATGGCGCAGCTAATATTCATGGTAGAGCACAAACTCCTTCTGTTTGATATAGGATCCGATTCCTTCCTCCTCCTCTGCTAGAAGAATTCTCGTGAAGAAGTATAGGGTACTCCCCCCTTTTCTGATCCCGCAGTGAATCCAGGTGGAACTTCCGCTAGAAGAATTCTCGTGAGGTTCCTCCATTGGTTCACCAAAGGGAAGGTTTTTCAGAGGGGTGTAATAGAGTGCCCTTTACAGGCTTAGGGCGAGGCGTCCACCGGCGCGCTCTTCAAGGGACTGCATCCAGAGCGGATTTCTTCGACTCAAGGAAGAAGATATCTCCTCAAACTTGCGCTTCCTTTTGCCCTTTCTTTTTTTTTAGTCCTGTTCTGGCAATGATGAACAAAGTACATCGGCGCCTACTAGATCCTTTTGTCTTCTGAAATCCTTCTGTATGAGAAATATATGAATATATATACAATCCCCTTTTCAAACAGCCTGACCCGTCATCGAACGGCTTGATGACAAATGTATTTTTCTCTGTTTGTATATAGCCCTTAAGGCGATGCATATCGCATCGGCTCTTATTTTTGTTCTTGAGGCGATTTTCCATCGGCTTTCAAGCCTGACGCATAGCATCGGCTCTTATGAGTTTACCCAAATACTAGGGTAGTACTTCTTCAAATATTTCCCGTTTAATGCTTTAGGAAACATTTCTCCTTCAAGCGTTCGTAAAATATAAGCATTTCCAGGAACACATCGGACGACTTGATAAGGTCCCTCCCAGTTCGGTGACCACTTGCCGTACTTGGGATCTTTAGAACCAATTGGCAGAATAACCTTCCAGACAAGATCGCCCTCCTTAAACTCTTTCCCTTTAACTTTCTTATCATAATGCCTCG
>CM014275.1:47544793-47591980 GCA_004135705.1 Alloteropsis semialata | reverse complement strand
CCATCCCCGCCGTCCCCGCGGCCGCACCGTCGTCCCGCGCCCACCGTCCCCGCGGCCCGCCGTCGCCCCTGCTTCCCGCAAGCCCGCGCCGTCGCCCGCGCCGTACGCCGTTCGTCTGTCGCCGCCGCCTGCTTGTAATGTCGAATTACCATTCTCAAACAAATTCAACGAAAAATCATAAATACATTGGTCATATTTTGTAATGTCGAACCACACTCTCAATCAAATTCAACGAAAAATCATAAATTTATAATAAAAATACATTTTGTAACTAATTTAGTTATGTTTATGTTATATCATAAATATCAATATTTTTAGCTATAATTGGTCATATTTCACATATATTAAAATATGACATTGTGTTAGAATTGTATTTTTTTTCTTAATAGAGTAGTTTTCATGAATTTTCATTGTAGGAAACTTGATTATTAGTGTGCATAGAAATTTGATTATTAGTGTATATGGAAATGTGATTATTAGTGTATATAGAAATTTGCCTTTATAATAAAAGTTAATGTAATTAATGTCAATATAAAAGTTAATGTAGTTAATGTCTATGGAAATTGTAGGATTTTTTATGTGTGTGAATCATATTATCATATTATATTAGAAATGATTATTAGAAAATGTTTAGAAATGATTGTTAGAAATTATTTAGAAATGTGTTTGAAATTGTTTAGAAATTATTGATTCCATTGACTATGAAATATGTTAGAAATTGTTTAGAAATTTCCATTGACTCTCATAATATGTAATTTCCATTGATGATTATATAGGAAATTATTTGATAGAATTTGATAGAATTGATAGAATTTGATAGAATTTGATAGAAATTAATAGAATTTGATAGAATTTTATAGAAATTGGTAGAATTTGATAGAATTTGGTTGAATTTGATAGAATTTGGTCAATTTTGATAGAATTTGATAGAATTCGATAGGATTCGATCGGATTTGATAGAATTTGATAAAATTTGATAGGATTTGATAGGATTTGATAGGATTTGATCGAATTTGGTAGAATTTGATAGAATTTGATCGAATTTGATCGAATTTGATATAATTGTTATTTCATGTATATTTGATACACGGAAGACGAAATGGATATGACAGAAGAGGAAATGAACGTGTATATGATGGAACAAATCGCAAAAGGCAGTGCACGTGCCACAAACCTTCTCGACGTCGACGAGGAGGCAGGTGGTGACGATGGCAGCCAATACCTGAATATGTCAGGTGATGGCATGGAAGAACCTGCCGCTGGAAGTGTTCGGGCCGAGGAGGTATATATGTATACATATTGTCAATATCGAATATATATATGTTCAAGCATGAAATCTTAATATATACATTTCTTTCTCGTACGTGTAGCCCTCAGGCTCACAGCCTTCTGGGTCCTCATCATCGAAGAAGACAAAACGTGGCCCGACCAAGAAGTTAGAGGGCAGACTTGTAATCACTGATGTGGCAGAAGATGGTCGGCCGGTTGCGCCAGAGAAAGCTGCTATAAAGATGGCCAATCAGTGTGGTGTTCTAGTGAGAGACCATGTGCCCATCAGCCTGCAGAGGTGGAAACCCTGCGATGATGCTACATACGTGCCGCAATCAGAGAAAGAAATGCTATGGGCCAGTCTGCAAGAACATTTCGCGGTGCCTCAAGGTTCAGAGGCAAGAGTCAAAACTTGGGCTCTAAAGACGATGTGTACTGCATTTCAAACATGGAAGAAAAACATGTACAAGAAATATGCCGAGAAGAACCTGACACCCAACTTCGATGATTACCCAAAGCTGAGGGGTCATTGGGATTCCTTCGTGCAGTACAGGCGGTCGGAGTTAGGTGAAAAGAACTCGCGACAGAATAGGATCAATGCCGCGAAGAAAAGATACTTCCACTCTCTTGGACCAACTGGCTATAAGAAGAAAATTCCTATCTGGGACAAGATGGAAGAAGATTTGGTTGCCAGGGGAATCACGCCGGCGACAATGCATTGGCCCGAGCGATCAAGGCATTGGTACTACGCTCATGGTGGCACTCTGGATCTTTCCGATGGGTCGCTTATATACAGCGATGAGGTAAAAGAGGCGGCCGCTGCTATACTTAAGGTCATTCAAGAGACAGCCGATGGGACATTCGTTCCCGACAGAGAAAACGACGAGCTAACAAGGGCTCTGGGGAACCCCGAACATCCCGGACGAGCTAGAGGTGTCGGCGTAGTCCCGTGGAAGGCTGCATTCCCTGCGGACAGTGACACATACAGGAGTCGAAGCCGCTCCAAGGCCGCACAAGAGAGAAGAGTGGAGAACTTGGAAAGAGAGCTTCGGGAGACAAAGGCCGGCATCCCAGACATGGTGTCTAGACAGCTACAGACATTGCTGAGCCAAGGGCAGACGGTGCCAGGAATAGTACATGTACCAGCTGGTGGATCAGCTGATGGTGTTAGCCCGCCCTCCCAACGTCGCAGCAGTGTTGCTTCCACAGAGCTCCACCTGCCGATGCCGGGGACGAGAGTGCTCGCTATCCAGTGGACGAAATCACTCTGCGTACGCCATGTGAGCTTCATATACCAAGCCGGAACTTATCCACTAAGGTGGCTTACGGTATGGCTTATCCGGTGGAGCAAGGGCAGACCATTCATGGGGCACAGATTCCAAGTGGCTACTGCAAGGTGGGGGTCGAGCAGATTTGTGAAGGGTATGATGAATTGGAGCTCGACATCCCAGGTGGCGACGAAGAAAAGACGTTAGCGGATGCTGCCCACGGCAGTATCATTCTATGGAAGAAGCGTTACGTCAAATTTCGCAGTCAAGGGCCGTCAGCTACTCCACCCAGGGATCCCCCGCAGCCACCGTCACCTTCAAGAAGGGCCGAGGATGACCCAGAGCTGCCACCTCCAGGTCAGGATGATGCCGGCTCACACAGGTCTCCTCCTCCACCAGCACGGCATCCCCCAAAGCGCCAAGCTCCGCCCTCACGGCGGACTACTCGCCAGAAGCGCCAAACGGTGGAGAAAGAGCCTACCGACGAAGAAAGGTTGGCCGCCATAAGGAAGAAAAGAGCCTACGACCAAACTAACGAGGAAACTGCTTTGGTGGTCGCAGCCCAGGTCAAAGAGCATTTCAAACCAGATGAGCCAGAGAAGCCGGTGCCCATAGATCCGACAGCGAAGACATTTTTCAAAAAATGAGCGCGGCGAATCAGAAGAGATTCTTGCCCTCCGACTACGACCGCCAGCTTGCAAAGTCTTATGATAAGCAGAAACAACAAGCCAGCAGTGGATCCTCGGTGAAGAAGGCGGCCACTCCTAAGAAGAAACAAGTCGGTCAGAGCTCGCTAGGAGGACACAAGGGCAACAGGAATATGACGACGAACAGCTTGCGTTGTTGTGCGAGCAAACAGGCCTCTCAGCGGCAGAACTTTTATCGGGCACGGGTGCAATTCCTGTGGCAGCACCTGTGGAAATTTGGAAATTTGAATATGGCAAACCAATGCTGCCCCCAGATTCTTTGAAGTCCCTAACCACTCAAGCATTTCGATTTCATGAGTGGTACATGAAGGCGTCCAAAAAGGGTAGACAGATGCTCAATGTTTTGATAAAAGACCGTGATTACTTCCGTGGGCATAGTCTCTTGATTTTGGATTTCAAGGATGTGTATGATTTGTACCGTCAAGATGCCATAGACCTCTCATTGATGAGCTACTGGGTTGTGTAAGTTTCTTTCACTGATCTATTCTCGCAATACTTGCTTTCTTAATTATAATTTTCAACAATAACAATCTATTCTTGTCATGTAGGATGGAGATCCATACATGCCGTGAAAACTCGTATGATGATGTCGGCTTCATGGATCCATTGATGGTAAATGCCGTAACTGTAGACAGTAACCCACTAGAGACGGTGGACAACATATACATGTACCTGGAGAGACAAAGAAGCAAGACTTACATTCTTTTGCCATACAATTTCCAGTGAGTACTTCTCTCTATGTATGTATAACTTTAAGACTTTGTTGTCAATACTTGTGCATGTATTTATATATATATATATATATATATACATATATATATATACATACATATATACATATATATATATATATATACATACATATATACATATATATATATATACATACATATATACATATATATATATACATACATATATACATATATATATATATACATACATACATATATATATATATATATACATACATATATACATATATATATATATACATACTATACATATATATATATATATATATATATACATATATATATATATATATATATATATATATATATATATATATATATATATATACAGCTTCCACTGGATACTGCTTGTGATAATCATAAACACCGGTCAAATTGTTGTCATGGACTCACTGCGGAAACCACAAGAGGATTACCAAGCAGTTTTAGACTTGATTGACATGGCATGGACACGTTTTCGTGTGAAACAAAAAGGAAATTTCAAACAAAAACTGGATGTGAGGACGGACTTTCAGGTACGTGGCTGGTGTACCCGCATATCTCGTAAAATCACATTAATATATAGTTGTTACGTCTAACTTTATTCTTCTCCACTATCAGTGTGCCAGACAGGAAGCAGGGACGAATCTATGCGGATACTACGTCTGCCAGTGGATCCATACCTTTGTTTCTCCCAAAAAAGCGACTCAAGAAGAACTCATGGTATGAATTAGATTATTAGTGTATATAGAAATTAGATTATTAGTGTATATGGAAAATAGATTATTAGTGTATATGGAAATTAGATTATTAGTATGGAAATATTAGTGTATATGGAAATTAGATTATTAGTGTATATGAAAATTAGATTATTAGTGTATATTGAAATAAGATTATTAGTGTATATGGAAATTAGGTTATTAGTGTATATGGAAATTAGATTATTAGTGTACATGGAAATAAGATTATTAGTGTATATGGAAATTAGATTATTAGTGTATATGGACATTAGATTATTAGTGTATATGGAAATATGATTATTAGTGTATATGGAAATATGATTATTAGTGTATATTTATTATGAATATATTTATTATACTTTGTTATTTCATGTATACTTTGTTAATTCATGTAAACTTTGTTATTTCATGTAAACTTTGTTACTTGGTTAGAAATGATTATTAGTTATTGATTATTGTTTTGAAATGATTATTAGTTATTGTTTTGAAATGATTATTAGTTATTGTTTAGAAATGAATGTGTTAGGATATTTTATAATTACATGCAAAATTTATTTATTATATGAATGAATGATTATTAGTTACTTGTTTAGAAATGATTACATGCAAAATTTATTTATTATATGAATGAATGTTGTCATTTGTGATTAATGCAGAGGATGTTTTACCATGAAGTGCTCCCAATGAAACAAAAAGCAAAAGCTATTGCGGACCAACTATTTGGATTCATTATGGACCAAGTTATAAGTCCACTGGGAGAGTACCACCATGACGGAACCGCTATCGCTCAATTGGACTCCATTTCCGCTCCTTCTTCCAGTTCTGCTCGTGAATTGTAAATAACTTTTAAATGCTCTAACTTTTGTATTGGCCGATCTCAAATGTTTATATGTGAAGTTCGAAAAAAATGCAATCAAAGTCGGGTCAAAATCAATTGACAATTGCGGCGACTTCAATCTTATTGCGTGAAAGATCGTGTACGACATATGACATATGACGAGTAGACACGTAGACGCGTAGATTTGTATATAACTAACCCAAATATCAAACATTTAAAAAAAATAACCAAAAGAGCCTTTGGTACCGGTTGGTGGCCCTCCCCCGCATGCCTACGCGGGGGGGTCCTTTGGTACCGGTTGGTGTTACCAACCGGTACCAAAGGCTCCCTTTGGTACCGGTTCTGGACCCGGTACCAAAGGCCACCCCCCTTTAGTCACGGTGTCGCGGTACCGGTTCCAGAACCGGTACCTATGAGGGTTACGAACCGTGACCGATGAGCATCTCTCCAGTAGTGTGTAGTCAATCATCGATTAATTAGACTCATTAGATTCGTCTCGAAAAGTTACGCTTATCCGTGAAGAGGTTTTGCAAATAGACTTTATTTAATACTCCATACAAGAAAGATTCCCTCCGTGCTAGATACTAGACTAGAGAACCAAACATAGCCACTGGCTCCTGAGGTCACGTACAACTCTGCAAGGGACGAAGGTGTCATCTTCCATTTCCGTTTCCAGAGCGAGCATACATGCATCTGAGCCGTCGTGGCCACAATTTTGGGAACCACATGGACACCAGCAGTCGTCTCGCTCGCTCGCTCGCGCGCTCTCTCTCTCTCTCTCTCTGATGATGCGCTAGTGCCACCAACTGCTACTGTTAGCGATTAACACGTTCCATTGCAAGAGAATGGAGATGTGCTAGTGCCACCAACTTTATACCCATAGCCTGAACCCGACATCAACGATATATGGTTGGATTCTACAGTCAGCCATGTGATTTTTTTCCCTTCTTTTTTAGGACGCACGCGCGCTCATCCCCTTTAGGTTCAGCCGGGTCAACTTGATTAGGACAATCAAGACCGACCAAGTACCGTTAACGGCAACGATTAGGACCGAGCAAGAGCACTAGTTAGGGATGGATTCGGATGGTCAGACATCCGAATTATCCATATTCGTATTCGACTAAAACGTCAATATGAATATCCGTATTCGTATTTGATTTTAATATGGATGTTAAATAAAAATATCCGAATTCGGTTTTTGTTACTTTTCTCAATCCGAATCCATATTCTATTCGAATAAAATGTGGAATATCCGATATTATCCTTATCCGTGAAGAATTAACACCAGATGAATCCATCTATCCGAATGCGAATCCGTATTCGATGTATTCATTTTGTATTCGTATCCGATAAGGATGGACAACATTCGCATCCGTATTCGTATCCGACAAGATTCGTATTCGATTTATATCCGAATTAAAATATGGTAAAAGGTGATATCCGGATTCGATTCCATGCGTATCCGATCCAAATCCATCCTTAGCACTAGTGCAATAGTGCGGCACATTTGGTGGTTGGTTATCTCAAGTGCGCAAGGCAGAATGACGCTCTGTGACGACGAGGCCTTAGCACTTCCAATCACTTTTCAGCTTCCCGGAATGGCTTAGGATGTTTGGTTGCTAGCCACAAGTTGCCACACTTAACCTTAGACAAATGTGGCAAGTGTGGCTAAGAATTTTGGAGCCACAACTTGCCATGCTTAAAAGAATCTTGCCGCACTTTTTTACTCTATGACAAAGTGGAGCCCAAGAGAATCTTGTCTAAGTTTAGTTGCCAACTAAATACTAGCTATCTTGGTCAAACTTGCCTAAGGTTAGGTGTGGCAAAGTATGGTCAGGAACCAAACACACCCTAGTCAAAAAGGGAAAAAAAAAAACTGGAGGGGAAGGGTGCCTGCGCTGTGCAATGGGCCCATGAAAGCTGTGGTAACGGGGGCCCATCGCTTAAATGAGTGGATGATGCCTTGAGCGCTCGAAATGGAACAAGGTTGCCTGCCACTAGCAGAATCGATGCGTCAAATAAATGTCACGATTGTATAGGTGCTAACTATTCGGATTGTACAGGTGCTAATCACACTCAAATAAATGTCACGATGAAGGTGCTTCTTGGCATCTTTCACATCTATAATTTGCAGGCCTGATGACTGCATAATCCAGTGGCCGGCGGCTTCAAATCCTTATATAATTTGCCGGCCGAATACATGGTCGATTCCATAAATATTGCACTCCATCAGTACCAAAAATTAAGAACCCAGCAGCCTCCACGCCTTCATCCTTAATTTTTCACTAACATATGTCTAGTTCTCTCTAACGGGTTAGTTGCGAGAAAAATAGGAAACTACGTCGATCCCGTCACCAGCAGTAGATCGCAACAAAAGCACAGATGCACATACTACTGCTACCTATTAGCAGCAGATACGCTAGCCGGATGGGCTAAGCTGAGCATTGTAAAGGAGGATGCCCTTTGCACAGAGAGCTGAATGCCGTCAACTAGGCGATGCACCAACGGATCGTCTCATGGAATGTCAGATCGTCTCAACGAATGTGTTGCTGGTTCAAAAAAAACCGCAGCTGGTGCACCACTTAACGCCCCAGGCATCAGCCCAAGATCAGCAACAGTTGGTTACTGGGGCTAGCTTTCTTTCCTTGCAAAATGTCCACAATCGCCGTTTTTCTGTTACGGTAACGGTGACATTACGGGGCACAGATGTTTCTTTTCTCCTCTCGGTGGTCTAGGTCCGGCTCGGGACATTCTGAGACCCGCTTTCCTCGGTGAATTGCGACACCTTAAACCAGTGGACGAGGAGCCATGAGTCATCATGGGTGATTTCAATATAATCTATCGGGCAAGAGACAAAAATAACCGCAACCTGAATCTACGGCGCATGAGGCAATTCAGAGCGATGCTAAATTTCTGCGAGCTACGGGAAATCCGACTGCAGAACCGTAAATTCACTTGGAGCAATGAGCGTAGACGGCCAACTCTAGTCAAACTTGATAGAGTTTTCTGTAATGAGCGTGGGCGGTCTCCCACGAAGAGAAGGAAAATGTGATCTTCCAACATTTTACTGAGACCTTGGGCCAATGCACCCCTTGGCAACTCGATTTTGATTGGTCAACACTTAATGTTCAGTGTTTTGAGCTTGACCATCTGCAGGCACCTTTCACGGAGCAGGAGGTTTGGGGGGCAATTTCGCGCATGCCTGCTGACAAGGCGCCCGATCCGGATGGTTTCACGGGAGCTTTTTTACGGACATGTTGGCCGATAATCAAAGCGAACCTGATGGCATTGATCAACTCAGTCTTCGACCTGCGATGCCTTAACCTTGATCTGCTGAACACGGCAAATATTGTGCTCTTACCGAAAATGGACGGGGCAGAGAAAATAACGGATTTCAGGCCGATCAGCCTAATACATAGCGTGGCGAAGCTCTTCACAAAGTTGCTTGCTTTGCGCCTAGCCACCACCATGAATGAGCTAATCTCGAAGAGTCAGAGAGCTTTTAATAGAGGCAGAAGTATTCACGACAACTTCATGTACGTGCGTGGCATGGCAAGATGTTGTCATACCAACCGGGCTCCAATGCTGTTGTTGAAGCTCGACATTTCCAAAGCGTTCGATTCCGCCCGCTAGGACTACTTGCTTTCCCTACTCAGTCACATGGGTTTCCTACCCCGTTGGCGGATTGGGTCTCCGCCTTTCTATCAACGTCCTCATCTCAGGTCCTACTTAATGATATCCCAGGACAACCAATCCAAAATTGTAGAGGGTTACGCCAAGGCGACCCCCTCTCGCCACTTTTGTTCATCCTCGCCATTGACCCCCTGCAACGCTTACTACACCTTGCCACGCAGGCATCCATTCTGAGCAAAATCGGTCGCAATAGACAGCAGCTCCGAATCTCGATGTACGGGGATGACACGGTCATTTTTGTTCGTCCGGTCAGGGAGGAGGTGCAAGCTTTGTCCAAACTTCTTCAGCTATTTGGACAAGTAACGGGGCTGCGTTCTAATCTTGACAAGTCCGCTGTCATCCCCATCCGGTGTAGTGGCGTCGACCTTGATGATGTTTTTCAAGCCTCCCTACTCCGCGCTTGAGTTTTCCCATTAAGTACCTTGGGCTGCCTCTATCGGTTACACGTTTGCGTAAGGTGGATTTGAAAGGACCTAGGATGTCAACTAGAGGGAGGGGGGAGGGTGAATAGTTAAAACTGAAAATTTTCGCTCAAAACAGCTGTCAGTCACAGAAAATGCAGAGACTCTGAAGAAATCTCCGGAGACCCCGAAGATTTCTCCGGAGAGTCCGAAGATAATGTTGAATTAAACTATGACAGATCAAACCTCAACAGAAATTAAATCGCCGAATTACCCTACAACCTTAGGGTGAATACAACTCAATTCAGGAGTCACTTGTAACAGAAACCTTCTCAGATGATAGATCGGGGCCAAACCCTAGAGTATAACACAAGTAGCAACAAGTACCACAAAAACAAGCAACAAACACAAGGAGACACATGGATTTGTTTACCGAAGTTCAGTTCCACACCTGGAACCTACTTTCCATTGAGGAGCCCACGAAGGGCGGGTTTATCCACCAAACCACTTTCCTCTTCTCCACCAACCCGAAGGTCGAATAGAGAACTTACTCAATCTGCAGGGGTAATACAAAATTTCCAAGACAACCACAACAACTTGGTTGCTCTTGGGCGACGCCTAGCTGTCTAGGAGCTTGAAGCTCCAAGAGAAACAAATGCTTGAATCACCGCTTGACGACGAACAAGGTGCTCAATGAATGGGGAATCAGCTCACAAGCACAATCTCTTGACCTTTCCTCAATCCCTCACTAAACCCCTCACCAAATCTCACTTGGAAGCAAGAAGGGAGTAGAGACGGGCTTAGAATGCTCAAAGAAAGCTTCAGTTCGAATTAGGTCAGAGCGAGATGAAAGGAGGGGGCCAGAGGGGTATAAATACCCCTTCAGCCGAAACTAGCCGTTAGACCTGTTAAGTTCCGAAGTCTCCGCAAAAATCTTCGGAGTCTCTGAACATTCTGGAGAACACAATCTACAGATACCAATCTTCGGAGACTCTGAACAATTTTTTGAAAACTCTGAAACTTTTCAGGTAAAGCACTCTTAAATATTTCCCAAGTGAAGTGCAAGTGCAAGGTGTCTCTCATGGTTAAGTTTGATTTGGTTTGAGCACCTTGTCATCACCAAACTAATTTTTCAGCATCCCTCCTGATAGTATGGTTTTCCTAAACTCAATTTCAAGAGAATAAAAATTAATCTTCATGTAAGCTTCATCCATGCTTTCATTTCCCTTTTTGAGTGTCACATTTCTCCATATGTTCTTTATTGTTTCACCTGTCACCTGTGTGCATGCCCCATTGCAAATATTAGATACTCAAGCGTGTTGTCATTAATCAACCAAAACCAAAAGGGTCATAGATGCACTTCCAGGATTTCCAGCCACTAGCTGATAAGGCGATCAGCAACCTCTCGGGATGGAAGGGGCGTAACCTCACACAATCAGGCAGGTTGACCCTAACAAAGTCCGTCCTGTCCTCTCAGGCGATCTACCTCCTCACTACCTTGAATGCTCACAGGGACATCCTAGATGGAATTGACAAATATCGTAAGCGTTTTCTTTGGGCCGGAGATGAAAACCTCACGGGAGGGAAGTGCAAGGTCAACTGGCCCATTGTGGGCTGCCCGATACACCTTGGGGGTCTTGGAGTTCTAGATCTGACCAACTTCGCCAAAGCTCTCCAGTTGCGCTAGCTCTGGCAGGAATGGACGCGGTCGGACAAGCCGTGGGTTGGGTTGGGCAATCCATGCAACGACATGGATAAACAGCTGTTTGCTGCCTGCACAGCGATTGTGATCGGCGACAGCAGCACAATCTCCTTCTGGAACTCGGCCTGGTTTCAAGGGCAAAGGCCGATGGATTTTGTCTTGGGTTTGTTCGCCATCTCAAGGAGAAAGAACCGATCAATGCGGCAGGCATTGCAAAACCAACAATGGATACGCAACCTCGATTTTGCCCAAAACATATCCACTGGACTTCTGCAACAATATGTTCAACGGTGGGTTTATGTTCAGACGGTACAGCTGCAAGACATGGACGATAAGTGTATCTGGAAGCTTAACGCCTTAGGGGAGTACTCGGCGTCCTCAGCATATAGGGCCCAATTTAACGGGTACACGAGATGCAATTTCAAACAACTTATTTGGAAGTCGTGGGCACCTAACAAGTGCAAGCTGTTTGCGTGGCTAATCATCAGAAACCTGGTGTGGACATCGGATAGACTGGAAGTCCGTGGCTGGCCCCGCAATCCTTGTTGTTCGTTGTGCAGGCAAGAACCAGAGACAGGACATCATCTTATGGCTGGCTGCCGTTTCTCCAGGGGCACATGGTGGCTTCTTGCGGCTTGGCTTTCAGTTGAACAGCTGCGGCCAGAGAATTGGCTTGTGACTAGGTCTGTCCTACACTGGTGGAGAAACCTAGCCACGACGATGGATGTGCTGAAGAAGGGTTTACGGTATTGTTGCTTGTGGCATGGGAAATCTGGAAAGAGAGAAATGCGCAAACTTTCAACCATCGAGAACTATCGGCGGCAGGTCTCTTTCAGAAGATCAAGGAGGAGGTGAGGACACGGGGTTTGGCAGCCGCAAAGTACCTGGCTGCCTTGTTGCCAAATTCCTAGTTTTTTTACCCATTTCTTTTCTTTCTTTCTTTTTGCCTTGTAGTGCGCCGCTGGCGCACTTCTTGTAAACTCCTGCACTGTCTGTGCTTCGTTCGTTCAAAAAAAAGTTACTGGGGCTAGCGAATAAGTCCACATTACCCCTTCATCTCTTCCATGTGTCTAAAGCACAACCCCAAATTACAATCCTGTCTAATAGACGCCCTCGAACTATGGAAACCAGGCAGGCGACCACCTCGAGCTCGTTCCCAGCCTGATTTCTGCCATGCTGGTGTCCACGTACGCCCTCGTCGATCGTCGATCCGCGTCAGCTTCTTTTTTTATTTCTCTCGTGCATTGCCCTCGCCCTCTCTTTCTGTCCGCTCTGCATGGACCCAGAGGCACGACAGCGATGGCGCACGGACACCACGAAGGCCGAACGGAACGAGAACGCCTCCCCTGCGTCCGCATGGCCGCACCGCTGCCACAAGGGCGCGCCCGAGGAAAAGCGTCCAAAGCCCCGCAAAAAGTCCTGGAAGAAACAAGACCAAAGCGGGCGGTGGTGCGGGCGCGGGCAAGCGACCGCGAGAGCGTGCAACAGGCCACCGACCAAGCTCGGCTCTGCTCAGCGGCGGGCGCAACACTAAAAAGAAGGAAGTGGCCACGCCTCCAACCCCAAACCCACCTCCTTCCTCCTCTCTCTCCTCGCCTCCTCTCCCTCTCCTCCTCGTGGCGACATTGTGGTGTGCCGTGCTTGGTGCCCTTGCGGTGAGGAGCAGGCGGGATGGACGAGCAGGGGCTTGGCGGCTTCGGCGTGGGGCGGTGCGGGACCACGGGCGGGAGGCCATGGCGCTCCTGCAGCATCGGCGGCGGCGGCGGCAGATGGAGGAGGAAGAGGAGGCACGGTGCTAGATGTTCAGCGGAATGAAAAGGAAGCTGACGCGGATCGACGAGGGCTACGTGGACACTAGCTGGCGGAAACTGGGCTGGGAACGAGCTTGAGGGGGTCGCCTGCCTGGTTTTCATAGTTCGAGGGCGTCTATTAGACGGGATTGTAGTTTGGGGTTGTGCTTTAGACACGTGGAAGAGATAAGGGGGTAATGTGGACTTATTCCTACCCAGAATGGCTTGAAAATAAAGAGCGAGAAAAAAGAAAGATGGATATGCAGCAATGGGCCAGTAAGCTTGGATGATGGGAGCCCATCGCTGAAGTAGAGAACGTTGCCTCGTGGGCGCAAAATGGAATAAAGCATACCCGTCGCCGATTCTATGGTTAAACTAAAAAAAAGATGCTATGCTTAAACCTAACAGTTCAGATATATGCTAATCATCACACTCAAACTTAAGAACCCTTTAGTACAGATAAAATAGAGTAAGAAAGCAGCAAGGTTTGTTCATTCTACAAAAATTAAGTTTGCTCCCGCTGCACGCAAGGGAATCATTACGGTCGCAAATGATATCGGATCTTATTCCCCTTTCAATTACACAGTCCAATTCTTATCACAGACGTCCATTATTCTGAACAACAGAAATTAAGGCTCACATCCCCATTAGGCCTTGTTCGGTTCAAGGGGATTTGAAGAGGATTGGGAGGGATTAAATCCCTAGTCAAAATCCCCTTCAATCCCCTCAAATCCATGGGATTGTGAGGAAACGAACAAGGCTTAAGCGAGGTAACTAGTTCATGGCCCCAGTAATACCAATCATCGTCACTCCGGCAAAAGATATGTTGATACTCGATCGATCGACTTACTTTACTTCTAGCTATAGTCAACGGTGGACAAGAGACCCATAAAAAGGAAGCAGTAGGGCCTTTCAAACCTGGATATGGAGATAGACAAATACAGTTAGGTCTGGTCTGGGAACCCAAGAGTTGAGGGGAGGCCCTAAACCCCGTCTCAACATGTAACCCAACCCACGCCAGGGTGAACTCCACCCACACGGCCCAAAGATGCATTTGGCAAGTCATGGATTGGTGTGGATCGCGGCCCAATACCCGTCGATCCACGAAGGAGAGAAAAATAGTCTCTCAAACTGTGGAAACTGATAGTGCATCTAGGCCCCATGTGGGTTTTGGTGAGATTAATGACAAAATGATTAAAGGACTAACTTGTTTGCTTGAGATGATGAGCAGGGGATTATTATTATGATTCATTGTATTTAATATGCTCATCATGATATAAGGTTATTCATTGATATAAGCAAGTAAGTGTGTGAAGAAATAATGTTCATTGCAAAAGATATAGTGAAGATAACCTGGCTCAGCCAGGTGGCACCCAGGTCAGCCAGGTGAAATTAAATTCAGGACAGAGAGACTGACCCGGTTCAGCCAGGTCCAACCCAGGTGACCCAGGTGTCAAATCTAAAAGAAGCAATGATGAAGCAATGACTTGGGGATATGCTATGTGGGTCTCCAAGAACATGAGATGACTTATTTGACAAAGAAAAATGATATTGCAAGACTTCATGTATGTATAACAAAAGGACATGAGCATATGTGTTACATATTGGTCTTCAATTAGAAGCTTGCATTATATGGGATATATTCTTTATCAATCAAGAACAAGCATTTGAAGATTTCTTTCAAATGGAATTCTCTCAATGGCAAAGCAAAGCTAAACTTGATGGTGCAAGGGTAAGTTGTGAAGAAACAAATCGAGACGACTAGAGCGAGGGACTAAGCTAGGTTTGGCTAAGTGACGACTTATGACCATGTGCGTAATGCTAAGGTGAAGTATCTAATATCCGGGGGGTTTCAAAGCATCATATCTAGGTCTTGTCAAGGAAGGCATTGCAATGCATACTTATATGTTATGGTTGATAAAGGAAGTGGCCTAAGGATTAAAGTGAATTCAAACCTAAGCTATGGAAAATTCTAAGTCACTAGCTCAAGGTTGATCTGCTCAGATGATGGACAATGTTGAATGCCCTCAAGTGAAGAATATTCAAGTATTGGCATAATTCTTAATATACAAGCTCAAGTGGTTGAAATATGATTTATTTATATGTCTTGAGTATAGGTATGCCGTACTATCAAGAGGGATGCAACATTGGTTGATAGACATTCACTGAAAGTGCTCAAGTCAAAGACATGAGAGTCTAACCGAGTGAAATCTAACTTAGTGGGGTTGTCTGGCCAAAACCGGTCTGATCGATTTTGGAGAGGTCTGACCGGTTCCTGGCCTCCGAGAGTCTAACGGCTAGTTGAGTTTGAAAACCGGTCTGACTGGTTTGGCAAACCGGTCTGACCGGTTTTGTCTGACAGAATAACGGCTAGTTTTGTTGGGTTGGGTATTTATACCCAAGAGCTCCTCTTTGAGGGGCTGCTGGTTCTGTGTGTGTTTCATACCTTCTTGAGGCCAGCTGAGCTCTTCCCAACCTCTCTTTGTGAGATTTGAGCATCCTTGTGAGATTCTTAGAGTTGGGTTGAGAGAGAGACTTGTATGTGAGCTTTGTGAGCAATCTGACCATGAGCACTTGTGGTGGCATCAAGCAACTCATAAAGCATTTGTTACTCTTGGAGCTTTGCTCCTAGACGGCTAGGCGTCGCCGTAGAGCACACATTCCTTGTGTGGTTGTGCCCCGGAAGTTTGTATCACCCATTCTCTTGGTGAGAAAATCAGTAAGTAAACTCATTTCACCTTGGTGGTGGTTTGGGTGAGGAAAGGGTTACGCGTGACAACCCGGCTCTTCGTGAGCACCTCAACGGGGACTAGAATTCACCTTGCCTTAGTGGCTGCTTAGTGCATGTGGTGAATCTAAACTTCGGTAAACAAATCTTTGTGTCTTGTCTCCAGTTACTTACATTTGTCAATTCTAGCATTTACTTGTAATTCCGCACCTATCTACTTTGGTATACTTGTGCTGTGTGCAGGAGCTTCATAAATATACTTGTAAACACCTGGTGAAGATTTTTGTACAAAGTGGTTTGTACTAGAATTGTTTTAAGGGGTTGTGCATATTTGGTTCCCTGCTGCCAGAGGAAACCGGTCTGACTGGTTCCAGTGCTGATAGTCAGGTTAAGTTTTTGTAATTTGCAGAAACGCCTATTCACCCCCCTCTAGGCGACATCCAGGTCCTTTCAATTGGTATCAGAGCAAGGCTTCACATCAAAGCTTAACCGCCGTGAAGAAAAGATGTCGATTGAGGTACAATTTGAGCCACTTGAGCTTGATGGCTCAAACTATGCTTCTTGGTTTGGTAATGTTCATAATGCTCTTAGAAATGTAGATCCTGTAATTGAACATATTTTAGTTGCTAGCATTCTACCTCCTAAGTTTGACTATGACAACATTGGTTGGTCAAATCTCACTCAAGAGGAGTTAGTTTGCACGCAACTCAACGCTTGTGTTACTGACTTCTTGCGAAGATCTGTTTGTGAAGATTTATGGGATATGATCTCTAGCAAGAAAGGAATCCGAAGAGATGCACATCTTATTTGGATTCTCATCACGGATATGTTTGAAAACTTAGAAAGTGATGATGAAGAGCAAGAATTCATGGAAACACCTGAGAAATGCTCAACTGCATCAGCAATATTCATTGAGCCTCAGGTGATTCCTGCCGAGAAGCTAGAAGAGCAAAAGGAGGAAAGTGCAGCCTGTCTGGAGGAACCGGTCCGACCGATTTCAGGAACCGGTCTGACTGGTTCTGCCCAGGAAGCTGTTCCCGAGTATACTTAAGACACCCAAGCTCCAGGCGTCACCCCATCAACTTCAGGTTCCTCATTATTCAATGATGATGGACCTAAGTGCTTGATGGCTTGCAGAAAGAAGAAGAAGACCAAGATAGATGAATTCCATAGAGTTGGAACCATCAAGGCTCTAACTCAAGAACTTGAAAAACTCAAGTTGTCATATGCCTCCTTGGTCAGTATGTATGAACTCTTGTCAAGGATTATGCTTGTGCTACTGATCTATCTACTTGTGTAGCATCCTTAGAATAAGAAAAACAAGTGCTTCATGCTCAACTTGAGAAGCTCACTAGTGAGCATATGGTTTTGCAATCTCACTACAATGAACTTGAATGTTCTCATGAAAAGATTGTAAAATCATATGCTTTACTAGAAACAACTCATGAGGTCGTGGTTACATCGGTAAAATTACTTGAACCTCATACACACATATGCACATGCTCTCATATGAATTCTATATTATTATATGAAAAACCGTGTTGCTCCCAAGCAACCCAAACTTGTGTTGAGCATGTTGTTGTAGAGTCTTATGGTGACCTCCTTGCTGAAGAAATAGAAGATATTAAGCAAGAGGATGAAAAGATAAAGGATGACTTGGTCAAGCTTAAGGGAAAAGGCCAAGTGCAACCTTCTCAAGATTACCGTGAAAATATGGTGAACAAGCTTGAGAAGGGATCAATGGTCACTGGCTCAATCCCTCAGCTTAACAAGCAAGTCAACAAGAACAAGACTCAAAAAAGAAGAAAAATGAGCTTGATCACATACAATGCTTCAAATGCTCAAATATGGGACATTATGCATCCTTGTGTTCTCTCAGGCATAAAAGCAAGGCAAAGAAGCAAAGAAAATCCAAGAAAAGGCTATGCTACAAATGCAAGGAATTTGGACACCTAATTAATGCCTGTCCATTGAAGTTGGACCCACTGCCTGTACCAAACCGGTCTGACCGGTTTGGGAACCGGTTCGACCGGTTCTGGCTGAGGCAGCAGTCCAACTTCCTAAGAAGTGTGATCAAGCTACATCTTCAAACAGCAAGGCTAGCAAGGGACACGTGATCAACAAAAAGAGCAAATCGTCAAGAAATATCAAGAATTGCATTTGCTACAATTGTCGATCAAAGGGACATCTAAATAAGGATTGTCCAAATGGTAAAGTTCCCAAATCTGATCTTGTCCATTATGATTTTGCTAGGCTTAAGAATGACAAAGCTGGTACTTGTGCTACTAGAGTGATTAGTTCACCTAAAACTAGCATAAGGGCCATTTGGGTTTCTAAGTTTCTTGTGACTAACCTTAAAGGATCCAACATGGCTTGGGTACCTAAAAGCACTTGCTAGACCTGCAGGGGAACAGAGATGCATTGGAACTTTGGCAAATATATCAAAATGTGTGAACTCCATCAGCTTGCCAAAGCATTGCTAAATCCACTACATCATTTCCAATGACATCTCGGTAATATGTTCTAATTGGTTATCTTAGTCATATTCCGTCCTTTGTGGATACAAATATTTCATATTCAGTTGTGGATGCTTGGATATATCTAAGTCACCTATCTTTACTATTTATTCCCCTTATGCCATGTGATGCTTTTAATGGCTCTCTAGTAGAGCATACTGTTTTGAAGTGCAGGAAAATATGAAATCAATAAATGAATAATTTTTTTTTGAAGTGAGCAAAGAAGAGAAATCCACCTATATGGAGCTGACTGGGATAACCGGTCTGATCGGTTTCCCAGACCGATCTGACCGGTTCTGGCCCAGTTAGCAAATATTAAGTTCCGGCCGGATCCAGATCTTCCGACCCAAAAGTCCGGCAGCCTCTGGCTCGTACCAGAAGTTCCGGTCAACCATGCCAGAAGTTCCGGTGAATATTACAAGAAATCCTTCCAACACTTCCATGGCATACAATTCATATACTATCTTTGTGGTAGTAAGTATATTTGGCACCTTTTCAATAAATGCAATTTATTTATGTGCCGGGACCAAATTGTGAGATAAACTCCTCAAGCTCATTGAATTGACCAAGTGCATGTGACATGAAATTCAAATACATGATGCACCTATTAAGGGGGAGATTATCCTACAATTTGTGTCCTAGAGACTAACATTTTCTTTTAGTGATCTTGTAGTCTCATTTGTGAGAGTTTGTCTCTCTATGAAGCAAGCTATGCTTTTTGTTCAAAATCGGTAAAAGTGTATCTATCTCCTTTTTGGACAATGATTTATCTTATTAAATAGCTGCTTGCCATAATAGAGATTAAATCCCTTTGCTTGTCTTTGTGACAAGATTGATGCGTGTGAGCTTGCCTTCCATTCATATATACATGCGCATCAAGAAAAAGGAATTTAACCTATATTGTGGGATTTCATCTTTTAGTGATCCGTTATGCCTCTCCATTTCAAAGATCACTAAATGATGAAACTAGGTCTTGTGCCATTTAATGCATTTCTCTTCTATGATGCATGAAAAGGGGAAACATAAAGAGAAAAAGGCATTTAGAATATATTGACAATGCACAAGAATTAAGAAATGAATCTTCACCAATGTGAAGAAAAGGATTAGCTAGAGGCCAAGGTATGTTTCTTTTACCCACATTTTTTCATTGAGCATCTAGGCCTCATATCCATGCTAGTGTGTGCATTCTTGCATGTTACTTTCTCAAGTTCCTCCCTTTGCACCTATTAGATGTTTAGTAAATTTCTTCTTTAAAATTGACTTGGTGTCAAATATTCCATAAAATGGTGTAAGGAATATACTAAACATTTTAATGCGGTTCTTGACTTGAGTTGTTGCATGCTTGTGTGACATAGGATAGATTTTTGAAAAATCCAACTAGCATGATAGGACTTGTGTGTTTTTGAAAATATTTGGTTCTTGGTCTTTGTGACCCAATGGATCTATTTGTGACTATAGTTAACCTTGCTTGACTGATGGCTAGTCACAAATGGTGAAATTTCTCTCAAGTCCATAAATTATCATCTTTCTCGACTTTCTTGGAAGTATCAAGGAGTTTGAATAAAATTGGAAATTCATGTTCTTGATCAAGATCCAGTACCAATATCTATCCAGTAAAAGGCTATATCAATTTTTGGATCATTTCTTGAGATGAAGGAATGCTACTGGACTGTGGCTGGTTTCCTGGGGGAAACTGGTCTGACCGGTTCCTAGAACCAGTCTGACCGGTCTGCCCGGGGCCACCCTCTTTTTACCCCTTCACCTCTAGAAGTTAACCTATCCACTCTCATTTACTCTCCTCACCCAGACCAAGCCCGTGCCTCTCCTCTCCCGTGCTCTCCCCCACCTGAGCTCCTTTCCCCATCATTTTTTTTCGAAGATTCAACCAAGGAAGAGTTCGGCCCCTTGGAGTTTCTGAGGATTGAAGTGATTCTCATCGGTCTGACCGGATTCAACACCGGTTTTTGGATTCAAATCTTCAGGTTCTTCCCTCTCAAGGTATTCGTATGTTCCTCATGCCCGATCTATGTGCTCAGTGAATATCTCTAGGATTCCTTCAAGCAATCATCACCTAGTATGCCCAGAAAGACTTCCCTAAAGTTTCATTCAGTTTGGTGGCCTACATTTGTTGGAATCTCGACCTAGGGTTTTCCAGCAGGAACCGGTCTGATCGGTTTCTGGCTGTCAAGCCCTAACTACTCATATCTGTGCACTAGTGACCCTTGTGAATTACCAGGACTGCTCAAATGCTTTTATATATCCATATCCTGTGAAATACTCCTCAAGAACTTGCCCAATATCAATACTCATGGTTTGTTCTGCGTAGAACCGGTCTGACCGGTTTCTGTAACTGGCCTGACCGGTTGTACTCAGAACAGCCATATCACATTCTGTCCAACTCTCAAAATCAACTCTTTTCACTCTCTTAAAATTTCCATATGCTCCTGTGACCTGATCTCAGTGATTATATACTCTATGTGTCTAGGAATCAGTGCAGATGGCTCCACAAAAGTGTGTAGCAACAAGATCTAAGAAACCACGAGTTGATGATGATGAGACTACCAGAGGCTCTAGTCAGGTCCCGGTGGTTACTAGGCCTGGTCTAAGGCCTAGAGGGCAGAAAAGGGCAGCATCTAATGAGGCAAATGACAGCGATGAGATAGAATCAAGTGTGAGCAGCGATGATATTGATATTGAAGATGGAGATTATGTGGTGCAGCCAAATCGTGGTAAAGGGCCAGCTAGAGAGGGCAGCAGCAGTGATGATGATGATGAGGATGAAGAGGAAGATGAGGTCCCTAGTGGCAGAGGGCCTGCAGTTGGTCAGGGCAGTAGCTCTTCTTCAGCTATGCCTGTTCTTGTAGCTCCCACAGGTCCAGCTGATCGCACTATTGTTGATTATTATGGGACAGGGACAACAGATGTTGTGAAGAAGTTGAGAAGACAGAATCCAATCAATGCACCTAGGACTGCTACTGATTACAGGTTTCATACTTCTTTTCAGCAGGACTACTACCAAACTGTTCTTCTCACCAAACCCAAGGTGGTATCTCAGGCACAATGGATTGATTGGAGAGCTTTGGAGAAAAAAATAACCCCTTGCTAAATCAGGTTATCAAGGCATGTGAGGATAAGAAAATCAAGAATATCATGGGTTACTCACATAATTGGAACAGCGAGATTATTGCCCAATTCTACGCCACACTTTACTTTGGGACGATTCAGGGTGATAGGGCGATGCATTGGAGAACTGAAGGTGTTGACTATCAGATCACCTATACTCAGTTTGCAGAGTTTCTTGGGTTTAGGAGGAGCGATGCCAAACGTGGCAAGATTCACTTTGAGACCATGATGGCACCGGAAGCTACAAAATTCATGTATCCAAGAGAGGAGCAGCACAACTTTGGCAAGATGAAGCGTTTATACACTTACTATTCCATTCTTAACACGATGTTTAGGAAGACCATGTGCCCTAAAGATGGAAACCCAACAGATATATCTCTTTTTGCCACGAATCTCCGTGCTAGAATGAGGCCGTGCGGTCAAAGGTTTTGTGTTGCTGATTTTATTTGGGAGAAAATCAAGGCTGTGTCGGAGAGCACTTTGAAGTGTTGTGGCTATGCTCCATATATTATGAGGATTATAGAAAAAGTGTCAGGAAGAACTTGGCGCATGGATGGTGTGCATCTTGTACTCAAAGTCAAGGTGCCCAAGCATCCAATTCTTATGCCAGCAGAAGGACAGCAAGAAGAGGAAGAAATTCAGAATGAAGAAGAAGAAGAGGAGCAGCAGGAGCAGCACTTTCAGCATGCAGCTGCTGGCCTGGGGCCAACCGGTCTGACCGGTTCCCCAGACCGGTCTGACCGGTTTGGGCCTGGGCAGCAGCAGCGGGGCCCTTCATCCCGGTCCAGTGGGTAACCTTCTTCGCCTATCAAGAAGTTCCTTAGTTTTCTCACTGGAATGTGCAAGAGTCAGAGGGATATCATGGTTGAACAGCAAAGGGTGAGGGTGGCAAGCAAGAAAGATTGAGATTCAATCAAATTGATGCACAATGCTATGAATTTGCAGCCACCAAGGTCTCCACCCTCTCCAGTGCCTGTTGAAGAGGAAATTCCTTCTGTTGAGGACATGGTGGGTCAGTACAGCTCGGGGGCTTGCTATGAAGACTTTGCACATATCTTGGATCCCGCCTTTGGAGCTTCTTCGTCTTCAGTTCCACCACCTCTACCACCTCAGTATGGCGCTCCTAGTTCAGGGTGATTTTGGCATTCCTTATGTTGCACCAGCAGATCCTTCACCAGCTCAGAATGAACCATTTGAGAGGTTCATTACGGGTATCTTCAGTGATCCCACTCTCCCCTCCGGATGGGCTCCTTGGCCGGGACAGTAGATAACAGCAGCAGCAAAATTCTTCTCCAACATTTTGTTTTGGATGATGGATGACAAAGGGGGAGAAGAAAGGATTAAAGCTCAACTTTGGTATGCTGTCCAGGTGAAACCGGTCTGACCGGTTTCCAAGTGTTTTATCTGTGTTGGAATGTTAGAACTTGTAATAATGTCGAACCTTATCTATTTGTGGGCTCGAGAACTTGTAATGTGTGCTACTGTGTGTGATGTACCCTTTAATGTTATTAAGTAACTTTGTGTTAGTTTGATATGCATGTTTTGATGTGATGACTGTTTTTGTATATGTATTGACTGGAGGGAACCGGTCTGACCGGTTCTTAGACCGGTCTGACCGGTCTGACCCCAGGCAGCACATATACACTTTGTTTTTTGATGTGAAAATTCCTGTCATATGCATCACGTTGTTTTTGATATATGTTACACACACTTGTTGCACCCCACGGATTCTGAGATATAGGGGGAGCTCCCATGGTTTCATCTTTTTATATGTGCTTTTGTCATTTGAGGCCAAATTTGAAAAATTTCAAATCCAAGCACATATTTAGGGGAAGCTCATCATATATACGAGAATTCAAAATAATTTTATTGCTATATCTGTAAGCTTTAATCGGGTTGTCATCAATCACCAAAAAGGGGGAGATTGAAAGTGCATCTAGGCCCCATGTGGGTTTTGGTGAGTTTAATGACAAAACGATTAAAGGACTAACTTGTTTGCTTGAGATGATGAGCAGGGGATTATTATTATGATTCATTGTATTTAATATGCTCATCATGATATAAGGTTATTCATTGATATAAGCAAGTAAGTGTGTGAAGAAATAATGTTCATTGCAAAAGATATAGTGAAGATAACCTGGCTCAGCCAGGTGGCACCCAGGTCAGCCAGGTGAAATTAAATTCAGGACAGAGAGACTGACCCGGTTCAGCCAGGTCCAACCCAGGTGACCCATGTGTCAAATCTAAAAGAAGCAATGATGAAGCAATGACTTGGGGATATGCTATGTGGGTCTCCAAGAACATGAGATGACTTATTTGACAAAGAAAAATGATATTGCAAGACTTCATGTATGTATAACAAAAGGACATGAGCATATGTGTTACATATTGGTCTTCAATTAGAAGCTTGCATTATATGGGATATATTCTTTATCAATCAAGAACAAGCATTTGAAGATTTCTTTCAAATGGAATTCTCTCAATGGCAAAGTAAAGCTAAACTTGATGGTGCAAGGGTAAGTTGTGAAGAAACAAAACGAGATAACTAGAGCGGGGGACTAAGCTAGCTTTGGCTAAGTGACGACTTATGACCATGTGCGTAATGCTAAGGTGAAGTATCTAGTATCCGGGAGGTTTCAAAGCATCATATCTAGGTCTTGTCAAGGAAGGCATTGCAATGCGTACTTATATGTTATGGTTGATAAAGGAAGTGGCCTAAGGATTAAAGTGAATTCAAACCTAAGCTATGGAAAATTCTAAGTCACTAGCTCAAGGTTGATCTACTCAGATGATGGACAATGTTGAAAGCCCTCAAGTGAAGAATATTCAAGTATTGGCATGATTCTCAACATACAAGCTCAAGTGATTGAAATATGATTTATTTATATGTCTTGAGTATAGGTATGTCGTACTATCAAGAGGGATGCAACATTGGTTGATAGACATTCACTGAAAGTGCTCAAGTCAAACCCATGAGAGTCTAACCGAGTGAAATCTAACTTAGTGGTGTTGTCTGGCCTGACCGGTTTTGGGGACCGGTCTGACCGGTTCCTGGCCTTCGAGAGTCTAACTGCTAGTTGAGTTTAAAAACCGGTCTGACCGGTTTGGCAAACCGGTCTGATCGGTTTTGTCTGACAGAATAACGGCTAGTTTTGTTGGGCTTGGGTATTTATACCCAAGAGCTCCTCTTTGAGGGGCTGCTGGTTCTGTGCGTGTTTCATACCTTCTTGAGGCCAGCTGAGCTCTCCCCAACCTCTCTTTGTGAGATTTGAGCATCCTTGTGAGATTCTTAGAGTTGGTTGAGAAGAGAGACTTGTGTGTGAGCTTTGTGAGCAATCTGACCTTGAGCACTTGTGGTGGCATCAAGCAACTCATGAAGCATTTGTTACTCTTGGAGCTTTGCTCCTAGATGACTATACGTCGCCGTGGAGCACACATTCCTTGTGTGGTTGTGCCCCGGAAGTTTGTATCACCCATCCTCTTGGTGAGGAAATCAGTAAGTAAACTCATTTCACCTTGGTGGTGGTTTGGGTGAGGAAAGGGTTAGGTGTGACAACCCGGCTCTTCGTGAGCACCTCAACGGAGACTAGGATTCACCTTGCCTTAGTGGCTGCTTAGTGCATGTGGTGAATCTGAACTTCGGTAAACAAATCTTTGTGTCTTGTTTCCAGTTACTTATATTTGCCAATTCTAGCATTTACTTGTAATTCCGCATCTATCTACTTTGGTATACTTGTGCTGTGTGCAGGAGCTTCATAAATATACTTGTAAACATTTGTTGACGCTTTTTGTCCAAAGTGGTTTGTGCTAGAATTGTTTTAAGGGGTTGTGCATATTTGGTTCCCTGCTGCCAGAGGAAACCGGTCTGACCAGTTTCAGGAACCGGTCTGACCAGTTCTAGTGCTGACAGTCGGGTTAAGTTTTTGTAATTTGCAGAAACGCCTACTCACCCCTCCCTCTAGGCGACATCCAGATCCTTTCAGAAACGCCTCCCTCTCCATGGTATTGGCTACCGCCTGGGAAACGCCTCCCTCTCCATGGTATTGGCTACCGCCTGGGTGGCGATTTCCCACCGCCGTCCACACCCTTCCTTGCTCCTACAATAAACAAACTCTTCTATTCATATAAATTCAAACAAAAAAGTTATAGTTCATGACACATGAATTCAAATTAAATTCTGATTGCATTAGTGTGTTTCTTAGAATATAATATTTAAAACAATATCACATATGTTTGGATGATATTTTCTCAAAAACATTTTTTTATGAAGATGGAACTTTTCTTAATAAATAAGTACTTGTTCTATATTCACTAGAAAATGTTTCAGGCTTTAAAGAAATTGTTACCGCTAAAGAATTGAATTGTTTTGGAAGGAAAATGGTACAACCTCAAATGGAAATATATTTGAGTGGAAACATGTATGACTCGCCGGGAAGCACCCACATGGCCTTAGTGGCAGCGGCTCGCAGCCAAGACGACGTGCGGCCTTGGTGGCTCGCGGCCCTGGCGGTGGGCTCGCGGCTAGGAGGACATATGGCCCCGGTGGAGGCGGTCGGACGGGTGGCCCTGGCGGCGTGTGGCCAGGTCCAAGATGAGTAATTGTTTCGTGTTTAGATGTTGTAATCGATTTTGTATGATGAGATGCCACTGTGTGAGGATTTTTGATGTGCGAGATATGAAGATTTTGGTTTGGTTTGATGTGAAGATATGAAGATTTTTTGTTGAATTTCATGAGATGGAAAGATTTATTGATTGAAAGCGGTGGTTGGTGGGCGGCTGCGGACCTGCGCTTGAAATTGATTTTTTAAACCGAAAATAGGTTTTAGTAACAAGTACTACATTTGGTACTAACGGACCCTTAGTACTGGAATCCTAAGTACCGGACGTGGATCCGGCACTAAAGTCGGCTTTAGTCCCGGTACTAAAGTCCATTTTTTTCTAGTTGTGCGACCTGCCTACGTGGAAGACTTTGCTTACGCCTTGCAAGCGGGATGACCCCGTACGCTCGTTTTGTGTGGACAGTTGCATCCCGCATCTAGTGTGAATATTCACGTATAAGATCACTCCGTTTTACTCTGCCTTTGGACCGAACACTACAAACATGGACCACCCCACCCGGCCCCGGCTCCGAGTTGGTCCTTGGAACCAAACATATATACTCTCTGTCCAATGATAGCGTGCGTAGTGTCAAAAAAAAATGATAGCGTGCGTGTCTCTTCCATCAAGTTGCAAGCAACAACTTTGCCCCGGCGACAGACGGAACCAAACTTTGCCGAACCAAGCAAAAGGCATTGGACCGTCAAATTTTCTTCCTTTTTAAATCTGTTTTGCTTTTAGACAGCCTTATTTTGTTATTTTCATTTTTAGCTGTTGCATCTTGCAAACCGAAAATAGGTTTTAGTAACAAGTACTACATTTGGTACTAACGGACCCTTAGTACTGGAATCCTAAGTACCGGACGTGGATCCGGCACTAAAGTCGGCTTTAGTACCGGTACTAAAGTCCATTTTGTCTAGTTGTGCGACCTGTCTACGTGGAAGACTTTCGCTTACGCCTTGCAAGCGGGATGACCCCGTACGCTCGTTTTGTGTGGACAGTTGCATCCCGCATCTAGTGTGAATATTCACGTATAAGATCACTCCGTTTTACTCTGCCTTTGGACCGAACACTACAAACATGGACCACCCCACCCGGCCCCGGCTCCGAGTTGGTCCTTGGAACCAAACATATATCTCTGTCCAATGATAGCGTGCGTAGTGTCAAAAAAAAATGATAGCGTGCGTGTCTCTTCCATCAAGTTGCAAGCAACAACTTTGCCCCGGCGACAGACGGAACCAAACTTTGCCGAACCAAGCAAAAGGCATTGGATCGTCAAATTTTCTTCCTTTTTAAATCTGTTTTGCTTTTAGATAGCCTTATTTTGTTATTTTCATTTTTAACTGTTGCATCTTGCAAGTGCTTGTACAGTATATATTATCTGTATATGAAACCAGGTACTCAGTGCGCGTCGCTTACACAGTCCCCTCTGCTTTCTCCTCCCATCCCGTCGTCTCCCCCTGATCTCATCTGGAGGTCCTGGACAGTCCAATCGACACCACTGGCGACCCAATCGAAGCCGCCGCCGTATTGATTCGGCGGGATCCAGCATCCAGAGTTGGAACCGATCCGGCGGGGCCTGAACCACCGGCGGTGGACGACTCCGGGCTCCGCTGGGCACCTCGCTCGCTGGATCCAGAGGTTTGCCGCCCCTACATCCAATAGCCCCATCCATCAGCAAGCTCCGTCGCAACCTGAGGGAAGACGGGAACACGGCACCTTGAGAACTTACTACAAGATCAGTAGCCTTGGTGGAGGATGGTCAACGGCGGCGTGAGAAAAGAGGGGAGGGTGAAAGGCGTTGAACGCCGGCGGCCGCGAAAGATGGCCGCCTTCCTTTCGCTCACCCCGTACGTCGCCTTGCTGACGTACCTTCTCATGGCCATGACGGGATTAGGCTACCTGGCACTGACGTGGTCCACGGTAGTCCTGCTGGGAGGCTTCGTCACGTCGCTGCAGAGGAAGGATTTCTGGTGCCTCACGGTCATCAGCATGATGCAGGCTGCCAGGTCAGTAATTCCGTGTACTTTTCCTTCCATGTTCGATCTGCTTAATTGCCTCGTCCGTACCCTCTATGTACGTAAGAGTAGCGTCTTTGGTTAGATATATGATGATGACGAACCAGTCTATCCATCACCACGTTCATTTCGGATTCACATTTTTTTTTTGCAACAAAGTAGTTTGACCTTTGGTTGGCAACAAAATAGTTTGACCTTTTGGCCGCCCAATGTATAGTAATTTCAGCTAGTGTAACACGTGGGAGACTCTGTTAACCTAACAATTATTTTGGCTACACCGAGAACAGCAAATGCATGTGCATCTTCCTATCTAATCCCGATGGAGGTTGTTTCAATTTTTTAATGAAAACCATATAAATTTTTACTCACCCATCTCTGTTTATTTTATTTTAAAACAAGAGTGTTCTTAGAGAGACAAAAATAGTTACAACCACAAACTAGAATAGAACACGACATCTTCTATAATTCTAACCTAGCTTCCGATTTGCTCTCACATCAAGGGCCTGTTTGGATTGAGACCTAGCAGCCAGGTAGCAATCCTAGCCTAGACGTCAAAATCGACCGCCTGGGAAGCTGCGTGGTCCAGACAGTTTTGACAAGGTCCAATCCAAACATGCCTCAAATGCATGGCCCCAACTAGTTTGGGTCGATGTCACAAAGGGCATAAGTGACTTGCATCATCAAAGCCCATTAATTACCCGTAAGGCCTCTAGGTTGAGGCCCAACTCGGGACTAACTAATATCCTCCATCTTTTCTAAATTGTTAAAGATAACAGATGTAGTGTTTTTAAGTGAAGTACACTAGCTTTGCCTCACATACATGTAGTGGACCTTAGTTATACATCATTACCAATTTCTCAGCACCATGTTATGGGCTTGTTTGGATTATTGCCAATGGCAGCCAAACCAATTATTTGGGAGCTCCATGGGCAACATTGGGGTAGGGCTCGCCACTGCCCATGGCCTAGCCTTAAAGGAGTGCAGCACGCGTCTACTGCTGCCACTGGCATAGCTCGCCTCACCAGTGCTCGCTGCCACCTAGACAAGACAGCACTTGCTCGCCTCACCAGTGCTCGCACCAGACAGCACTTGCTCGCCACTCGGACCCACCAATTGGTAACAATGTGAATGCACTTGACCGTCTATTTTTATTGCCATTTTTATTCTATTACTACTTCCCTTCTGCACATATACTCTCGCTTTCTTTGTTGCCTCTGCGTATATAAAAGTAGGGGCTGGGATCACTGATGTTGTTTGTCTCATTACATTCCCCCCTTTCATCTTCTCTTTTCTTGATCTGCCTCTCTTTCTCTCCCTCCGCACCACCGCCATTACTCTAGCCAGCACACACCGTGCATGCTCCCCATCGTTCTATCCACAAAATAATCTCAATGGCAAATCTGCGTGAAAAGAAGATCAATATGCAAGATAATTCCTGACAGTCTCAATCATGGATGCAAACCTTGTTCTGATAATGCATGGCTATTCACCCGTTGAACTTTGAGAAACGATGATGTTGATGACTCGAGAGTGGTGGAATTCATGTCCATGGTGGAAACTATAGGCCATTCCGCATCACTTTTCATATGCTGGTTGGACAATTTTATTAGTTGGCTAATTGGGTCCACCTAATATGGACGCTTTCTCGCCATCAATCATGATGATGAGCAAGCCACACCGCTCCTGTTGAATCCGCTATCTTCCCAGGAGTACACCGAGATTCCTCGACTTCTAACATGGTGCAGCTATTTGCTACATCCCTACATGGATTATATCCACTTGAAAACAGAAGTAGATCATGTGGAATCTTTCCTCGTGTTATCCAACTAAGCATCTTGGAGATCAAGCTTAGGGATACCGTCACCGAATGTGTGGATCTGGCACCTAGCATGAAGCTGAGATGACTTGATCAACATTTCTTCATTGGAGTTCTGGTGCAGGCCATCCGAGCAATGAAATGCTTCTTTTTGGGGCAGCATCCCCTCCGGCACCACCACTACTAGGTGATCTTCTTCACATCGATCCTGTATAGAATCCTGAAATAGGCTTCAATAGAAAGGACTGCTACTCTTCATTGCTCGAAGGGTACAATGGCCAGGTATATTTCTTTGTAATGGAAAGGAGGTGTACGTTCTTGGTCCGCACGCTTATTGTTTTTGTTATCCTCCTACATTATTCCGACGACGAGGGCATTTGGAAGCGTATACCTTGGGAGGAAGCTACTGGATTCTAGAATAATAAGACCATCTTGTCCGATCTAAAGGCCGACAACTGCATTTTGTAGGACTAGGTTAGGGTACGGTAGAGATTTAATTCTATGGCCCAGTTAGGATGGGCTCGGCTCAATCGAAAAAGGATTTAGGTTTTCCTTCTCTATTTCACGGGGAATCATTTTCTGTTTAAAAACAAATCAATCCAGATAATGCATTTAAACAACGAAAAATGTCCCAAAGTGTGTGAAAATTCTGGGAAAATCCTAGAGATAATGATGGACAAGCTGAAACCAAATAGAATATTTGAAGCTCGTGAAAACATTCCTAGAAGCTAAAGTTTCAGTGTCGGAACAAGAATACAGCCTGCACCTAGAAAAGA
Source organism: Alloteropsis semialata (assembly GCA_004135705.1). Taxonomy (NCBI): domain Eukaryota; kingdom Viridiplantae; phylum Streptophyta; class Magnoliopsida; order Poales; family Poaceae; genus Alloteropsis; species Alloteropsis semialata. The sequence goes on along the minus strand of CM014275.1, from coordinate 47,561,265 downwards.
TGTCCCAGCTAGGATTAAGTCCCGGTACACATACATATTTTAATTATGTGCTGATCCAGTTGCCGTGATCTTTGGGTAGTGTCGCCTATCCTTTAATTTATGCCATTCCTAGTGAAGGTTTTATATATGTTTCTTGCATAATTAATTGGGCGGCACGTCATCATAAACAATGACACGGTAAGATAACTATGAAGAAAGAGAGAATGAGTTTCATTACAATAAAATTGTGTACCTGAAAAAAAGATACGAAACCTGTTGTAACTAGCATTAGGGACTAAAATTTTTTATTTCATTTGTTTGCGTTCAATGATGTGCATCATAATTAAATGATATGTCTAGCCTATATATAAAACTATAAAATGAAACTAATCCATTGGGAGAAAATGTATGAACTCAAAACCCTCTCTTGCCTGTACAGGTGAGCCGATATGTATACGAGGCATTCTACAGTGTGATGTTTGCTATGCATATGTATTTTTTCACAGCATTTTGCACTAATTATCAATATATGAATTATTGCTATGTAGAGCTAGTTTATTTTTTTAACTTTATCGACTAACAAACTACAATCATCCATTATAATTTGATGTACCCGCAGGATCTTCAACGACTTGGGAGATCAACTGGTCCCGAGGTTTTTTAACGTACTGATTGGAAATAACCGCAGAACTATTGTCCTGCCACGGGAATGGCTCACTTTCCAGACTATTCACCAAAAGCCCATCCATCGCAAAAAGATACCCACTTGGATCAGGATCCTCATGACTATCTATGGTGCAATCGTTTATGTAATCGTTTATTTTCCGCGAAAAATGGCGCGACTTGCGACTTGATGGTTTGGATGGTTGGTGGCCTTCCCACATTAAAATAAATTTTTTTGCTATTTATTTGGGTTTTTTCGGAGCACAGGAAAAGGGTCTTTGCTGAGTGCATTTTAGCACTCGGCAAAGCCTTTGCCGAGTGCCCGACAAAGGACACTCGGCAAAGGGGGCTTTGCCGTGGCCTCCTTTGCTGAGTGCCGTTTGCCGTGGGCGGCCCACGGCAAAAGCTTTGCCGTGGGCCAAAGCCTTCCCGTAGTGTAGGCATCTTGATCCTTTAAGTGAACGATTGTGGGGACTCTTGCGAGCAGTTGGCGATGTTCAACTGCTGTAATGCTTAATTGGTTCTCTAGTTAGATGCTTTAGAATTTGGCATTGTTGGAATGTTCAAATAAACAAATGTATTCAAGTAATGAAAAGATGATTGCACTGATAGATTGATCGAAACTATACAGTGATACGAATGGATATGATTAAACTACATATCAAATTTATTCATTATTGCTAGCATTTTTTTGGTTGGCTGTATAGGTTTGCTTAGTGGCGGGCAATCAAGAAAAGCACAATTTTGTTGGTGGTTAAGGGCTGCCATGGAAGCATATTAGCTTGGCGGTTGAGTGCTGCCATTCATATGTCTATTTTTGGCGGTGAGGGCTTCCTCCCGATTCCCATTTCTTTGTACACTGAAGGGGTAGCATCGAGGCCTTGTCTTACTTGCACCATGTAGCGAAACTTATGAGGTGCAATGGCCAATGAGGAACAAGGACTCTGCACAGTCCACAGATATACCTAATCCTCGCCAGAATGCTCCGCTTGCCAGTATTTATATTTCACGGGACGGCATCACTAGTCCATGTTGGCTTCATCCAGGAACGCGTGTTCCTCCTGCTCTCATCCTGAGCCACTCAGCTCTCGCTCACACACACTCCGATGAACCGAGAAAGAAGATAAACAATGAATTTTTGGGCGACGAACGTCGCGGCGACGTGATTGCCTGTATCTTGGCTTGATTGATGCTCAAATGGAACGAGCCACAAATAGGTTGGGGTCGCCATGGAGTTCACCTCCACGCCCGCTATTCCCACCATGACCCGCAGGATCTGCTTGACGTCGTCGTGAGCTACTCGCTCGCCGAACGACTCGTCTTCCTCTACACAAGCCAGCGCCATGCACACTGCCCCTCTAACTAACACCAATCGAGCCCATCGCAGCACACCTGTGCTCATGAGCTCGACTCGGACGACCAGAACGAAACGCGACGCGTTTTGATCCCGCCATGGGCGCAGCTCCTCTGTGGCTCATGGTTTACAGCAACACGCGCCGCGAACACACGCACAGGACGCACCCAGCACGCGCGCGCGCGCGCACACATCAAGCTTAAGTTTCACAATCACCCCCTAAGCTTTACATCATCCCTGCAGCTCACAAAAGCATCGCCTCCTCACCGGCGTCCGCCATCAGCGCCCTGCCTCCACGCGCATGAGGGAAGAACTTGGCGATGTGCCCACGCTCGTTGCACTCGAAGCACCTCCCGTGATTGCGGCGCTCCGACCTCCTTGCTGGAACCCGAGATTGTGTTGGCGTCGTTGTCATCTTCATCATGGCTGCCGCTCTGGCCATCTCGCTTGTTGGTCCCACGGCACCCCCTGTCGCTCATAAGGTGCACAAAAAACTGCGAACGCCGTATATTCCGCCGTGCACCAAACCCCCATCGGCAGATGATACGCCATGTGCTTTTTCTAACGGTCGGATTTCTTTTCCAACAGCTCTTTATACACGCCGTATGCTTTCCAACTTGTACGCTGATGGTCGGCGTTTCATACGCCGTACCTTTTCTTCCACCTTCTCTTGACATCGTCCCTGTGTAACTTGTACACTGTTGGTCCGCCGAGGGTCGGCATATGATACGTCGTGTAGGGTATTACTGACCCTAACTTAAACTTGCCCATGCCTCGAGCGCCGTATCATCCGCCCTTCATGCGCACAGTAATGCCGGATCATATGCCGATGCTTTTCTTCTGATTTCTTCATACGCCGTAAGTTTCTGAACTTGTACGTCGTGCATCGCTGTATCATATGCCATGTAGAGTCTTCTTGTTTTGCTTGATCAACCTCTATATGCCGTATGCTTCTGGTTTGTACGCCATTGATCGGCGTATAATATATCGTGTACAAACTCAGCGGGCTACTCCAATTAAATCAACTCAAGCCCTTTCCATAACTTAACATGCTAATACCATGTCATGAATACTCCCAAAATAAGACTATCTCTGGTTTTTGGCTATGCTTTGAAATCATTCATGGGACGTAATTTCCTATACAAATCACTTAACAAACTTGTTAGTCCCAATGACTATGTTGTGATTCAATCACCAAATCCACAATGTAATGGCACATAGAGCCATTTTTGTTACAATTGTTACTTAGAGAACTTGTTTCTGTCGTAAATCTTGTCTCACACATGCAATGTCTTCTCTTTTGTGCAGAATCAATTGGCGGCGTCGAATAATGTGCTCCATGACCAAGACTTGTCGCAGTTTTACCCACCACCAAAGTGATTCATCAATTTACTTGCATTTCTATAGTACTTGAGACTATTTGTGGTTGTCAATGAACCTAGTGATACTATTTGTTGTTGTGAGGCTTCGTGGTTGTGAATGACCCTAAACTATTTGTGGTTGTGACTATTATGTGTTGCTGATGTCTATATGAACTGCCTGTGATGCTTATTGTGATGTATGTGTGATGCCTGTGATTTTTGTTTGAGTAGGGTACGTTAAATGCGCCCGAACAAATAGAAAAGGTCGGGTTCGGTCACTTTGCCAAGTGCAATGGTCAAGACACACGGCAAAGGATAGAAATCTGTTAATTCTGGAAGCTTTGCCGGGTGTCCTGACCATAGCACTCGGCAAACTCCAGGCCTTTGCCGAGTGCCCTGACCATAGCACTCGGCAAACTCCAAGCCTTTGCCGAGTGCCCTGACCATAGCACTCGATAAAAGCTGGCCGCTTTGCCGAGTGCTACTGGGCAGGACTCGGCAAAGTCGAAAAGTTTGCCGAGTGCTGCCTAGTAGCACTCGGCAAAGCGACCAGTGTTTGCCGAGTGCTATGGTCAAGGCACTCGGCAAAGTCCTGTAGTTTGCCGAGTGTCGTTCCATTAAGCACTCGGCAAACCCTGCCGTCACTGTCAGTTCACGTCGCGTCTCCATTTTTTGCCGAGGGTCAACTTGGCACTCAACAAAGCCTTTGTCGAGTGCCCGACAGAAAGCACTCGACAAAGAGCTCTTTGCCGAGTCTTTGCACGCCGAGTGGCCTTTGCCGAATGCAGCCCATGGCAAAGGCTTTGCCGAGTGCCCCAGAGGCACTCGACAAACCCCCTATTTTCGGTAGTGTTGTGTCTCTTTTTGTTTTTAATTATAAGCAACATGTTTTGATTGTGACGTGTCTCTCAATAACTCTTATAGGAGACCCGAGGAGCGCATAAGAGTTACAGGAGACGTGTTCTGGAAGAGCGCATCTCCTATAAGGCTAGTCTTAGTGGGGTTTCATCACGACTTTTATCAGTATTAAATAACATGCCACATCAGCAATTTTGCTGACATGGCAAGGTCATTATGAGGAGAGAGGGTTTCATCATATGTGAGTTTCATCCCATAAAACCCATCGGGCACAATTACGTAGTTCCCAGACTTGGTAATCAATGTTATTAAGTCTTATCGGTAGTTTTACAACTCAGTTCAATTATAGAGTGTAGCAATGCGATGAAGGTGACATGGATTTTCTGTGTCGCTAAAGCTCGTCTCGCTGCTTGCTAAACCCAATTTCTGGCACTAGTCCATCAACCCGTGCTCCCGCATGGGCTAATATTTTCAAAAGATATTATATTTAAAATTATTCAAAAATTAAACTCCTACCTAATAATCAACATTGTTTACATACTACTCTTTCATTTTTGTTAATACTTCAATATAATGCTCATAAAGATGTGTACTTATCATTTTCTATTTGAAATTGATTTTTAATTAGTAATTACTCTATACATTTTTTCATCCACATTCACAATTCTTACACTTTGTATCGTGCCTCCATACATTATTTTTAACATAAAAACAATATTTTTTGTTACTTCCTCACATATCTTTACCTATTACTAAAGAGAGGATTGCTTCTTCCTTTTTTTTGTCCATCCTGACAGCCCACCTATTGGGACAAACCGTAACCACGATTCTAACTGTCGGGATTGATTTTCTAATTAGATTAGAGTCCTAACTGAACCCATCAATCTTTAACTCCTACCTCTCTATCTCTATCTATATATATTACCTAATTCTAAAGGAAGGAACGTTTCAGCGGTCTGTCATATACGTCTCACGATTGGATTAGACATGCTTCATCTTGTCCTCTGATCGGATTAGGAGTAGTCCAGTGTATACCGCAATCAGATTAGGAAAAGCAAGTTAATTACTTTAACTTTCTTAGAAAAATGATATAACGGTCTTCATCCGTAGCAACACAAGGGCAAAGTTGCTAGTACATGTATAAATGGTCTACATGGTGACACTAATGATATGTGTATACCTTAACTTATTATTTTTATGTTAACAATGATAAATTACCATAATTTAGAATCATATATTTGTTTACTTTTGGACTTTTTGGCAGAATACACATGAAGATAAGATTAAGATTTCAGTGTTTAGTTTAGGTTATCTTTAATAACAATAGATGTGGGTAACTTAGATACAAATTTTGAATGCCATTTTAAGTTATCCTTTAAATGATATGCATGAGTAAATTAGATAAAAATTATGGGGTTAATTTAAATTATTTTTTTATAATGGCANGCACTAGTCCATCAACCCGTGCTCCCGCATGGGCTAATATTTTCAAAAGATATTATATTTAAAATTATTCAAAAATTAAACTCCTACCTAATAATTAACATTGTTTACATACTACTCTTTCATTTTTGTTAATACTTCAATATAATGCTCATAAAGATGTGTACTTATCATTTTCTATTTGAAATTGATTTTTAATTAGTAATTACTCTATACATTTTTTCATCCACATTCACAATTCTTACACTTTGTATCGTGCCTCCATACATTATTTTTAACATAAAAACAATATTTTTTGTTACTTCCTCACGTATCTTTACCTATTACTAAAGAGAGGATTGCTTCTTCCTTTTTTTGTCCATCCTGACAGGTACGTCCCACCTATTGGGACAAACCGTAACCACGATTCTAACTGTCGGCATTGATTTTCTAATTAGATTAGAGTCCTAACTGAACCCATCAATCTTTAACTCCTACCTCTCTATCTCTATCTATATATATTTAGCTATTTCTAAAGGAAGGAACGTTTCAGCGGTCTGTCATATACGTCTCACGATCGGATTAGATATGCTTCATCTTGTCCTCTGATCGGATTAGGAGTAGTCTATTGTATACCGCAATTAGATTAGGAAAAATAAGTTTATTACATTAACTTTCTTAGAAAAACGATATAACGGTCTTCATCCGTAGCAACACAAGGGCAAAAGTTGCTAGTACATGTATAAATGGTCTACATGGTGACACTAATGATATGTGTATACCTTAACTTATTATTTTTATGTTAACAATGATAAATTACCATAATTTAGAATCATATATTTGTTTACTTTTGGACTTTTTGGTAGAATACACATGAAGATAAGATTAAGATTTCAGTGTTTAGTTTAGGTTATCTTTAATAACAATAGATGTGGGTAACTTAGATACAAATTTTGAATGTCATTTTAAGTTATCCTTTAAATGATATGCTTGAGTAAATTAGATAAAAATTATGGGGTTAATTTAAATTATTTTTTTATAATGGCATAGCTTGATAATTTAGATACATTTTTAGGATTTATTTTAGAATACTTTTATAATGATAGTGGTGGGTAACTTTTAAAAAAATATAATAGACCAATGACTATGGTTATTAGAGTTTACATGATTGATGTTTCTCATTTTTGTGAGAATTTCTAGGATTTATCTTTTTTATGGTGTGTCTCGTGAGAACTATGTGGAGTCTTCAATTAAAAATTAAGGCTACATTGCTACCAAACTATTACCTTGAGCTATCTCTCATTTGTTAAACATTCGAACACAATACCTATATAGATATATACTTATTATTTTCATCTGATTTGTGATAGATCTTTGTTAGTAATTACTCTATAATATTTTATACACAATTATAATCTTTAAATTTTTACTTTGCATCACATGTATGCATTGAATTTATTTAATAACCCTAAGTTTGAACTATAATTTTAACGTAGAATTCTATATTGTCGTCACTTCCCCTATATATTTATAAATGACAACGCACATTATGCATATACCTTAATTACTATATAATATACCAATAGTGTATGAAATACGTGATTTAGAATCTTATATTGGTGTATATTTTTACTTAAGGTGATTTGGATTCCAATGTATGATTACCTCATGTTATTTTTAATAGTGACATACGTGGGTAATATAGATGTAAAACAGTTAATTTAAGTTGTTTTAGGGTATTCATATTGGGTAATTTAGTTGGAAATTTATGATGTTTTTTAAATATTGTTTATAATGGCACAGTGGGTAATTTTGATGAAGATTAGGGGGTTACTTTGGTTTATTTTATATAATGGCAGAGATGAGTAATTTTAATATAGATTTAGGGGGTTATTTTAAGCTATTTTTATAATGGCATATGTGGGTAATTTTTTAGAAAATATTGATCGAATGGCTATGATGATTTGAGTGTTCCAATTAATGGCCAGATGTTTTGTTTTTTGTGAGAATTTCTAGGATTTCTCTCTTTTTCTAGAGTGTCCACCTAGGATCCTAGGTGGCTTAATCTGGAGACTTCAAAAGAAGCCTGTAATTAGTAATAGTAAGATAGCGTATATTTGGAAGTTGCTCATAAAAAAGTTGTCTTGGGCTTACAAATTTATTGAATCTGCTTCCTTGGACCACTATTTTCTAAGACAATCATATGATGGTAGTAAAATCACTACACTTTTACCCAGTCTCATAATACTGAAAACTCTTCTTGAATTGCCATGATTTCAGCATAAACATCTTCTGTTGTCGGCCGGTCCTTGGGTGACATCTCAGAGCATATTAGGCCAAGATTAGCTAGCTTCATAGTACAGGTTTGGAGTCCACCCGCTACTTGATCTATGTCTTTATTACCATCCTGATATGCGATGAGACTCGGTTCTAGAATCTGATTTATTTTACGTGGAAGTGATAACTCCACGAAGCTGTGAAGGTTTACGCCGTCCTTAAACATCTCATCAGTAGGACGCTTTCCTGTGATCATTTCTAGTAGAATAATTCCAAAGCTGTAGATGTCTCCCTCAATTGAGACTTTGCACCCCATACCATACTCTGCAGTTTATGCAAAGCTTTGTAAGAAATCCAAACTTAACCAGAATTTATGAATACATCATTTAATGAACAATAACAAAAATACATTAGATCCATAGAAAACAGAAATGACATGTTCTCACCTGGCGCAATATATCCGACAGATCCTCTCGGTCCTGCAATGCTTGATGAAATACTAAATCCCGGGTATTTGGAAAGGAACTTTGCAAGCCCAAAATCACTAAGGTGTGCAACCATTTCATCATCCAGAAGGATATTGCTTGGCTTGAGATCACAATGAACTACGGGTGGATCGCATCCATTATGAAGATAGTCTAGTGCAGCAGCAATATCCACAGCTATTGTTATTAGTGAGCCTAAACCTAGTGTTCTTGGAGTACTTTGCCTGAACTTTTCAGGATGGAGCCAGCTTTCTAGGTTACCATTGGACATATACTCAAGAATGAGTGCTTTGAAATCATTTCCTGTTGGATCAAAGGTTGAACATAGGCTTATCACTCTTATAAGATTCCGATGGCGAATGTTTCTCAAAGCCTCGCATTCAGAAAGGAAGTTGCTCGGTGCTCCAGGCTGGTGAAGCCTGAATACCTTTATGGCAACTGGGCATGGTTCAAGCTCCAATTTCCCTTTGTATACCATTCCGAATCTTCCAGAACCAACGAGGTTGTCTGCAGAGAAACCATCTGTGGCTTGGAATAAATCTCTGTAAGAGAAGCTCTTGAGCTGTTTAACTTCTGATTGGTCAGTGAGTTGCATAGCTTGACTTCTCTTATTCAAAGCAATGACCGCAGCACATCCCAATGCGACTGCGACCACAATAGCAAGCGGAGCTGCTACAGCTACAATATATGATGTCCTGTTTCTTTTATGTGGTGATGTCGTGCACAGTGGTACTTAGAATCGGAGAAGTTGCACATAGTTTGCTGTTACCTTGGATGAACACACGACTTGAATTGGTAAACACGCCACCTTCAGGTACAGGCCCCTCAAAGTCATTGAATGATAAATTTAGAAACTGTAACGAGTCAAGAGACTCGAAAAATTCAGGAATTCTACCAGACAAGTTATTCCGGGAAAGATCCATCTCAGTGACGCCTCTTAATCTGATGAATGAATTTGGTATGATTCCCTGTAGGAAATTTTCCTCCAAGTGAAGAGAATCCAAAAGAAGGCAATCACCGAGTGTAGAAGGAATCTCTCCTGACAATTTATTGTTGGAAAGACTAAGAGAATTCAGATTAACCAATCTACCAATCTCAAGTGGGATATCTCCATTGAGTTGATTATATGACAAGTCCAAGCCTTCAGAAAGTGTAGATATCGAAAAGAGTTCCGGTGGAATGCGTCCGTACAGGTTATTGGCAGAAAGGTTCAGCTTTGTCAAATGTTTGCAACCATGTAAACTAGAAGGGATGAGCCCGGTGAAATCATTTTCCTCGAAATAAAGATTTGTGAGCTGCTCCAGATTTCCAATTGATTGTGGAATTTCTCCGGAAAGTTTATTTTTGGATAAGCTTAGGATGGACAGGTTTCGGAGGTTTCCAAGGGTGTCTGGAATATGCCCTGAAATAAAGTTCCTGTCTAATTGAAGTACAGTTAGGTTCATGAAGTTTCCTAGTGCTGAAGGAATAGTTCCTGACAATTGGTTATCTATTAGAACCAGGACCTCTAAGCTTTTTGGGATATTAGTGGTGTAAGGTTCTACTGATCCTTGGAGTTTGTTTCTGTCCAACCATAAATTGTTTAGCTGGGTGCAGTTGAACAGAGAGGACATGAAAGAGGAATCTCCGGCTTCAAGTCTATTTTCACCTACATCTAGGTATGTTAACATGCTCAACAATCCCAATGAAGGTACGGTGCCAGTGAATGCATTGCTACGAAGATCTAGATATTGCAAGTTGGAAGCATTGGCCAAGGAATCAGGAATTGGTCCTTCAAACTTGTTCCCTTCCAGTACCAATTGCTGAATGCCTGAAAGGCTGTAACCAATGTTACTGGGAATTCTCCCGGCAAGATTGTTGGCGCCGAGGCCAAGAAACGTAAGAGAAGACATGTTGTACAATGCTGATTGAACAATGCCTGACAAGTTGTTATAGTTCAAATCTAGTATTTGCAAACCGCCAAATTTACTGAAGCTGTCAGGAATACTCCCTTGTAAATTGTTGTGTGCAAGAAGCAACCAAGATAGGGACGAGAGGTTACCAAGTGAGTGAGGAATCGCCCCTGAGAGGCCATTCTGGGTCAAACTGAGGAGGTGCAATGGCGATGAAGACGATGCATGTGGGAAAGGTGGGATAAACCCAGAAAGGCCATTATAGGAGAGATCTATGTAATAAAGGGATGTGCTGTTGAACAGAGCTGGTGGTATTCTGCCAGAAAAGCTGTTATTCTGGAGATTCACCCACCTCAGATATCTGCTACTCCCTAAAAGTTCAGGGATATTACCTGTGAGCCTGTTGTTAGGGACTGTTAGCGATCAAAATTGGCAAGGAATAGTTTCTGCAGGGAAACCGGTGGAACCGGATTTATAAACCGGTGGAACCGGTTTGGGTCACTGTGTTGCGTCTGACAAGCAAAACCGGTGGAACCGGATCTGGAAACCGGTGGAACCGGTTTTTCCCGAAGTGTAATAGGTTTGGACTCTTTTTGTAGATCCGACTTGTATTTGGACTTTCCTTGCGGGGCAAGACCTCCCCACCCTATAAATATAAAGGGTTGCGGCCGATTGAGTGGAATCCAATCGATCAAACACAATTTATCCTTTATTTGTCTTTACTTTTTGCCTTTACTTTATGTTCTTCAAACCCTAGCTTCTCCAAACCCTAATTGCTGTTCTTCCTTCGTCTCCACGGCGATTGAGGGCGTTCTAGGTGGCCTGACCGATCCTAGAACAACCCAAGGTGCGCACACCCCGACGGGGTCCCTCCCGGGCGTGCGTTCGTTGGTTTTCGCAGGAAACCCTAGCAAACCGGTTTCACCGGTTTCCCAAACCGGTTTTACCGGTTTCTGTGCAGCCAGGTCTATGTTCTGCGATTCCGCGCGTGTTAGTGTTTGGCGCGGCGCGTTTTAGCGTCAACACACTTTTTGGCGACTCCGCTGGGGAACAAGAAAAAGGGATCTACTATCATGTCGAGTCTACCGAAGCCAGGCGAGGTGGATCCTGATAATATTCAAAGGCCGAGTGTTAATGAACTATCGGCTGAGGATCGTCATCTTTTCGAGCAACTCCTGTTGCAAGAAAAGGAGGAGATGGAACGCGCCAAGAAGAAACTTGAAGATAAGGCGCAATGGTTCCTCTCGCACTTCTCCAAGGACCGAAAAGGTGCTATCTCCAAGGACAAGGAGGTGGTCGTTCTTTCAGAAAGAGAAGAAGAAAAAAATGAGGTAACACCCACTGTAAGTGCTGCATCCGCGCCTGTTACCCTTGAGCAAATTAATGGCTTATTACTTTCTGGTCAAAAGAATCTTCTTGCGATTGTTCAAGGCATGATTGATAAATCCGTAGGAAAACAACCCTCGACCGTAATTAGTAATGCTATTAATTCCGATCTAGTGGGTACTTCACAGCACGCAATTGTACCTCAGAATTTATCGGCAGCAGTAATACCCAGAAATCCACAATATGGGATGCCGTTAAATCATTTGACAGGACAGAATTTTCAGGGATTTGGCCAGGCAAATCCGGTAAAACCGGTTTCTGTAACCGGTCCTACCGGTTTTAGTCCTAATGTTCAATACGGCCAAAATCCGGTTCAACCGGTTCCAGGAACCGGTCCTACCGGTTCTTACCCTGTTGCTGCATATCAGACAACACCTGAGCTTATAACTAGTACGTCAATTGCTCAGGCTAATTCTGGCCGAGTTAATGGTGTTTCTGGTAATGTACCTACATGTACTCCAATGATGTATACTTCAAATCCTATGTCTTCCCAAAGTTCGGGTTATTTGCAACAACCATTACATGCATCACCGAACCAAAATGTGCCAAATGTCAATGATCAGCAAAGCTCAAATGATCTTTATATTCAGAGTCTGATGGAAGAATATAAAAAAGATTTGGCTATCTTGATTAAGGATACTTTTGGCGTAGAGGTTAAGAATAAAACTTTAGTATATCAGAAACCTTATCCTCCAACTTTTGATACTATGCCTTATCCTCAAGGTTTTAAAGTGCCAGATTTTGTCAAATTTACTGGGGAAGACAATAGGACTACATGGGAGCATATTAGCCAATTTAATGCACAAATGGGTATTCATGGTAGTGTTGATCATTTGAAAGTTAGATTATTCCCTTTGTCATTATCTGGTGTTGCTTTCTCATGGTTTTCGGCATTATCTCCTAATTCTATTCATTCATGGTCTCAATTAGAACATAAATTCCATGAGCACTTTTATAGTGGTGATAATGAATTGAGGCTATCTCACTTAACATCGGTTATCCAAAAGAATGATGAATCTGTTGCTGATTACATTAGAAGATTTAGAGATACAAAAAACCGATGTTATAGTTTGATTATTTCTGAAAAAGATCTTGCCGAATTAGCTTTTAAAGGTTTGAAATCTCATATCAAAGATAAATTAGAAGGCTATGAATTTCTTACCCTTAATCAAGTGTTACAAAAAGCTTTGGTTCAAGAAAGCCGAAGTAAAGATGCTAGGCTAAAATCTGATCGTCCTAACATGCATATGTTAAACAATGATTTAGTGGACGATGAGAATGGAGAAGTATGTGCTGCTGAATTTACATGGCCAAGCAAGTCTCAATCATATAGTTGCCCTTCACTTAAGCCGATCCACAAAAATCGGCAAGAAGAAATAAAATTTACTTTTGATGTGTCCAAATGTGATAGGATATTTGATGAATTACATAAGAATGGATACATCAAGTGTGCATATACTTTACCATCTCTTGATGAGTTGAAGCGACGTGCATATTGTAAATTTCATAATTCTTTTTCACATGCAACTAATGATTGTAATGTATTTCGTAGGCGAATTCAATCGGCCCTTAATGAAGGCCATTTGACTTTGCATGAAATGAAGGTTGATTCTGATCCTTTTCCTAAACATTTTTCTGTCAATACCATTGAATTACAGAATCCTAAAGTGTTGATCCGGCCAAATCAAGCCGATACAACAAAAGGAAAAAATGTAATCATTGGTGAAGCACGACCAGAGCAGAAAAGGAGCAAGAAGGTATGGCAGAAAAAAGACCCTCAAGTTACAGAAAGGAATTCAACACTCGGGGGGCAAACCAAGAGCAAGTGTGCTGGTTCTGATAGAACCGGTGGAACCGGTTCCTCAAACCGGTATAACCGGTTTTCACCTGGAGGCTCTGATGGTTCAAAAAAGAAAGCAGGGCCGACCTTCGAAGAGCTTTTTGAAAAGTATAAGAAGAAGGGAGCTGCCCAGAAACAAAGGAGTCGATCACATAGCACTGGAGATGCAAATTCATCACCAAGACATCAAGGTAGTCGAAAATCTCACCAATACCAAGGTAATTATGCTGCTGCGCCATATTATTTTGGTGGATCATATATGCCGTTGTCTTGGCCATATCCTTGTTATTATGCTCCTAGTGACTATGGTAGTATGTACATGCCACCACATATTATTTCTTATCCAAATTATGGTGTCTTTCAACAACCGATTGCTTACAATGGTAATCCGGTTAGAAAAGATGCATGTACTGATCCTAAGCAGTGTGAGAACAGTAGCAAATCAGATTCTAAATATATGCAGCCGAGGTGGTGTCCCTCAGGCTTAACTCGCACTCAAAAGAGAAAATTACAAAGAATGCGCAGGCAATCAATGGAGCCAGAAGTTGAACAAAGACCAGCGGCACCTACAAGGATGGTGTGGAGACCAAAACAAGTTGCTTCAACTTCAACATAGGCGAGACGCATGACATGGCCGATGCTTTATATGTTTAGTATCGTCCAGAAGAACAATTTTGATCTTAGAAGTGTTTTCTAGTGCACAAGTTTACTAGAAAACAGGGGGCATATGTTAGCGATCAAAATTGGCAAGGAATAGTTTCTGCAGGGAAACCGGTGGAACCGGATTTATAAACCGGTGGAACCGGTTTGGGTCACTGTGTTGCGTCTGACAAGCAAAACCGGTGGAACCGGTTTTTCCCGAAGTGTAATAGGTTTGGACTCTTTTTGTAGATCCGACTTGTATTTGGACTTTCCTTGCGGGGCAAGACCTCCCCACCCTATAAATATAAAGGGTTGCGGCCGATTGAGTGGAATCCAATCGATCAAACACAATTTATCCTTTATTTGTCTTTACTTTTTGCCTTTACTTTATGTTCTTCAAACCCTAGCCTCTCCCAAACCCTAATTGCTGTTCTTCCTTCGTCTCCACGGCGATTGAGGGCGTTCTAGGTGGCCTGACCGATCCTAGAACAACCCAAGGTGCGCACACCCTGACGGGGTCCCTCCCGGGCGTGCGTTCGTTGGTTTTCGCAGGAAACCCTAGCAAACCGGTTTCACCGGTTTCCCAAACCGGTTTTACCGGTTTCTGTGCAGCCAGGTCTATGTTCTGCGATTCCGCGCGTGTTAGTGTTTGGCGCGGCGCGTTTTAGCGTCAACAGGGACGAATAACGCGGACAGGTTGGGAAGCAAGCCAAGCTCGGGAGGGATGCTTCCTTGAAGGTTATTGTCGCTAAGAACAATAATATCAAGGGATGAACACTGACCAAGGCTTGCAGGGATCTCACCTTGGAGGGAATTGCTGTAGAGGTCATGTAATAATCCAAGATTATTAATATAAGTATTACATTGTATTGGAGTTGGTTTTTACCAAAAATTTGAAACTTTTGTATGGTGTTGTGGTAATCATGCAAACAAGGTCAAACCTAGGGTCAACCTTCCAAATTCTCCTCTCATTCATAATTAGCTATCATGAAAAATCCTATTAATTAAATTCAATCATGCATTGCATTGTGATTTGGATCTTAATGGTTTATTTGGATTTCAAAAGTGCGTTTGAATTTTGGATTCTCATTCAAAATTCAAACTTAAAACCAAACCAAAACCTAAATCTAAAAAGAATAAAACATCACCCACAGCCGGGCCGGCCACAGGCCAACCGGCCCAGCTCTCCACTCTCCCTCGCACGCGGGCCGGCCCAGCCGCGGCCCAAGACCGAGCCGAGGCCGACCGCGCGCGCGCCCGTCTCCTTGTGCCGCTGACGCGTGGGACCGCCGGGACCCCGACGTCATCTCCTTCCTTCCGCTCCCTTTTCTTCTTCCCCCTGCCGCTCCTCTGCTTTCTTCCGCCGCGGCTTGACCGGACCGGGACCGGAGCGCGCAACGCGCCAAGGCTGGCCGCGCCTCGCGCTGACGCCACCGTAACCGCCGGCTTATCCTCCCGTACGAAGATTCCCCGGGCGAGGAGCGCGGGTGGCGCCCGGGCGAAATCCGCCTTCGCGGATGAGCGCCACGCGCCTAGGCCCGCACCCCGAAAATCGCCGGCCGCCCGATGCCCACCGCCTCCGGAACCTTCCCGCGCCGCTCACCCAAACCCTAGCCCCCTACTTGCCCTCTACAAAAACCCCAATTCGGCCGCCGCCGCATTCCCCAAATCACTCGGGCGAAAGCCCTCATCTTTCCCCAAACACCACACCGCCGGAGTCAAGGAAGAAAGGGGAGGGGAGAAGAAGGAGGAGGAGGGCCGCGAGGAGGAGGAGCCGACCGAGCTCGGGCCGAGGAGGAGACGCACCGCCGCCGCCCCGAGCTGCCGCTCTGCTTCATCTACACCGAGCCGCCGCCGCCACCGTCGATCGGAGCCGGGGAAGAGAACCGCAAGTCTTCAACAAGCCTGCTACCCACTACACCATCGCCCCTCGGTGAGCCACACGCACGGACCGCCTTTCCTTCCTCTGCTGGTAGAAAGGACCTCGCCGGGGACGAGTTGTGCCGGCCATCGCCGCCGGTCTTCCCTGTGTGCACGGGCTTGTTGATCGGCCTTCGAGCCGCGCCCCTTTTCTCCTTGCAGGGCACGATCACCGGCCAAAGGCCGTGGCTTGCGAGCCGCCCACGCACGCGCGTGCGCCGAACCATGGCCACGACGCGGGCGACACGGGTCGCCGCCGCCGCACGCACGAGGCTGAGCCTCCTCACGTCGGACCGCCGCCGTGGCGCTCCTGGCCCTGTCATGGCCTCGACGCGCCACGGGACTGCGCGTGCTCCGCTCGCCGGACGTTTCTACGTCGCGGCCACACCACAC
>CM014275.1:47533669-47544056 GCA_004135705.1 Alloteropsis semialata | reverse complement strand
GCGCCGTGCGCGCCGGCGTCGCGCCACGGGGGGCACGGACGCGCGCCGCGGACGCACACACGCAAGACCACATACCCGAGTAGCCACACGGGCCACACGGGATCCGGGTCCACGTGGACGCCACGTGCACGCCACGCGTACGCCACGCGTACGCCACGTGCACGCCACGCGTACGCCACGGGGAAACCCAGTCAGCACAGCGTGTGCCAATGACAGGTGGGGCCCGCAGCTGACACGTGGGGCCCACTGGTCAGGGTTGACCGTTGACCGTTGACCGGTCAATGATGACGTCAGCAGGGCCCACGCTGACGTCATCATTTTGGGACCCACACGATGACGTCATGCTGACGTCATCCTGACACGTGGCACAATCACAGGCCGCCACGTGGCTTCACCAGGAGCCGACACGTGTCCTGGCCTGTTTATTAATTTCAGAAATGATTAAAATGGCTGAAAACCTTCAAAAATTCATAACTAATTCATTTCAGCTCAGAAAAATATGAAACCAGTTTCATATTTTTCTATAAATCGAGCTCTTGCTGTTTGTAGATAGTTTGGAGTTATTTGGATCTTATTTGGTTCTGTTTTGGATCTTTTTGCATTGTATGTTAGGCCGTTATTTACTGTTCTTATATCTTGTTGATCTCTAGACCCCAGCTTGGACTACACCAACTACGACGACCCTAACTACACTGAGGAAGAGTGGATCGACGAACCAGGTGTCTAGTCACTCTCCATCATATAGAATCCTATTAGGCTTGCAGTAGAGCTAGTGCTTTGATGAATGAATTGCATGTCTTGAATTGCATAACCTGTTTAATTAAGCCATGCCTTGTTAATTTAAAACTTGATTCCTTGAAATTACCTAATCGGAACTAGCTACTTACCCATAGCTAGTTCCTTACTATATAATCACATGCTATTTGTGTGATGATTGGGCATGTTTATGCCATGGATTGGTGATGGGATCCTTGACCACTCTCGACGTGTGTTTTGGGTGAGTATACTCCTTGATGTGTTTTAGCGGGGAGCGAGCCAGGACGGTACTATGGAAGTGCCTTGCCGGGAAGGAGGTTTCGGGACCTTCCCATACTTTGTACCTGTGGCGGGTACTTGTTTGCGACTTCGACTGAGGTGTTTGGTGGCTGGTCTGTGATGGACTAGCAGTTGTACTGCGGTACATTTTGAGGAGGAGAGTGCTCGCTCTCTGCACCCTAGGACCCGAGTCGGTATACCACCAGATACAGTACTTTTAGTACAGACCACTCGCCTTGTGTGGGCGGGGGACGGTTTTGGGACTGGAGGGAAGACAGCACCTGCCTGTAGGCGGATTGGCGGATCGTGTACGAGTTGATGGACTCAGAGGGACTTAGCCCACACTGGCCCGTGGGCGGTCGTCACAGCTTCGAGGTCTACAGTTAGCGACGGTGTGCCCTGTGACTGAAGACATCCCCGGACTCGGAGAGGCAGGACGGTGCTGGCTTCCCACTAGCGCTCGGGCCGTTGGGTATAGTTGGATGGCTGATCCCCAGCCAGCTGTATCTCGGGTGGGTACAGTTGTACACCCTCTGCAGAGGTATAATCTATACGTATAGCCGCGTCCTCGGATATGGACGGTACTGTTATCTACTGCTACCTCCGACTAGACTTTTCTTGTGCTTCTACCTTCCCTCTTCTTGATATTCCGGTCTTGGGGACTGCTGAGATGTGTAGGGGAGGGAGCTCTCACATCGAACTGTGTTGGGCCGGAACATGGGAGATGTTCCGGGTGTTGGTGCAGACTTCCTTGGTTGGGGCGAGGCCCCGCAGATATAATGATATAATCCTTGATTGCTTGCTGCTGCCTAGGAAATCCACAGCCAAATACATAGAATCCTTGCATATAGTTAATTCCCCCGTTTCCTTGGCTTGCTGCTATGGAGAGTGACTCGGCCTACCCGCTTCCCGGGTAGATGGTGGTGTTTCAGGAACAGATCCGGAGTACCACACTGAAGACGAGGATTGGGAGGAGTAGGGCTCCGCCTATGCTCAAGCTGGACTGAGGGATGGGAGTTCCCCTCGCTTCTACTTCGCTGCTCTTCGTAGATGTTTTTACCTTGCATGATTCAGTCCTGTCGGACTTGTACCGGCTAGAATGCCGAAATGATGTAATAAACATAACTGCTTTATCTATCTATAATCCTTGCTACTATCTCTATTGTGTGTTTTGCATGGTTTGTAACAGCTTAAACAGGGATTGCACGCGATAGCCACTTCCTGGGACTATCGCAGAGGTGCAGAGATTCGGATTCTCAGTTTTGGGAATTCGGGTCGTTTCAGCTGGTATCAGAGCCGTGCTTGACCGTAGGACGAGCCCTAGGAAATGGAATTAGCATTAGGAGGACTATAACTAATCTATTGTTATATATACTCCTTGAACTACTCGCTTTATATGAATACGCCTTGATTGACTCTCCCTTATCCTTGAAATTTATAATATTGACTTATATCCTTGTTCTAACTGCTACTGACTTACTAACAACCCACTAACACTAACTGCAGGACAATGGAAGACCTTGACTGGAAGCCAATCAAGACCGACGGGCTGCACTACGGGGGTTTTGCCACGCTACTGGCAGACACCCTGGCCCGCGCTGGAGTCGACCCCTCTCCCTTGTACTACGAGGGATGGGTGTACGGAGAGGGCGATGCAGTGCCCACGAGGATGAAGCTGACTATCCCCTACAACTCCTCCGTACCCGACTTCGCCGGACTCACGGTCCACGCTCTGGAGTTCAGCACTCGCGAGGCGGTGCAGACCGTGGCCAGACGGGCTCTACGTCAGGCTCACGCCCAGCTGCGCCCACGGTTGGTAGGGACTCCGTACCGGGTGCTTCCACGAGCACTTCGCGGTATGGGGAACTTGGGTCAGGAGGCCTTGCAGATCATGAAGGACTACGGCAAGGAGTCGGACGAGGCGCTGCGTGTAGCTGGACGCTACATCGTCGCTCAGGACATGGCTATCTTTCAGAT
This sequence comes from Alloteropsis semialata, assembly GCA_004135705.1. Lineage (NCBI taxonomy): Eukaryota > Viridiplantae > Streptophyta > Magnoliopsida > Poales > Poaceae > Alloteropsis > Alloteropsis semialata. Next base: position 47,541,044 of record CM014275.1, on the reverse strand, counting down.
GGACATGGACATTGAGCACCTACGACAGGGGTGGGACCGCAGCATCACCAGCCTTACCGGCATGGGTGAGAAGATCGCCACTCTGGAAGCAATTAAGCTGAGCAAGGAGATACAGATCAAGAGACTGGAGACAGAGTCGGCTACCACCAAGCGACAGATGGAGAACCTTGAACAGCTTCTGGCCAGTTCCACCGCCAGGGAGCAGAAGCTCAGGGACGAGCTCGAGATGAAGGAGTCCATCCTCCACCACAAGGACATGATCCTGACAGAGAAGATCGAGGAGATGGACGACCTGGACCGACGCTTGGTGGAGAGCCAGAGGGAGGTGCGCCAGCTGCAGAGCAACCGCGCCCATAACATCAAGAATATGATGTATATGGGTATTCAGCACGTCACCTACAAGGACGAGGCAGAGCGGACGCTTGAGGCTTGGAAGAAGTCCGACCGGAAGAGGCAGGCAGAGCTGTCCGAGCTCAACTGCAGGCTGAAGATGAGCGACCGCAAGAAGCCCCACGTTGCAGACTTCGCCTTACCTCCCAGCAGACTTGGGCCTGCTCCCAGTATTCCGGGTATCCGGATACTGACGCCCGAGATGACGCTGGTGGCAGGACGACTGGCTCAGATGTACGAGTCGCCACCACGTGACGACCCCAGCCCCGAGGCTGAGCCTCCACACGTGGGAGACCCCAGCAGCTTCCTGGACTCTCCTCCGCACGAGTGGGGACCCGAGGAGTAGCTCTCACTGAGTAGTATGTCTTCATGAGTCATAATGTAGTAGTGGGATGGAGCTGCGACTCTCCCGGATGATGTTCTAGTAGTTGACCACCATGATGTAGTAGTTCTTATGATGTATCTCGCGCAGTAGTACTGCCCATGATGTTGTCGTGTATCTCCAAGGTCTTAGGAGTCGGCCTTGAGATGCACCCCTTTTGATTGGTGATCTTGTATGAGTGATTTGGATGTTATGGATCTTATGGATGTTATGCTTCTCATGTATGAGTGAAATAATTGCTTGTGTGCTCCTGTTCAGACTCCATTATATTATGCAATTAGTTAAATTATGGCCTGGTTTCAGCACTCATGACAACTTGGATTAAGCTTTGTACCTCCTGGCTAACCTCAAGCTTTTGGAAACAGATGTCGGCGATCAGAAGGTCGGGACGGCTGCTTAACCGTTTCAACGATGCCGAACAAGAGGAGCCTGCCAGAGGTCGGCGGGGTCGCCGAGGTGCCCCAGCCAACAGGGGCGGCCGTGGAGCTCAGGGAGGCCGCGGAGGTCGTGGAGCCGGTCAGGATGGGCAGGAAGAAGAGGAGGCACAGGGACAGCAGGAAGAACAGGAAGGGCAGGGTGGTCAGGACAATCAAGGCCTGCCACAGCCGCCGCAGGCGCCCAACTTGGCAGAGATGATGGCCACGCAGACCCGACTAATGGAACTTATGGCTCAGGCTCTGGCACAAAACAACCAACGTGGTCAGGGTGGACAGAACCAACACAGGGAACCACCAGTGGAGACACTTCAGAGGAAGATTGAGGGGTTCCTGAAGCTGCGCCCGCCTACCTTTGACAACTCAGACAACCCGCTGGATGCGGATGACTGGCTACGAGAAGTGACCAAGAAGCTGGACCTTACCACTTGTACTGACGAGGAGTGTGTGGCAGTTGCGACTCACCAGCTAGTGGGTACTGCTAGGGCCTGGTGGGACAGTTTCCAGGATTCTCACGCAGACCCGGCTCGCATCACTTGGGACGAGTTCACTGAAGCCTTTAAAGCTCACCATATCCCAGAGGCAGTGATGGACAACAAGGCTGACGAGTTCCGCAGTCTGAAGATGGGGACCATGAAAGTACAGGAGTATGCCAACAAGTTTCAGGAGCTGATGAGGTATGCGCCAGATGACACTCGTACTGAGAAAAAGAAACAGCACTGGTTCTTGAAAGGCCTTCACCCCGGGTTGAAGCGACAGTTGGTGGCACACGACTACCCCACTCTTCGCCACCTTGTGAGTAAGGCAATTCTTGTGGAAAAGGAAACTCTGGCACTGGACGGGCTACGCAGAGACAAGAGGAAGCGGACTGACTTCACTGGCCGTGCAGGGCCATCACAGGGGCCGAGGCAGACAGCACCTCCTCAGAAGCCTCGCCACTTCACTACACAGACTCAGCAGCCCAGGCAGTACAGCAGTGGGGGTGGCAACAACAGCTGGAAGCCGAAGCCACAGCCAGCCGCCATCGGAGGCAACAGTCAGGTTGTCTGTTTCAACTGCCGTCAGACGGGCCACAAGTCCTTCGAGTGCCCGCAGAAGAACAAGCAGGGGGAGCAGAACCGGGGCGGGCAGTACCAGACTCCGGCCAAGGGGCCAGCGCCAGGGGCACCAGCACCGAGGACTCAGACGAGGTCGGCACCACCTGCTACCAGAGGCCGCCTCAACCACATGACTGCAGAGGACGCCGCAGCTGCTCCAGACGTGGTCCTTGGTGAGTTCCTCGTTGACTCCGCTAAAGCGACAGTACTGTTCGACTCTGGTGCTACTTACTCCTACATATCCACCAAGTTTACTAAGGAAAGGTCATTACCAACTATGCCTAGACCATGGCCAATTACTACAGTATCTCCTCTAGGAGAAATTCAGTGCCCGCTAATCTGCAAGGGGGTCAAGGTAATGCTAGAGGGACACCAATTCCTGGCTGATCTTACAGTACTCAGGTCAGAAGGGATTGACGTGATCCTAGGGATGGATTGGCTAACCAAGCATAAGGGTTTGATCTCCTGCAACCCAAGGTACGTGGAGGTGGAGCACGAGAGTGGCCATCGAGTACGATGTGTACCCCGATGCCACAGAGTCACACCCGTACTATGCAACTTGGAGGCGAAAACTTTGGAGGAAGTGCCCGTGGTCTGTGAGTACCCAGATGTGTTTCCAGAAGAGCTACCGGGGTTACCTCCAGACCGCGATGTGGAGTTTGTAATAGAGCTGCAACCAGGAGCAGGACCGGTGGCCAAGCGGCCGTATCGAATGGCTGCCGATGAGTTGGAGGAGCTAAAGAAGCAACTGAAAGAACTCTTGGACCAGGGGTATATTCGGCCCAGTGCCTCCCCTTGGGGATCTCCAGTGCTATTTGTGAAGAAGAAGGATGGATCGATGAGGATGTGTGTGGATTATCGCACTCTTAACTCAGTCACCATCAAAAACAAATATCCACTTCCTCGCATCGACGATCTCCTAGATCAGCTAAGAAAGGCAAAGTACTTCTCAAAAATTGATCTGAGGTCAGGATACCATCAGATGAAGATTCGGGAGGCAGATATTCCTAAGACCGCCTTCGTGACTCGCTATGGTCAATACGAGTTCACGGTGGTCTCCTTTGGTCTCACCAACGCCCCGGCTTACTTCATGAACATGATGAACAAGGTCTTCATGGATGAGCTGGACAAGTTTGTGGTGGTATTCATTGATGATATACTCGTCTATTCAGAAACCGCAGAAGAACATGAAGAACACTTACGGATTGTGCTGGAAAGGTTGAGGCAACACCAACTTTACGGCAAATTCAGTAAGTGTGAGTTCTGGATGGAGAAGGTGGCGTTCCTTGGACACGTTCTGACGGCTGAAGGGGTGGCCGTGGATCCCGCAAAAATTGAAGCTGTGACAGAATGGCAGCAACCGCAGAACGTGACCGAGATAAGGAGCTTCTTGGGCTTAGCAGGTTACTACCGCCGCTTCATTGAGAACTTCTCAAAGATTGCCAAACCCATGACAGAACTACTCAAGAACAACGTCAAATTTGAGTGGACAGAGGCATGTGAGAAGAGCTTCCAGACGCTCAAGACCAAACTCACCACCACCCCAGTCCTGACCCTACCCGACATTCGGAAGGACTTTGTGGTGTATTGTGATGCGTCCAAGCAAGGATTGGGTTGCGTGTTAATGCAAGACAGCAAGGTCGTGGCATATGCTTCTCGACAGTTGAAAAAGCATGAAGAGAACTACCCTACTCACGATCTTGAGTTGGCCGCAGTGGTTCACGCTTTGAAGATTTGGAGGCATTACTTGATCGGGAACAAGTGTGATATTTACACTGATCACAAGAGCCTAAAATATTTCTTCACTCAGTCAGAGCTCAACATGAGGCAGAGGAGATGGCTCGAACTAATCAAAGATTATCAGCTCGAAATCCACTACCACCCCGGGAAGGCGAACGTGGTGGCGGATGCTCTGAGTAGGAAGACCTACTGCAACACTCTCATGGTAAAAGAAGAGCAACCCGAGTTATATTTAGAAATGGAACGACTGAAGTTGGAAATTGTGGAACAAGGTCAACTAAATACACTACAAGTGACCTATGACCTAGAAAGAAGGATCCGAGAAGCTCAAAAGGAGTGTCCTGAAATAAAAGAATTGCTGCAAGGAATGAAGGATGGCAACTTGGTGAACCATCGAGTGGACGAACAAGGCACTGTGTGGCTTAAAGACCGGATTTGTGTACCCCAAAAGCAAGAGTTGAGGAACCTTATCCTGAGCGAGGCTCACAACTCAAAGTACTCGATCCACCCCGGTTGCACAAAGATGTATCAGGATTTAAAGGATAGATTCTGGTGGAAGGGTATGAAACACTCCATAGCGGATTATGTCGCCCATTGCGACACCTGCAGGAGAGTGAAAGCTGAACACCAACGCCCTGCAGGATTGCTTAAACCAATTGAAATACCCCAATGGAAGTGGGATGACATCTCCATGGACTTTATTGTGGGACTGCCCCGCACGCAGCAAGGGAATGACTCCATCATGGTTATAGTGGACAGACTCACTAAGGTGGCTCACTTCATACCAGTCAGGACAACTTTCAGGACCGACAGATTGGCAGAGCTGTACGTGGAGCATATACTTAAGCTACACGGAGCCCCGCGAAGCATCATATCGGATCGAGGGCCACAGTTTGTATCCAGGTTCTGGAAGAGCCTACACAAGTCCATTGGAACTGATCTTAACTACAGCACAGCCTTCCATCCACAGACGGATGGTCAGACAGAAAGGGTGAACCAATCTTGGAGGACATGCTACGGGCATGCGTCCTAAACTACGGGGCAGACTGGGAGAAGAGTCTATCTTTCGCAGAGTTCTCATATAACAACGGCTATCAGGCCAGTCTAAAGATGTCACCATTTGAGGCACTATATGGGAGAAAGTGCCGCACCCCACTCATGTGGTCAGAAGTTGGAGAACGGAGTGTGTTCGGGCCTGATGCTATAAGACAGGCTGAAGAGAATGTGGCGAAGGTCAGGGAAAACTTGAAAGTAGCCCAAAGTCGCCAGAAAAGCTACGCTGACAAGAGAAGAAGGGATCTACACTTTGAAGTGGGAGATCACGTGTACCTCAAGGTGTCACCCCTACGAGGTACCAAAAGATTCCAGGTGAAAGGGAAGTTGGCACCAAGATTTGTGGGACCCTATAAGGTGATCAAAAGGATTGGAAACTTGGCTTACAAGCTGGAATTACCACCATCACTAGCAGGAGTACACCCAGTATTCCACGTTTCCCAACTCAGGAAGTGCCTAAGAGTTCCAGAAGAGGAAGTACCCACGGAGGCACTAGACCTACAGGACACTTTGGAGTACATGGAATGGCCCATCCAAATTCTCGACAAAGCTGAGAAGAGTACTCGGAAGACCAGCGTCCCTTATTGCAAGGTGCTCTGGAGAAACCATACAGAGAGAGAAGCCACATGGGAGAAGGAAGAAGACCTCAGGAAGGAGTATCCACATTTGTTCGAAGATATGATCAATGCTTAAATCTCGAGGACGAGATTCTCGTAAGGGGGGTAGTCTGTAATATTCCTAGAATATTAATTATAAGTAATAATTGTATTGGAGTTGGTTTTTACCAAAAATTTGAAACTTTTGTATGGTGTTGTGGTAATCATGCAAACAAGGTCAAACTTAGGGTCAACCTTCCAAAATTCTCCTCCCATTCATAAATAGCCATCATGAAAAATTCTATAAATAATTCAATCATGCATTGCATTGTGATTTGGATCTTAATGGTTTATTTGGATTTCAAAAGTGCGTTTGAATTTTGGATTCCTATTCAAAATTCAAACTTAAACTAAACTAAAAGCCTAAACCTAAAAAGGAAAAACCCTCCCCACAGCCGGGCCGGCCACAGGCCAAACCGGCCCAGCTCTCCACTCTTTCTCGCACGCGGGCCGGCCCAGCAGCGGCCCAAGACCGAGCCGAGCCGGCCGCGCGCGCGCCCTTCACCTCCTGCCGCTGACGCGTGGGCAGCGGCCCAAGACCGAGCCGAGGCCGACCGCGCGCGCGCCCTTCACCTCCTGCCGCTGACGCGTGGGCCCGCCGTCCACAGCGTCACCCCTTACCTCCCGCTCGCCTTTCTCCCCGCGCGATGCTCTGCTTTCCGCCGCGGATTTGACCGGCTCGAGACCGGAGGACGAGTCGCGCCAAGGCCGCCGCGCCTCGCGCTGACGCCACCGCAACCGCCGCCTTATCCTTCCCGTACGGAGATTCCCGGGGCGAGGAGCGTGGGTGGCGCCCGGGCGAAATCCGCCTTCGCGGATGAGCGCCACGCACCCAGGCCCGCACTCCGAGAATCGCCGGCCGCCCGATGCCCAGCGCCTCCGGAACCTTCCCGCGCCGCTCACCCAAACCCTAGCCCCCTACCTGCTCCTCTACAAAACCCCAACACCGAGCCGCCGCCGTTTTCCCCAAACCACTCGGGCGAAAGCCCTCTTCTTTCCCAAACACCACGCCACCGGAGTCGAAGAAGGAAGGGGAGGGGAGAAGAAGGAGGAGGAGGGCCGCGAGGAGGAGGAGCCGACCGAGCTCGGGCCGAGGAGGTGACGCGCCGCCGTCGCCCCGAGCTGCTGCTCTGCTTCGACTACACCAAGCCGCCACCACCGCCGACGACGGGAACCGGAGAAGGGGACCGCGAGCCGACATCAAGCCTGCTACCCACTACTTCTCCGCCCCTCGGTGAGCCACACGCACGGACCGCCTTCCTTTTCCTCTGCTGGTAGCTGGGACCTCGCCGGGGACGAGTTGTGCCGGCCATCGCCGCCGGTTTTCCCCCTGATTTGTGCACGGGCTTGCTGACCGGCCGTCGAGCCGCGCCCTTCTTGCAGGTCACGTTACACCGGCCAAAGACCGGGTCTTTGCGGGGCCACCCACGCACGCGCACGCGCCGGACCATGGCCGTGACGCGGGCGACACGGGTCGCCGCCGCCGCACGCACGAGGCTAGGCCTCCTCACGTCGGGCCGCCGCCGTGGCGCTCCTGGCCCTGTCATGGCCTCGACGCGCCACGGGACTGTGCGTTCTCCGCTCGCCGGACGTTTCTACGTCGCGGCCACACCACACACACAC
>CM014275.1:47486768-47532669 GCA_004135705.1 Alloteropsis semialata | reverse complement strand
GCATGCTAGCTGTCCATACGCATGCCGCTAGCTAGTTGTCCATACTATAGTACTTATTAGACAATTTGGCGGGGCGGGCAAACTCAAGCTAGCTAGTTGTCCATACGCATGCCGCATGCGGGACTTGCGGGATCACGATTTCTGCCGCAAAGCCCACCAAGGGTTTGTTGCACCCTTGTTGAAACGTGCGGGCAGCCACAAACCCATGAGAAATTATTTGCGGCAAGCTTTGCGGGATTGCAGCCGTCCGCAACCCATCCCGCCTGCATTCCTAATTCTGAGTTTGTTTTAAATCAAAAACTTTAAGTTCAACAGAATTTATTTAAAACAATATTAACATTTATCAAATTAAATGAGTAAAACATCGATATATACATATATTTCATAACGAGTCTATTGGCGCTAATTGGATGTCACAAATATTTTCTTTTTTCTGTGAATTAGGTTAAAATTATCTAGTTTGACTTGGGGCAACCATAGAATGATTTGTATTTTAGGAAAGAGGGAATATACCAAAACATCAAATGCATCCAGGATGTCTTCAATCTTATCCTTTAAGGATCGTAGGGAGGCAGTGACGTGTGTGGCTTTAAAGATGTTATAGAAGGGGATATACAGCGCATACGTACCCTTAACACTATATGAATATAAACTCAGGCACGCTATCAGTCTGCACCACAATCGTCCCCAAGGTCAATTAAACCATGCCAGCCATGTTGGCAAAGTCTTACTTTCTCGTGACCATGTTGCTGCTGGTCCAGCTGATGATTGTCATCTACCAAGCACGCTCAGAAGCGATGGGTTGTAAGTGCCTACTGCCTTAATCTTTGTTTTTTAGAGTATATGTTTTCTATTCTCCATGGCAGCGTCTATGACGATGGGTTGTATGTGCCTAGTAACTTATTTCTTGTTTTTCGCAGTAGGCTTTCTACACTTCATGAATTTACACTTTCATATGAAAGCTTTTGTTTATATAATAAATAGCTCGTGTAAGCATTAGGTCTAAATTGGTTTGTTGCGTGCAAATTTTAATCTTCATTGGAAACGTGCTAGACTACTCGCTAACATAAATAAAACAAACCGTATAAATAGAATTGCTTGCCTATGTAGATGACACGACAAAGAGTATGTAGTCATGTAATGGACATCTGGTAAGCCTGGCGATGTAAAAATGAGGGGCACCTCTTGGGACGCCCACATACAGGACGGAACAAGGTAATGGAGCGTGCTAGAACTCTATGGTATGCATGCTAGGGTGGAAGGCCACACTTGTGCGGCCAGCTGATGATTGCCCTCTGGCAGCTGGTGTGCACCCAGTAGGTCCACGCCCTAGCACAAGGTAGCAGACCCACACGCCTTACAGGAAGGCAGAAGCCTAGGATGTGTTTGGTTGCTCGCATGAGGTTTCGTAGAGCTGCATCGTATATCTTGGATGAGGGAAAGCGGGCCGAGCGGAACCGTATTTTCTGAAAAGAGGACTATTTGGTTGGCTGCAACTGTGGATGCAAGCTGAGCTAAGTCTATGATTGGTAGGTTGAATCTAAGGCCCCATGAGTAGATGCAAGATGCTGAGAAGTGATTGGTTTCCCATACTTCCAAAGTATGGTTAGCTTGCACTTCAGGAAGGCGTGGTTGCCCCCTCTTTCCTAAGTTTGGATGGGTTGAAACTGACTAAGTCATAATTTTGCACCCCTTTCCTGAGTTTGGATTGGACGTGACTGGTTAAATTTTCACGTGTACAATAACACATGTATAACACGTATCAAATTCCATTGCACATGAACAAACAAATTTGCAAACCACGGAAGCACATATATCAAAGTTATAAGGTGAAAAAACATCACTTGCAAGGACATGATACAGATCCATTTCATAGCATATGAAGTACAAGCAAGGTCTATATAAAGTTTACCTTACACTTCAATCATCACATGTCTAAGTAATAACCCCCATCATATGCACAAAAGAATGGTGTGCAACCTCCACACCATCACCACAGGTGAACAACCGATAGTATATAGTTCAGGGCATATCACCACCACTCATTTGCCCATATTGCCTATACTAAGTAGTAAGTAACACAAAATGTTCACAGTTTCATCTTACAAAAATAGTTAAGGCCTGCAGTGAGAAGGATTCTCCATCAACCACCAACTGAGTAGGCAAAAGGTTAGTGCATGTATCCGCCGGGCCTGTCCTAAGAGCCACATCAAATTCATTGTTTTCGCCGGGCCAGGCTCCAACCATATATTTGCTTCCACTGGCTAGGTTGCTAAAGCGGAACCACCCGACCAAACTCATATCTTCTAGAGATATACGGTTCAACCGGGCCAGGCTGAGTCTTATCAGTCCAACCAAACACACCCCTAGCCGATCGAGAAGTGCATAGGTGCACGGTGGTGGCTAGGTTAATGCTAGCTGCATCGAAAATAACCTCTTGCTTAGTTGCTGTTAACAAATTAATGACCCATTAGGAACCTAACCATTGTATCCCGTACGGACTATTGGGTATATTTGTGCAGCAAATATTATCCGCATGAATATCATGGCAACAACTTATGTCCTTCAAATAGTTACGAGGTTAGATAAAAAGGAGATGTGTTTGCACATTTCCTTGGCAGACATTAAGATAGAACATACTCAACGGTATGGTGCACAAATGCATCGGTAGGGCAGGACCTCACTTGCGAGGACGGATTTTACATGGGCCGTAATAACATCTATTTTGCTACTTTGTGATGTGAAAATGGCAGAAACCTGTTTGCCAAACCGGCATTGCCACAGCACGCGTTTATATAGGAAGCAAATCACCTCAAGAGACTGCAATTGCAAATTGTTATAATCTAGGTTCGGTTGTAGCAAATATTTGTTTACAATAACAACTCCTATATGTACACAACCGAAACACGTCATCAACTTGATATTTGATGATATAAAAACTCTTAGAGCTTATCTGAGATACAACAACTTGGATCTCGGTTACATGTGATAATGCTCAGCGCTAACAGCCCCTCTCAATTGAAGCTTCTGCTCACCTGAAGATTCAGATCGCTTCTAAAGCTTCAAGCTTCTGAACTGGTAAAGCCTTTGTGAATCCATCAGCAAGCTGATCACCAGAAGGTATCAGTCGAATCTGCAGCTGCTTTTTTGAAACTCGTTCATGCACAAATGAAAATCTATTTCTATGTGCTTTTCTCAAGCATGGAAAACAGAATTAGCAGACAAATATGTTGCTCCCAAATTGTCACACCATAAACATGGTGACTGCTGCAGATCATACTCCAAGTTCTGCTAACAAAAACTAACCAAATTATCTCAGCAATTGCATGTGCCAGACTTATATACTCAGCTTCGGTACTTGATTGAGATACAATGAATATTTTCGTGCACTCTAAGAGACAAGATTATGTCCAAAAAAACTGCAAACCCTCATATGGATCTTCTATCATCAATGCTCCCAGCCCAGTCAGACTCTGATAAACGGCGAATTGGGCCTTTGAATTTTCAGCCCTAACTCAGCAGTAAGCTTGACATAACTTAAAAAATACTTTTAACATCAGTCCAATAAATTGTTGTGGGAGAATGCAGACACTGACACATCTTATTTACTGAGTAAGCCAAATCTGGTCTAGTAAGTTTGATACTATAATGCCCCAACTATACTCATATACCTTATACTATCTTCTAGACTGAGCAGTTCTCCTTAATGGCATGATAAATTTTCTGTAATAGAAAGAGGTGTGATTGATGGCTTGCACTTTAATTTTTCATCCCAACAAGTGCTAAAATATCTTCTGCAAATTTTCTTTGCGACAAGAGTATCCATTTTTGTCTTTATCCGCTTCAATACCCAGAAAATAATATAGCTCGCCAAGATCCTTGAGTGCAAAGTCCTTCTTTAAATCTTTTAATAATGTTGCATTGGCTTCTTGACTGAAACGTGTAAGAATTATGTCATCCAGCTAAATCAACATAAAAATAGTAACTTGTCCCTTCCTATATATAAAGAGAGCAGTATTTAATTTTGAAGTTTTAAACCCAAGATCCAAAAGTTTAGAACTTACCCTAGAATACTTCTCTCTTTATATATCAGAGGCACTTTGATTTGTCTAGAAGTATCTGGTATTCTAGCCATCCTAAAATATAAGACACTTTGTTTTGTCCTAAGTTAAATTAGTATAATTTTGACCAACTTTATAGAACTTGTATTCTAGCCATCCTGAAATATACTCTATCTATTAATTACACCACATCTTGTATAAGTTTATTTGACCAACTTTACTCTGCCCTAAGTCAAATTAGTATAAATTTGACCAAGTTTATAGAGAAAAGTATTTAACATTTACCATATTAATTAAGTAAATTATAAAAATATTTCATGATGGTTCTTCCTCCCTTCGGTACAGTTTGTAAGGCGTAAATTGATATGGCACGGTCTGCAAAGTTACATTTTCACCATTCATTTATTTTATATTATGGTTGTTATGATTCTAAACTTATGATCATTGGATAGTACATTTGGTTATAAATCTATATGTTTCAAGTTTGTATTATAATAGTTAAAGTTTGCTGGCCAAATTAAATTATTGATCAAAGATTGTAAAGTTTGAATCTTGATATACGTCTGCGCCTTATAAACTAGACTGGACTGAGTATTATACTAACTTGATATCGTAAGCATTATTGCTCTTTTTCTATATAGTTGGTCAAACTTAGACTAGTTTGACTTAGGACAAACCGATGTGTCTTTCATTTTAGGACATAGGTAGTATATGTTGGGGCTTTCGATTTAGCACAAAAAACTGAACAAGTAAAAATAAGAGAAAGAGTTAGAGAACTCATGGGTGAAACCCTAAAAGAGATAAAGCAAACAAGTCTCGTTTCTCCTCTCCTTGGGGTCTATTTATAGGGAGGAGCAGGTGTGCCTGTTTATGTTTATTCCATTGGTGCGGGACCAATTATTACAAATGGTTCCCTAGATTTTTACAAATAGGTCCTTGGACCTTACAAACAAACCCTAGATTGCACTAATGTGCCACCTTTAGGCCTCTTTTGTATCATGGCCCTTGACAGCCTGTGGCACATCCTCAACAGAGTATATTAGAGATAGCATATGCGTGCAAAAAAAGGCTGATCATATCAAAGGAAGCATTCTGCATTACAGTATATATTTTTACAAACTGGCATATGCGTGCTGCGTGCATAGTCTTCATATCGAATAGGATATGAACACGCTGTAAAGTGTAATCACATGATATAAATTACCACCTGAGGTTTGTGCATTTCTATGTGCAGGTTCATATGACCCCTATACAGGTGCAGTTCATTGCCCTGGAGATGCACCACATATCTATTGCCCTCGTCCTTGGTATTGTTTCTACTATCCACCATGAATAGAAGCAACAAGTACTCTCTCCGTTGTCAACACCTATAGTGGAAAAGGTATGTGACATCAAAAACCCAAAAGATACTACGGCAAAAGAACCCTTTTGATCCTGGTTGGGAAATGGATTTACTCCCAATTTCTCAACTGGGACTAGCCATCTGGAACTAAAGGTGTCAGCCTGTAGTCCCGGTGCTGCAACTGAGACTAAAAGAATCATTTAATCTAGTTTGGTAACACGAATCAGGACTAAAGGCTAACAAAAACATAAATAAAAAAAATTCCAAGGTGCCCCCATCGTCCTCCGTCTTCGTCCCCGTCCCCTAGTGCCATTTCCTTCCCTATGTCTCTGTTATCCTCCATCTCCATCCCTTCTCATCTCATCTCATCTCATACAATACCATCTCCTCCATTCTCATCCCAATCCAATCCCTGACATATATGCATCCAAATCAACAAGAGCCCACCAATCAACAAGAAGAGGAGTAATGGATTTAACCAATGAAGAAAGGGACCAGGGGAGATGCACCTGCAACGTCATGGCAGTGGCGGTGGCCAGGGGCCAATGTGGTAGTGGCTCTAGAACTCACCCATGTGCCTGCATAGCCTCACGGCTGGGCGCCCTCTGGCTAGTCGCCCGCGCCCCGGCTTGGACGCACGGCAGCGGCGCCCACGTCCTAGCTCCTCTCGATCGGATGCTCAGGCACCCACACGGGAGGAAAGAGATAGTGTTTAGAGAGAGAAGACAATAAGGCTGGGGTAATTAATTAAGAGTGTGGGCATAGGAGAGCAAGAGGATAAGATTGTAGGATGAGAGAGAACTGAGAGCCAGTGAGGAGAGCATGGAAAGCTGCGTAGAATTAAAAAAGACCAGCTAGTCTCGGGTTGTGGCTTCACTCGGGACAAAAGGCCCTTTTCAGTCTCGTGTGGAGCTACCACCAGGGACTAATATATAAATGCCTACTCCATTGGTCACAATTGGTTGCTCAGCTGCTGGTGGCTCAACCGGGACTAAAGAGCCCATTCGTTGGACCTGCCACTAATGAAGTAATGTCCACATTAGTCCCAGGTCCAAATTCGACCAACACTAATGAGTTGGACGGATGACAAGTTTTCTACTAATGATCGCTTCTTGTATGTATTCATGGATATCCATGGGGTTGCTTCCATTGGTTGGGGCCATAAAATCGAACTAATTTGAACACCCCATGTCTAGCTCATGTGTAAAGACACCAAAGTCCACACCAGTTTCAAACCTTTTTCTTTAAATTTCTTATAAATTAAGACAAAATATCTTATGTCGAGCTAGGTAACTCGAACTCGTTTCATGTATTATTTTGACATCTAGTGTAAACTCAATTCAATTGGGGATTTTTTTTTCTTTTGAAAAGTATTGTGTGCATGATTTGAAATGGAACCTTTTTAAGACTCAAAATCACAAACCTTCACTCTGCCAAAAACATTACCAATGAGATATCACAAACAATTAACCAAGAGACATCATTGACCTTTGCATTACTTTGAATTGTTATTTATTTTTGCCATTTGATACAAGCCCTAAAAAATTGCTAACAGCCAAAACAAAGTTTGTTATATTCAATAAAACCAATTGCTCCCAAAACCTGCAGATTATTTTTTTTTTAGAGTTCAAGGGACAAGCCCCAGCCTTAAGACGAGCAAAAGACCGTTTAAAGACGGTTACAGTACCAGATCAAAGAACGCTCACCCAGACCAGAAAACAGAGGAAAAGGAAATTACATTCCAAACACTTGCTCAACTAAGACACCATTAGCCTCCATCAGTAGCGCTACCTCCTCTTCTTTCTTCAAATGCAGCAACATTTCCAGCTTTGCAACAGAATTTGCCAAGCACATCAGGTCCTCATCGCCCTGAACGCATTCATCCCTCTGCCTCAGGAAGTACTCTTTTGTTTCCACAGAAGATTGCTCCATCAATTCTGTTATCTTCAGCTTATGCTCCCATTTGTAATCCTCCCAGGCCTGGAAGCTATGCACTTGAGCTTCGCAAGCACCGAGATCATGTCTTGCTTTTCCTTCTCCGGACTCAGGATAAGCCAATTCTGTGCCAGTCTCACAATCTTCCCTAGAAGTGATTCCATACTCTGCCAAAGAGAATTATTAAAACACATGTCATTTCTAACCTTCCAAAGCCCCCATAAGGCTGCTGCACAGATCACATTTACCACAAGGAATTTTTTATTACTTAACCAACAAGTTCCAATGGATTCAAAACTAGAACCCATCTCCCTTTCAAGAACTTGAGAGATTGTACACCACATATTAACAGCTACTACACAGTCAAAAAAGAGGTGTTGATGGGTTTCTTTCTCCTCACAAAAGAGACAGGATTCATCTTGCAGCTTCTTTCTCTTTCCTAAATTATCCCTAGTCATATTCTTATTCTTAGAAAGCAGCCAAAGAAAAAATTGGACTCTAGGAGGTATTTTCAGATTCCAAACAGCCGGCACATAAGCAGGTATAATACCCCTAAAATTGATAATTCTGTAAAGGGACTGCGAGGAGTAAACACCATTTGAAGTAAACTGCCAAATCATAGCATCATCATCATTACTAAAGGTTATAGTTGAGGCTAGCTGAAGAACTTCTAACCACTGCCTATTTAAACGACTACCAACTGTCCTCCTGAAGGAACACCTTAGCTCACTACCATCCCACAGCTCTGCAATGGTTTTTGTTTTCTCATTAACAATTACGTACAGCTCCCAATACTGAATAGCTAGACTGGAATTCCCTAGCCAATTATCCTCCCAAAATCTAATTTTCCTACCATTACCTCCCTGCCATTTGTACCCCAACTTAGCAGCCTTTGCTGCCCACATCACCCCCTTGAAAAATTGTGAAGCCCCCGCTTCTGAACAATAAAGGATGTTACTATCAGACTGATTATACTTATAATTGATCAGATCTTTCCAAATTTTCCTCTCATCTAACTGGTACCTCTTAAGCCAAGAGCCCAATAGACAGAGGTTCAACTCTCTAAGATTTGGAATCCCTAAACCCCCAAACTCTTTACACATGCTCACAGTTTCCCAGTTAACTAAATGGAACCTGTGACTCTCTACTGTATCATTCCATAGGCAATTAGCTAAATGAGTATTGATAGTCTTAACAGCCCACTTGGGAAATTTGATAAAGGACATTAAATAAATGGGTATACTTGCTAGACAAGTCCTAATCAACATAACTCTAGCAGCAGTTGAAAGGAGTTTGCCTTTCCAACTTGCAATTTTTCTAATAATTTTATCAATCAAAGGTTGAATATCCTCTCTCCTAAGCTTATCAAAATGCAAGGGAACACCTAAGTACTTAATAGGAAAGGAACCTATTGGACAATTAAAAATATGAGCTACCTGGTGGGTTTCTTGAGCTGTTAAGTTGATAGGAATTACCTCACTCTTATGGTAGTTAACTCTCATACCTGATAAATTTTCAAAAAGGACTAGTGTCCTCTTTAGATTCCTCAAATGATTCTCATCCATATCAGAGAAAAGAATAGTATCATCTGCATATTGCAGCGAAATGATACCATTGTCTTTAAAATCAGAGAGCAGACCCCTAATCAAGCCTTTAGAGGCCGCTTTCTCCAACATTTTAGTAAAAACATCCCCTACAAGATTAAACAATATAGGGGAGATGGGATCTCCTTGCCTAAGGCCCTTACCAGGTTTAAAGAAGGCACTCTCTTCTCCATTCAAGTTAACACCAATAGAACCTCCTATGACTATTTTCCTAATCCACTCAATCCATTTTGTACAAAACCCCCTAGCTTGCAGAGTTTCAAAAAGGAACTCCCAGTTCACTCTATCGTAAGCTTTTTCATAATCCAATTTCAAAATGACCCCAGGTTCTTTACTACCATGTACACTATGGACTAACTCATGGGCCGTTACAACACTTTCTAGAATGTATCTTCCTTTAATAAACGCACTCTGGTTAGTAGCAATCAACCTTTGAGCCACTTTACCTAATCTTAAAGTCAGAACTTTAGAGAAAATTTTAAAACTACAATTAATAAGGCTAATAGGTCTAAAATTCTTCATATTCTTTGCATCCTCAATCTTAGGAATCAACGTAATCATAGCAAAATTTAATCTAAAGAGATCTAACTCTCCATTATAGAAATCATGAAAAAGAGACACTAAATCAGACTTAATGAGATCCCAAAACTTTTGATAAAACAAAAAGGTTATCCCATCAGGTCCTGGGGCTCCCTCTGCATAACAACTAAAAATGGCTTCTTTAATTTCCTCTTCAGAGAAAGGAGCAGACAGCTCTCTATTCTCCATGTCAGTTACCTTGTCCTCCTCTGACCAGAAACTATCATCTAAAGAAATATTATCTCTACTCTCCTTTGCAAATAAATTCTTATAGAAGTTGGTTGCTATTTCCATCATACTTTTCTGGTCAGTAACTATCCCCCTAGGGCCTTCTAAACTATCCACTAATTTCTTTCTGCTCCTCTGGTTTGCTATAGCCTGAAAATAAGCAGTATTCCTATCCCCTTCTAGTATATTCCTATCTCTCGACCTCTGTCTGGCTTTGATCTCCTCCAAAGCCCAGATTTTAGAGAGCTCGTCAGTTACTTGTTTAAGCCTACTTAAGCCTTGAGCAGATAAACCTCTCTGTTCTGCTTCCTTATCTAACAGGTTATACTCTATGGCTAACTCCCCCTTCCTTTTATTTACCACTGCAACCTCATTAGCAGCCCAACCTCTGACTAATCTTCTAAAAGTGCGAATTCTAAACTGCCATCTATCTATGCTTCTAATTTCTATACAAGGAGTACTCCAAGTTTTCAGGACCACTTCTCTAAAGGACTCTTTTTCCTACCACCACTTCTCAAATCTAAACCTTTTTTATCCAAAAAAATTATTATCCCCTGTATCAACTAGCAGCGGGTTATGATCACTCGGAGGTCTTTCCAGAGCCTTAACTCTAACTAATGGAAAGGCTGCCTCCCAAGATGTGGAAATGAAAACCCTATCAATTCTAGCCATAACTGGAGTATCCTGATTATTCGTCCAGGTGAACTGCTTATTAAAAGGATCTATCTCCATAAGACCCCATCTACTAATCCAATCATTAAACAGATCAGCCCATCTGTTATTGATCAGACCATTACTTTTATCCCTCCTAAACCTGACTAAATTGAAATCACCTCCTATAAGGACAGGACCTCTAGTATTAGCCATAATACTATCTAACTCATCAAGGAAACTTTGTTTCCTATCCTCATAAGGAGCACCATACACTACCACTAGCTTACAGCTAAAGCCAGACTTTTTATTCAAAAGATGCACACTAACAGAGAAATTCAAAATGGAATCTAGAGAATCAACATAAATGTCAGAATTGGTGCCTACTAGAATACCCCCAGCTGAACCTCTAGCTGGAAGAACATGCCAGTTAAAAGGACTACTACCTGTTAAGGACTTCAGAAAACCAGGGGAAAAACTTTCCTTTTTTGTTTCCATAACACCTACAAAATCAACATGGTTGTCTCTAATTTTTCCTACTAAAGCAGGAACTCTCCCAATTTGTCCTAACCCTCTTATGTTCCAAAGAATGCCTCTCATTTGAACACTTTTTTATAATTTTTCCTACTACTAACTCTCCTAACCCTATTATGATAAGCACCTAAATCTCCTAGAACATCATCAACTTTTTCAGCAGTTTGAAAAGAGTCATCAGAATATCCATTCTGATGCTCATCATTCTTACTATTCTCTACCTCTTTACTTTTTATGGAACTAACACAGTTCTCAGGATTTCCATCCTGAGAATCTGTCAAAACAGCACACTGTCTGTTACTACACCCTAAAGAAAAATTCAAATCTCTACTAGCTTCTATAGATTCCAACTTCTCTAAAAAATCTATATCTAAAGGATTGCCATCCTTAGTTACTATACCAACTGCAGCAGCAGTTTTTAGAAGATCTGCCTTAGAAACATGTAAAATTTCAGTGACGCTTTCCTGGAGCCACCGTATAAAATTTCAGTTTGAGAAAACCAATTGTTCCCTTAACTTGTCGGTTTGATATACCTATTGCAAACATCTGGCTTTTATCCAGTAAAAAATTTGATGCTTGGCATTAATATAAAATTTATTTACCATCTATTTATGTCGCCAATGCAAAACCATCTGTTTATGTCATCAATGCAGCGCACATAGTATTGTCTGATCAACTATTTGTTAGTCCTTTTGATGTCACTTAAGAATACCAATGTGAACCGCAAGCACACAAATCATCGTAGTTTTTCTTTTAGAGTATTCATCCAAGATTTGTCAATCTGTGTATCAACAGTGAACTGGCCAGGGTTTTCTATCTACTCTAATGGATCAAACCAAGTATGAAGGATTGATTGTATATAAGAAACAAATAAACCTAGCGTAAAGATTAATCATAAGAACATAGGTTCATCACATCCACATAAATAAGAGAAGGCATAACCAAAGATAACAAGAGATTATTTCCTTCTAGATGCAGATCAAGCCAGCAAGCAAGCACAACAAGCATCTTATCCAAAACAATCTTTGAACTACCGCCTCCGGACTACCTCTTGGAGTATTGACCGCCCTACTAGGCACCAGACCCTATCACAATGCTATCGTTCTGCGCGAGAGATTCAAAGGGCACGCCCACAAGTGAACATGACTAACTTTCATAAAGGGTCCACATACAGGATCTAATCATCGTGATTACATAAAGCATGCTAGATATTCTATTATGCAACTAGACTAGGAACAAGTATATTCATGATAGAAGAAAGCATAAAAAGAGGCATCGAGTCGCTAATAGATCGGATGACATGATGAACATTTCTCATATGATATCTGTATCGGATCATAACCTTCGAGTACATACCATCAATGATCTGCTACTGGCTCCTAGACCCAAACATAACACAACCACGCAGGGAGGCCATCGTGGCAAGGGCATGGCCTAAGCCATCTCCTAGACATCTATGAAGACTTGCAGCAGCCCTCATGTTCCTACGGTGTGTGTCTCTCTTTTTTCTTGGCTCCTAGTGGATGGGCGTTGGATGAGAGCCCCAAGGGGGTCATATTATACCCTTGGGAAGCCTTGGTGCTTGCTCCACCTTTATTTGCAAAAGTTCCTTGCTTGGAATTAAGCAATCTACTTTACATAAAATTTGATTCGTCCAGAGTTTCCTTTTATGCAACTCTTCCTTCTTGACATCATATCTCCTGTGTCAGGACTCCAAATGGACATGATATCTCCCACACTAGGACTCTAAAAGCTCGTAAGAGTCATTGCTTGTGTCTAGTATCACTGTTCTTACCAGTGCAAGACAATTCCTGCTTCATTTTAAGTAATATGCATTGGGGGTTCGTTTTGATTGATTTAACATTCTGTATTAGTTATATGTTGTTGTTGCGCTATAGGGTATCACTTCATTCAAAGCATATACTACTAGAGAAACCAATAGTAGTACCAGATGGAAACCACCCTTTAGTACCAAAGGGGCGGCCGGTACTGGCTCTCAGCCTCCAGTACTAAATAGAGATTTTCATTAAAAAAATAAGTTCTCGTGGGGCCTCCAGCCATGGGCGGGCTCGCACCCGTTGGCAGCGGTGGGCAAGGGTGATCATGTGGTGGCACCATTTGGATTCAACATTCAAACCATAAGAAAGACAATACTACATTTCACATTTCAGCAAACAAAAATCTATTTCATATCTCAACAAAGTAAGTTCTACTTCATATCTCAGTAACCAAAATCTACTTTATATCTCAGCAAACAAAAATCTATTACAAAATATAAACAGAAAGAGCAAAAAAATCATAATGCGTCAGCGTGCCTGGGGAGAAGAAGATGTGAGAGAGAGAGAGAGAGAGAGAGAGAGAGAATATGTGGCTTGGAGAAGAAGATAAGAGAGAGCGGACATTTGAGCTGCCGGCCGATAGGAGGACCTAGAAAACTTTTATTGGGGCAAACTAGTACCGGTTGGAGGATCCACCTGGTACTAATGGTCAACTATTGGTACAGGGTGGTTTATCCACCGGGTACTAATGCTCCTCGTGCACATTATTACCAGGTAGAGGATCCACCTGGTACTAATAGTTGGCCATCAGTACTGGGTGAAGCCTCTACCCAGTACTAATGCCTAGCATTAGTACCGAATCTCTGTCCAACGGGTACTATGTATTTATTTGGGTTCGGACGAATGCCATATTGTCTAGTAGTGAGAGCTATTGCTACTTGGTACTACTCAATTTGTTGTCTTGATGCATGGTAGTATCTTGATATAAATTTGATAAGCTTTTTTCTATATAAATAGTTGTCATCTACTTCCACCTTAAGGACCTTTTCAATATATGGTAACTGCAAGATGTGTATGCTATGCAAGATTAATCTATTGATGCAAAAGATTTTAATACCCTCTCACTTTGTTTCTTTTGTCCCCACAGGCAGAACAAATTGGTAAGAAAATGATTTCTTTCTTAGCTAATCTTGAAGGAGCAGTAGGAAAGGCAAAGGAAGGAATTGGACGCGGTGGCCATGAACAGGAAGTGCAGAGAACTAAACCAGCAGATCAAGCAAGTCTCCACAGAGGTCCAGTAATGTGATGAGATGTTGGTTCATAATTTCTTGCTAAATCAAAAAGTTATGATGATGAATGTATGCTCTGGTTCAGAATATGTTGGATAATCTATTTATATGGGCATTATGGGTTGTTTTGGGTTGAAGCTATAATTATTAAAATGGGTTGAAATGTGTGGTGGTGGGCCATATGTTTTGGGCTAAAAAATGGACGGATTCAATGGGCTTGTGGGATGGAAATATTTGGCTCAAATTATTGGTGCTTTTGATTTTATCCCATTAATAAAATGGGCCACAAGGGTGACGTCAGCGTCAACATCTGCCTCAACATCCATGTCATCATCCAACTCAGTAACCATGTCAATATATATGACAGTGTCCCTATCAGCATCGTCAGCCATGACATCATCCATGACACCAGCCACATCAAATGGCTATACAATCTTTGATGGTTATCTTTTTCAGTAAATATGTGCTCTGGGCTGGGCTACGTGGGACTAAGGATGTTGTGTGACCATTGTTCGCCTACACGGACTACATAGCCGTGTACACTCTGTTTAAACGGTACATGGTGGGTTGTCGTGCAGTTTAGGCCCTAAATGGTACATTACACATTACACGAGATTACACGGGCTATACGGTGTGTACATGGCTAAAATGGGCTACACGACACGGGAAAAATGTCCTAACCAGGTGAGTACCATACCGTTTAGGGTGAGTTGCATGCTGTTTAGGAGATAGAGTATGTCTTTCGTAGGTCTTGTTTAAGTATTCAATTTTAATTCATGCAAGACGCATTCCCAGTTGAAATTACTTATTTGCATCTTGTCGTTAGACTTATTTTTAGCCGATTATATATATATATACATGTTATTATAATTATTTTTTATCAACATAGTAAAAAACATGCAATCTGTGTAATATCGTGTACATGCCGTGTACACAATTTATACGCTATACAAACCCACACCGATCGTTTAGCGTTTACCGTTTAGGTGAACATTGTGTGTGACACACAATAAACATCATGGACTGCGTCAATCTGTGTCGGTTTTGTAAAACTAGTGGAGATGCACGTGCCGCAGGCTCGTGTATAAAAAAAAATCTAGTATAGTTTTCTATATACTTATAAAAATCTAGTAAATGATAATTTCATATTATAGCAAATATTTATGTGTGACAAAGGACTTATTTCAGAATTATTAAAATTATTTATTAACAAAAACAATATATCACATTACACAATTATTATATTAAGAAAATTACATATGTTCTAAAAAAGTCTAGTAAACAAAAAACATATGTTTATATATCAAAAGAACAAATATGCCATATATGCACAAAATATCCATAAATTGATTCCACACATGTCTTCAAAAGTCAGCGAAAATCAATAATTTGTATTCCTACCATTCTAGAATTTTTGATCTTTATAGTAACAAAAAAAGATTGACAGCTTTTGACATTTATTCTTCTATTGAATTGGTTGAACAACCTTAAATTTGGAGAGGAACAATCAAACCTAATCTCGGCATATCACATCTTAGCCAAGATTTTGTTAGAACTTGCTAGTTATCAGATTAACTCGATCTACCTATGATCCCTCTCCCATTGCTTTTGAATCTATCCACCTGTCTTCATATTTTCCTATAGGGCCAAGAAATACACCATAATCCATTGTCAACATCCTCAAAACACATGGACCTGTAATGGCAAACTCTCTCTCACACACTCTCATTCCCCCCCTCTCACCTTCTCCCTACCTCCCTCTCCCCTCCCTCCCCTCCTCCCCCTCTCTCCTCCCTCTCTCTCTCTCTCTCATTTCCTTTGAATCTGTCCACTTGTCTTCATATTTTTCCTATCGGGCCAAGTAACACAAAGACATACACCACAATCTGTCGTCAACATCCTCAAATGACACGGACATGTAATGGCTACTCTCTCTCCCTCCCTTGCTCAATCTCTCTCTCGCCCTCTCTCTCATTTCCATTGAATATGCCCACTTGTCTTTATATTTTCCTATTGGGCCAAGCAACACAAAGAAATACATCACAATCCATCGTCAACATCCTCAAAATACATGGACGTGTAATGGCATCTCTCTCTCCCTCCCCTCCCCTTTCTCTCCCTCCCTCTACCCCTCCGCCTCATCCACATCTCTCCCTCCCCCCCTCGCCCTCTATCTCTCATTTCCATTGAATCTGTCCACATGTCTTTATATTTTTCTATCATGCCAAGCAACACAAAGACATAAACCACAATTTATCGTTAACATCGTCAAAAGACATGGACACGTAATGTCAACTCTCCCCCTCCCCATCCTCGCCTTCACCCTCTCCCTCTCTCTCCCTCTCTCTCCCCTACTACCTCCCCCTCTCGCCCTCCCCTAACTCGATACACATTTTCCTTTTTCTTCCTCTCACTCTGTGTCTCCTAATTTGAAACACCTATTGCATCTCTCCATCTATCTTATTTTTTCTATATCCTTTCTAACTCAATCCCCAAGTTATCTCTCTTTCTCTCTCTCCATTTTCCTCTTACCCTCCCCAACTCTCTCTCCTCCTAAGTCATCAGCTATATATCTTAGAGCATCTCTAGCAGACTCTCATTCCCCAATCTAACTATCATAGTGGGGAAATAGTGCTCCAGCAGATCCCTTTTATCTTTCCCCTTTCTCAATAATTATTGGGACAAACTAATAATCCACCCCAACTCTCCCCAAATAGAGGGGGAGTTGTGACTCTCCCAATATGGTAATTGGATTGAGACAAGGCTATTGGGGAACTGTAAAAGTAACTCTCCCAATAATTTGGGTTATGGGGGAAAGTATTTTTTGGTTTCATGATTTTTTTTTCATTTGCCCTCCTTCTACTTCCTACACAAGCCTACCAGTGCATTATTTGATGGCTTTAATTGGAACTTACAATGATTTCATGCTAGGTCGTGTAAGTCACTACAACCAAGAGCAATTGGGCCTTAATCATGAACAATTAACATACACAGAAGCATCCATGCTTGCTTGGAGTGGGGGAGAAGAGAGATGGGCGACTGAAGCACAGTGGGGGAGACGCTATTCATAGGCTCGGTGCTGTATGGTCAGGGGCGTTTTTGAGCGAGGGAAAAGACCGTAAATCATGGGTACGGAAGGAGGAATTATCTTGATGATTGGAACAGGTAATTACATGCACGATTGATGATTTTGGTAACCAAATTAACATTTCTCTCCTTTTTCATGATTGTCGCGTCCACGATTTCCTCCCTCATTTGTGTGATATAAAACTCAAGCCAATTAGTGCAGCCAATTAGGAAAAAATCAGAGTTTTCTTTTGGGCCACACAAATAAAAAACTCAAGCCAATTAGTGCGTCCAATTAGGAAAAAATCAGAGTTTTCTTTTGGGCCACACAAGATCTTTTGATGACATGACACCGAATTCAAGAAGAGAGAAAAGGAACTAGTTTCGTCCAGATGAAACCATCTGTACACGCTTGTCTAACTCTTGGCGAGTCATTGAATTAAATGCAATTTGGAGCCTATTAAACCACACCAAGACATTAGTCATTGGGAGGGTAGTTTCAAACACCATTTCATTTTCTATTTGCTTATGTGGCTATCTTGGAAACATCAATATGAAACTTTTCATTGGGATTAGCCTTAAATGCATAATTGATGATTTTGGTTACCAAATTCACATTTATTTTCTCTTTCATGATTGTCGCGCCCATGATTTCCTCTCTCAATAATTTGCCAATTAATGTAACCAACTTGGAAACAATCAATGAAGTTCAATTACCTCCCAATTAGTGACTAATTGTGCAATTGATTGCTAATTAATGCTAATGACCAGGAGTAAAAATTGATATTTTTGCAATTTTCAACGGAAAACAATTGAGGGCGACGACAAATATCACCCGCCCTTTCCCAGCGGTCGTATTTTTGGAATGCAAAATTTGAATTGCAATTAAAGAGATTTCTATATATAAAGGTCAATAGGAAAAATCTTAATGGGATCAACTAATAACAAGAAAATATTGGTTAGCCACTTAGCCTTTCCTGATTTTCCCATAACTCCATGGATGCGTGCATGCCTAATGTGAAGAGACGCCACGGCACGCCATGGATCATGCATGCACTGATTCTAGATAGTATTTTTTTAGCAGTATCTGATCGTGGGATGGGATACTATTAATTTTTTTTTTAACTTTAATTTGATATTATAATATACACATATATCCATTTTATGAAAAAATAGTAATAATAATATCATAGCACACTAAAACTGTTAATAAAATCTGAAGATGCATAGAAATATTATTAGTATAATAAAATCCATATACAAAGTCACATGCAGCCACAGAGTAAAAAGTACACCGTCCATCTGTTCGTCCTTATCTGTCTCTTTTTTTTAACGATGTCTTTATTTCTTTCATCTTCCCTACTCTGTCTCTAGCAGTCTGCTACTCGGTCCTTCAATCTCCGTCAAGCAAGCGTCCTTCTTGGCCGCCGCAGCGCTCGCCCGTCCTTGCCGCAAGCCGCAAGATGTGCGTGCCTTTGGTGCCGACTGCCGACTACCGAGCTCGGATGCTCTTTCCTTTCTTTTTCTTTGCAATGAGCAGTCTATGGACTGTGGCGGCGTCCGAGCCACCGACGGTGAAACACTCACCGCAGATGGATTCTGCACCCCTCGTTCCCTACGCCTCCGTGCTCCTCCCGCTCACCAAGGCCTGCGGGGACACCGAGGTGAACCCGGGCGGCTCAGAGCTCCTGGTGGCAGGGGCCACTGGCGCTGGCGGACCTCTCGCACGCCTGTGAACTCGGCGCCTCCATGCCGGAAGCTGGCGCTAGTGGCCCCCTGTCGCGCCAACGCCGGCGGCCCAGCGCCCTCCTCCGCGCCAGCGACTGTCGTGACGTGCCTCCTCTGCTGTCTCTGCCGCGGCGGCGACCTGGTCCCGCCTCTCGCGACTTCCTACCCACGCCGACCCCGACCTCGCCTGCCGCGACACCCTCGTCTCGCTCCGCCTTCTCCCCCACCTCGCGCCTATCTCGCCGGCCGCCGTTCTTTGCTTCGCGGCGACCATGAGCGGGAGAGCCCCCGTGGGCATGACGACCGGATATGGCGAGCTCCAGGCGATGGCCTTTAACTGACTCCAGCGGAGGGGCCCTAGCAAGGGCACGGCGACCTTGGTGCACCTGGATCCGGTGATGCACCATGGAGGAACCACCGGTGATGCGGTGGGTCAGCGAGAACGGAGTAGCAAATCGTGGGGCCTGTCACCAGATTTATGGGAGGAGGAGGCGGTTTGGAGGAGAAATTTGCGTTTGGAGGAGCAATCTAGAGCGAGAAGATCACGGAGGAGAAATCATGGAGAAGCAATATGTGCTGGGAGGGAGCGAAAATCAGAGACGGGATCAGGGAGCCACCGACGAGATTGGCGGCGGGGCGACACGCGCAGTGTGGAGGGAGGGACGGTGGGAAGGCGTCGTGGGACCGGGCGGGTACGCCGGTCGACTGCGGTGAAAAAATGGGATGCAGTCGGGGATTTCCATGGGAAAACATTGCCAAAACCGTTCTCTCCCCCAACCCCCCCCCCCCTCGATTTTCGTCTTGGTACACCTAATGGATGGGCCCAACAGAGTGTTTAGTGAGATGAGGGTGGGATTAAGCATGTGTAGAAATTCACATCAAATCTCTCCCTCTTTATAGTATAGACTATCAGCAGGTTAATCTGCACTCAATACATGATGGAATCTGAAAACGTCATAAACACTGCTTTGTGACAGTTTTAAGGATTTCGTGACAAAAATTGTCCGCCATGTTAAAGGATTTCTTGTAGTGTGCAACCCTAGCGTGAGTCCATCATCAACAAACAGTTCTTTACTGAGCCATGTCAACATATCAGGTCGGAAGAGGTAAAGGAATTGTTGTCTTTTCTTCTGGATGAAACTGAACACTACTACAACCCCTAGGTATGTTACAATAGTAACGCGGGCTGAAAGCATCTCCACATTATAGTATTTTCACTTGGGGGCTGATGACAAGTGAAGTATCCAGGCTTCCTTTGCGATAAGCAATCAACTCAAGATTTGGCTGGTGAGTACGTTCCATTTGGGGGTTTGGCCAATTAAAGATTCAAGGTCATTCATGGGCTTCACCGGAATATAAAAAAGGACAGTTGAAGAAGCCCTTGTTTCGAAATAATTTTCTCAAGTGTGAAGAAGAGCCTAGTAAGTATTCTTTTTTTATTTTAAAATTTGTTTGTTTGCTACTTTGATTGTCACTCACAAAACTTGTGTCGCTATTTTGTTTTAGATAGTAACGTGATGGATGTGGAGACTCGAGTCGTCAAAGTTCTCAATCAATACACTTGGAAGGAGCATTTCTTAAGGATAGTAACATGAAGATGTGTGTTAATTGATTTTTTTATTAGCATTTCTTATGGAGAGAGGTCAATTCCAAAGAAGCCTACTGGTGAAAAGAAATAAAGTGAAGACAGTAAAAGATCAAGTGCCTCTGGTATTGAAGAAGAAATCGATGAAGAGGCTTAGGCTGATGTTGATCAAGAAAGCCTGTCCGCGAAGGCTAGTGCCTTGATTAGCAAGAAGATGAAAATTAATGAGCGGGCCGTTGAGAAAACCACGAAGTGTCGTCATATAAAAGGTTACGCTGCTGGGGAGGGAGAATGCTACCCAAAGATGACTGCTCTCTAAAAGAATGGCACTCCCTTGAAGTTGGTCACACAAAAATACCAGACATCGTTCTTGAGGGTACTGCCATGAAAGGAGTTGATTTGGCTAACTCTGTGAAGGGCAAGGTCTCTGAGAAAGGTATTCTGGGAGATAAAATCGTGGAGACTGGACTAGACATGTTTGACATTTTCAAGGGAGGCGAAAGTGATAAGGAGGAGAAAGGTTATGTGAGTACTAGTAGCAGCTCTCATGCTCTCTCCAATTTCTCCACTAAGCAATAAAAGGTGGCGAAGTCTCGCAAGGTTAGAGGAGATTTAGGTGACAAAGGCATTGATGAAGAGTTGGGTGATAAAGGTGATGATGATTCTGTTCCCAGTTCCGTATTGCCTGCACACTCGCTACATACTCAGCATCAGGTTTTGCAAAGGCTATGTAAAAAGCTTTGCTATTGTAATATCTGTGTGGAATATACCAAACAGTAAACTATTGTTGAAGCACCAGAATTTTCCCATGTATATTACGTCACATTTAATATATTACTAGATAAGGATGTCAATATTCGTTATAAAATGACTCATAACAACTTAAAAAGGATTTGGTTGAGCATATTTGGCAAAACTTTAGGTCCCATAGAAGCACACTCCGAATTTTAGGTGGGGCGGACTCGTAATATAAAAGATGGTCTATGCCCCATTCTTACCGAAACAACACAAATAAGAGCACAAATGTCTAATGAAATTGCACATTTAAATACTAAAGATGATATCTTTTTTATAAAAAGGTAGCAAAGTATTTAACAGCTTAATATAAAATTATTAGTTCTACATACACCATGATATAAGAACGAAAAGAATCAACATGTCAAATTAGAAAATTAACAAGTTATCATGATAATATATCTCAAAATAGTGCAAATAAATTATTGAGAACACATACCACTAGCGTACTACTACTAAAGAGCTAATCATGTATCTTCTGAGTGACCTAGGCTAGTATATAATCTAATTTTTGGAGGCTTGAAATGTCTTCCTGGTTCCTAAGTAGATTTCTAAATGCTGATAACTTGATTTTATCTCTTGTTGCCATCTTCATCTTCCCAGTTGTAGAACATGGCCGCCTGTCCTATGGGCTTGGGAAAAATGCTAATAATCTTTTTTGAGGACTAAATGCTCACTTGATTTTACCTCTTGAATTGTCTTTTTTTAAGGATATATCTCCTAGATCACAGTTTGGGCCATTCCCTTGTGCTATCTTTGGTTTGGCCAACCAGGCCAGCGACAAGCGTACTGAACCACAGCTCACATAATGTGATGGCTTGTCATTGTTCCTCTCACTAGTGGAAAAATGACCTTTAGTCCTTGTTGAGAACTGGATTTAGTCCCAGTTTCTCAATAGGGACTAAACATCCGGGACTAAAGGGGGGCTTCTTTAGTCCCGGGTATATAATTGGGACTAATGGTGACTAATGGTCTTTTTTTGAATAAAAAAATGCACCCGTCGACCGATCTGCCACCCCGGGCGGCCCCACCAGCGACTATTTTCCTTTCCCCTCGCATCCCCCTCCCATTCGCCTCAAATCCCCCACCGGTGCAATATTGAATCGATCGAAGAACCAATCATAAAATATTCAATGCAAAATAAATTGATCCCTCAAATCATTCAAAGAATCCATCACAAGATAGATACAATCCATCACACCCACATGAGAGGTAGAGAAATGTGAGGGTACAGAAATAAAGAGAGAGATGACCGACCAGGGACTTAGAAATATCCAGAGGGAGAGACTGGCAACTATTTTTGTCCTGGGTTGTTGTTTCCACCGGGACTAAAACTCACCCTTTAGTCCGGTGTCGTGCTATTACCTGGGACTAAAAGGTGTCTCCTTCATTAGTCCTGGGTTGTGGCTTTTGCCGAGACTAAAGGGTGACCTTTAGTCCTAGGTGAAGCCACCACCCGAGAATAATGAGCCCTCCTGACTACTATCCATTGGACCCTTTAGTCCTAGGTGGAGCCACCACCCAAGAATAATGAGCCCTCCTGACTACTAGCCATTGGACCCAGAACTAACGCACCCATTAGTCTCGGGCCAAAAACAACCGGGACTAGTGTCCTATATCGAAGGTCATTTCTCTACTAGTGCCTTCTCCGCAATGAACTTTGCTTGCTTCTTCTGCAATGAGACGCTAAGTCGTCGCCGCAAGTCGCAGGTCGACTAGTGAAGGACCGAGGACGGGAGGGGAGTTCCTTTGCAGCGCGGGTAGCTAGGACAGTGCCCCACCCTACAATATGGGGCCCTCCGCCTCTGCGTAGAAACTAGCATGTCTTGAGTTAAGCTATATGTAATATATTCTATATATAAGATCATTTTATATCATATTATTATTACTTAATACCTTGAGTTGAAGAGAGAAAAAAAATATATATATATATATATTACATCGGTAATATTGGGATGTAACCGTGGGTAGCGATGCACCCACCCGCAGCCATTGGATTGAGCCCCTAGGGATCATCTAGACCAACCGTGGCTAACACCGTGAGCACCAAAATTCACTGGCAGCTGCACGCTGTCAGATGGCAGGGAGTAACGTGTTATTCTGGCCATGTTTAGTTCCAGCCAGAATCCGGAATTTTCCAAAATGCACGTTTTCCAATGCACTTTTTTCTCTCTGTGACACGCAACTCAATAAAAAAAAATACTATACGTAACAACAACTAAACATCCCCTCTATGGTGTCAGGTAAGAGAAAAACTGGATGGATCAGCATGGGCTCCTGGGTCCTGGCTCCTTTTTGACCGCTACTGCTGCTGAAGTTTTCTTCTCTCTTTTTGGACCACTACTGCAGATGGTCTGGAAGTTCCCATGGCTTAAATGAGATGACCATCATCACCAGGATGTACGCGCGCGAGTGTGATTGAGATGTAGAGCAAGCTGGAGATGACGATAACGATGCCACTCCGAGTCTCCAACCCGGGCTCTGATCTGCCTCTGCCGGTACGTCGGCATCGTGTGCGCAGCTACGACGAAGATGACGGGGACGGCGCCAGGACCGTGCTGGGTTGTCGCATCTCGGCAATTGATTATATGGTGAGCTTGTTCCTATGTTGCATAATGATGACAAAACTAAGAATTATTTACTACCTAATATTAGTATTTAAAATGTGTTTAGGAACAATGGTGATGATGAAATAGTATACCATGAAAAAAACCGATCTCAAAGTGCAAGCCATCAAAATTGAACACTCGATTCGCTAGTAGTTTGGTAGTACTTCATTGGGAAGGCCATATCCGAGTGTGTCTGAGGTCTATGAGCACTTGATGGAAATATTATTTGATAAGATTTCAAAGAAATCTGATATCACCTCAATATCATGTCGGCAAGGCCTCCAGATCATCAAGACATGTTATCTTTGTTTGTGCCTGGTGCTACGATTTCGTCGTGGGCTTCTAGTTATTCACACTTGGGACCCTGGCCTAAGTTGGAGCATGCCCCAATCATATGGAGAATACATCAAGAAAGCCCTTGTACGTCTTGCTCCTTGGCCACCACCTTTAGAGGCCAGCAAAGGCGCACATGACAAGTTGGAGGCCCAATCCATGTCAAGTTCGAGGCAGTTTTGGAGTCCAGGAGCAGCCTACACCAAAACTGACGCCCAAGTCGCATATGGGTTCTGTTTTGGGCGTTCTACATATGCTTGGAAAGCTAAGGAGATAAGATGTCCAATGGCACCAGTCCCATGTCTAAACTATATAGGAGTCTACCGGAAGCTTCAAAAGAATTAGACGTCCAAAATATGTCAAGGTGTTGCGTCGTCGTCTTTTGGGCTGTTGGCCCATGTATCGCTTTGAAGTCCAATAGGGACGTGGCAAGGGGGTTTTGCATGACCTAATCCTCATATATTCAGTAGCCGCCGCCACATTAGGGTTAGTGTTTTGTTTAGATGTAAGTTTAGCCATTGTTACTTCCTTGTAGACTCGTGTGTCGACTAGACCATCCATTCTACTCGATTCAAAACCCCAAATTCGTGCGTATCATATTTATCCTTGGGAAAGGTCTTTGCGTTGTTTGCTTATCCACTCTTTCCTTCTTATTCGTCAATTTCCTTGCAGGTACAATGTTGTTCTTGTCACGGCAAGAACAACAACAAATTGAAGATTGTGTAACTGTCGCTAAGGCGCAACATCCCTGTGGTTATTGTAGTCGGGCAGCACAACGTCAAATCCACCAACAAATCAAGTTATCCCCCACTCACCAAAAGATCAACACCAAACCCTAGAGTTAGGTTACATCATGTGGTAATCAGAGCAACATTTATCGGTGAGTGATTTGCCGTTCTTAATTTGTCTAAAGTCCAAAAATCCCACAAAATTATGTTAGATCTGAAAATCCCAATAACAAGTTTGAGTCTTTGCTATTCTACTTAGTTATTTGCTTGTTGAATTTTCAGTTGCATTGATTGGACTAGTTGTTGGTTCTTAGTGGTTAATTCTTTAGAGTTCTGAGTTCTGCTCACGTTTAGGTCACAATGAAATCCGCTAGAACCATTTATATCTTCGCTGCTAGTTTCCCCCATTTCGGCACCAAAAGAAAATATTCATTTCTTTTGTTGTTGACATCTGATTCAATAGTTTAAATACAATCTGAAAAACTTATCTTGTGACCTTTCCAATGGATCTAATCTTGCGCCATAATTCATTTTGAGCACTTCGCAATTGCGCTGTAGATTTGCAATCTACAATCTGAAACTAGAGTTGTTAATCTGATTTCAAAGGGGTTGTTTGAAGTAACCCTTTGTATTGGTTTGTCTTAATACTAAAAAAAAGAGTTTAGTCCTTTGGAGAAAGGGAGAAGAAAGAAATAAAAAAAGAAGAAAAAAAGGACAGAATGTTGTTTTCCTTATGTTCCTTGGTTACTTTGGTGTGTGACAACGCTTGTGTTAGGCTTGCGCCTCTAGCATGAATTTATCCTAGGACCAGCACTGGACCATCTTTGAGCGCTTATTCAACTTGTATTGACTAATGTGGTTCTAGTTGTATCTTGATTCTTTGTCCTTGCAGCCACCTATAACTCTACAAATTTTCTGCAACATCACAGGACGTGCTTGTGTCACCGTTTGTGTTGTTTTTTGCCGGTTGCCAACACCTTCTGCAAGTGTGGTAAGAACATGTAAGAACTGGGTTGCACAAGTTTGAGAGAAGATGCCACCATCTATTTATTTTAGTTGGTAGGTAATTTCTGGTGAAGTTTGCTGATGTCCACTAATGATGACAGGATTGGAGCCATACATGGGAGCTGGCAGCCTGCATTATGAGTCTTCACGACCTCAACAACATATGGAAGCACATCCACTGGAAGTACATGATGATGTTCTAACTAAGATAAGTTATGATCTACCTTATTTTGAGGGAAATTTTGACCCTCATGCATATATTGATTGGGAGCTTAAGGTAGATGTAGAATTTGATAAATATGACATGTACGAACATCAAATGGTTTTTGCTGCCTCTAGTGCTTTAACTAAAGACAATTATAATAAATGAAAACACCTTTGTAGGCACAACAAAATTCCACCAAATTAGAAAGATTTTAAATGCATTTTCAAGATGTATATATTCCTGCATATTATGTTGATTATTTGCTTAAGATAATAGAGAAACTAAAACAAGGTAGTAAGACTGTGAAACAATACTACCATAATTTGAAATTTTGTATCATGTTTGGTGGATTAGATGAATGCATGGAAGGTGTTATGAGTAGGTTCATGAGAGGGCTGAATTTTGAAATTCGAACCTTACTCATTAACAAATCATATAGCCATATTGGTCACTTGTTTTGTCTTGCTCTCGGTGCTGAAAAGGAGATTCTATTATTTGTGAATACTTGCAAGAACAATATGACCCATACTGTCCAAAATTTGTCCACTCTACATGCTAATCAAGAGCAAGAAATAGTGGAACCTGCTGCTGATTTACCTTTGTCACAAAATGAACTACTTGTTGTTCCTTGTGATAAAGAGGACCTGTGTGCTGATGCTTCTTATATTCCTATGACACAACTAGTGAATAAGTGTGATAGTTATGCTTTGGAACCATATAAATGTGATGAAGATAAGCTATTTGTTCCTATTAGAAGTGCACAAGATGAACTCAAATTCTTGCTTTCTTTAAATAATTTGGGTTATATTAAATTTGATATTCTGTGTAATCTTAGCTGTTTGGAGGAATGAACTTTTGCATATTCTGAATTGACTTGCTTGTCTAATCACACATATCACTTTATTGGCAAGTATAGTTCTAAAGGAGAATATATGGTGCACTGAGTTTATATTTGTTCAAAACTGAAATATTCGTTGGTTTTTGGAACAATATGATCAAGCAGACAACTACAATACACTAATCCTATAATGTCAAGTTTGTCTAGTTTTGTTTTAAAGAAACAGGTTCAGTTTCACGAAGGAGAGAATTATTGGCTGCTATCTATGACCCTTTCTACAACTATGGTCAAACCAAGGATTGCTTGCTTTCAAAAAGGAGAGAATGGTGAGGACATGACTGCAACGGATACGACGATTGATTATAAGGTGAGCTCGTTCCTATATTTATATAATTATGATAAGACTAAGAATTAGTTACTACCTAATATCAATATTTAAAATGTGCTTAGGAACAACGGTGATGAAGAAATAGTATGGATATACCATGAACAAGACCGATCTCAAAGTGCAAGTCCATCAAAATTGAACACTCGATTCGCCGGCAGTTTGGTATTACTTCATTGGGAAGGCTATAGTTCCTTCACCCAGAGTGTATTTGAGATCAATGAGCACTTAATGGAAATATTATTTGATAAGTGAAAGTGCATGTATGACCCCTTTTGGTTTTGGTTGATTAATGACAACACACTTGAGTATCTAATATTTGCAATGAGGCATGTACACAGGTGACAAGTGAAACAATGAAGAACATATGGAGAAATGTGGTACTCAAAAAGGAAATGAAAAACATGGATGAAGCTTACATGAAGATTAATTTTTTGTTCTCTTGAAATTGAGTTTAGGAAATCCGTACTATCAAGAGGGATGCTGAAAAACTAGCTTGGTGATGACAAGGTGCTCAAATATGAACTAACTTAACCATGAGAGACACCTTGCACTTGCACTTCACTTGGAAATTATTTGAGATTGCTTCATCTAGAAAGTTTTGGAGTTTCCGAAGAATTGTTCGGAGTCTCCGAAGATTGGTGTCTGGAGATTGGTGTTCTCCAGAATATTCGGAGACTTCGGAGATTTTTGCAGAGACTCCGGAACTTAACAGGACTAACGGCTAGTTTCAGCTGAAGGGGTATTTATATCCCTCCTGCCCCTCCTTTCATCTTTCTCTGACCTAATTTCGAACTGAAGCTTCTTTTGAGCATTCTGTGCCCCTCTCTACTCCCTCCTTGCTTCTAAGTGAGATTTGGTGAGGGATTGAGTGAGGGATTGAGTGAAGGTCAAGAGATTGTGCTCGTGAGCTGATTCCCCATCCATTGAGCACCTTGTTCATCGTCAAGCCGGTGATTCAAGCATTTGTTACTCTTGAAGCTCCAAGCTCCTAGACGGCTAGGCGTCGCTCAAGAGCAACCAATCCGCTGTGGTTGCCTTGGGAAGTTTGTATTACCCCTACAGATTGGGTAAGTTCTCTATTCGACCTTCGGGTTGGTGGAGAAGAGGAAAGTGGTTTGGTGGATAAACCCGCCCTTCGTGGGCTCCTCAACAGAGACGTAGGTTCCTTGTGTGGAACTGAACTCTGCGAATCAAATACTTGTGTCCCCTTGTGTTTGTTCTTGTTCTTGTGCTACTTGTTGCTTCTTGTGTTATATTCTAGGGTTTGGTCCCAATCTATCATCTGAGAAGGTTTCTGCTACAAGTGACACCTGAATTGAGTTGTATTCACCCCAAGGTTGTATGGTAATTCGGCGATTTGATTTTCGTTGAGGTCTGATTTGTCATAATTCAATTCAGCATTATCTTCGAACTCTCCGGAGAAATCTTCGGAGTCTCCGGACATCTTCCGAGTCTCCAGATATTTCTTCGGAGTCTCCGCATTTTCTGTGACTAACAGTTGTTTTGAGCGAAAATTTTCAGTTTTAACTATTCACCCCCCTCTAGCTGACATCCTAGGTCCTTTCAATTGGTATCAGAGCAAGGGTCTCCATATTAGAGTTTAACCACTCGGAGATTCAAGACGTCAACTCCGGGGGATCCACCAACGCTTCCCACCGGAGGTGAAGATGATCCTCACGGTAAGAAGGAGGATAGCGGACCCTCCACCAGGGACATTCATTCCCAAAGAAGAATAGGTGATGATCATGAAGATTCATCTGAAGATGATGATTTCGACGATGATAACAAGTCCTTCAAGTCTGTAAGAAATGATCATGTTAACCAAGTTCCTTTCGATTATTCTCGTTTGAGCAACTCTATTCCGTCTCAATCAGTGAACCTTGGTAAACCACCTCGCTTTGACGGGACTGGTTATAACCAATGGCGTCACTCGATGGAGACGTATTTGATTGGGGTCAATCCGGCCCTTTGGAAGATTGTGTGTGTAGGTGCCACAATGCCCAAAGGAAGAGGACCACT
The DNA here is from genome assembly GCA_004135705.1 of Alloteropsis semialata. Classification (NCBI taxonomy): domain Eukaryota; kingdom Viridiplantae; phylum Streptophyta; class Magnoliopsida; order Poales; family Poaceae; genus Alloteropsis; species Alloteropsis semialata. The sequence goes on along the minus strand of CM014275.1, from coordinate 47,503,369 downwards.
AAGTCAAGATCAAAAGTTTGAAATTCAACGCAATGCTCAAGCCATGACCTTACTTCTTAGTGTCTTGAACCCTGAAGAGTACAACAAGGTTGAGTGTTTGCACTCCGCCAAACATATTTGGGACACACTTCAAGTCAACCATCAAGGGACAAGGAAAGTGAGGGAAAGTAGAATAAGAGTATTGGAAGGAGAACTTAATCGGTTCTCTATCAAGGACAATGAAGGTCCACAAGAGATGTATGATAGGTTGAACAAGATCACCAACAAGATAAGATCTCTTGGAAGCATCAAATGGGATGATAGAGAAGTTGTTGACAAGATTCTTACAGCATACATGGCTAGAGATATGAACTTACCCATCTTTATTAGAAAGAAGAGAGGATTCAAGAAGTTCTCTCCCGCAAATGTGATTGGAAGAATGGAAGAACATCTCATGACCATCAAGGAAGAAAAGCTCTCACATGAACTCTCCAAACTACATGAGCAACTTGTGAAGGGAAGTGGGGTTGCTCTCAAGGCAAGCAACAAAGGCAAAAAAAAGGAAGTTCAAAAGACTTCAAAGGATGATGAAGAGTTTGATGACTCCGAAGAGGCAGCCTTGTTCATGGGAAGATTGAGAAAAGCCATGAAGAAAGAAGGATATGTCAAAGAGCAATACAAGAAAAGTATAACGAAGAGAAACTCAAAGAGAGCTTATTTTAGATGTGGCAAGGGAGGTCATTTCATTGTTGATTGTCCATGTGAGAAGGAAGACAACAAGGATGACAAGGACAACAAGAACAAGACTTACTACAAGAAGAAGCATATCGGAGAAGCTCACCTTGGTGTAGAGTGGGATTCCAATGAAGAGAGCTCTGACTCCGATGATGTGGAAGTTGCAACCATTGCCATACAAACATCCTTAACTTCATCAACACTATTTGGCTACATCACCGATGATGAAGATGATGCTTCACCGACTTGTCTTATGACAAAAGGACCCAAGGTGATATCCGATTCCTCTTCCATAGATAGTGATTATGATAGTGAGGATGATGATTACATGATAAACAACTTTGAAAAAAAGGCCACATCTAAAATAATAAAGCTTTTGGAGGAAATAGATAACTGGGATGATGCTCTTGAGGAGCAAGAAGAATTGATTAGACTTGAGCGAGAGAAAACCGTCTCTCTTGAGGAATCTCTTGTCGAATAAAGGAAGAGTTTCAAGAGGCAAGAGGACTTGCTCAAAGTCAAAATTGATAACCTTCTTGCTCTTGAGAAATCTTATGCTAAAGAGAAAGAGAAAGTTGATAAATTGTGCAAGAAACTAGATTTAGCCAATGATAAGTCAAGTAGCCTAAGGAGTATGAATGAGAAACTTCAAGAAAACTTCTCATGTTTAAATGCCAAACACACGGCTCTTGAAGTTGAATTTAATACTCTTTGGGAAAGCACCTCTTCTAGCTCTAAGGATGCAACCCAACCATCTATTCCCTCCACAAGCAATGGTTGTGATAAATGTTTCAATATTGATGTTAAGGCTTATGCTACTAACCTTGCCGAGATGCATGCTATGAAGAAAAAAATTGCAAGTCTTACTTCTTTTGTTCAACAAGACTATACTCCAAAAGAGAACAACATTGGCAAGTTTGAAAACCACACCAAGGGTTTTAGTTCCCAATACATGGAGAAGTTTGGTTTTATAAAAGGAAAGGGCATTGGTAAGAATGAGCAAGGAAACATAGAACCCATTCCTTTTGTCAAGAACCAAAGCAAGTTTGGGATTGGTAAGAATGGTGGTCTCTTGGATGGAATGACTCATCTACATAAGGTGCCACAAGCAAAGCAAACCAAGGTAGTGGCACCCCAACCATCAAGACCACAAAAGGTAAGAGCAGTCCATCCATCAATGACAAAGAAGACGGCTGCCCAAGGATCTTACTATGCCGACTATGTGTTGACTTGGGACCACAATGGTAAGGTGGTTGCCGTACCGCACAACACATTGATTAAAAGAAATGTGTGGGTGCCCAAGGTTCTTGTGACTAACACTCTAGGACCCAAGCAACATTGGGTACCTAAAACTAGAGCTTAATATTGTTTTGTAGGCTTACTCCTCCGGTGGGTCAAAGTGGGTGCTTGATAGTGGCTGCACCAATCATATGACCGGAGAGAAGAAGATGTTCACTTTTATTGAAGCTAATGAAAATGCAAGTGACAATATTGTATTTGGTGATGGTAGTCAAGGAAAGATAATGGGGTTAGGTAAAATTGCTATCTCCACCGATCATTCGATTTCAAATGTCTTTCTTGTTGAATCCTTGTATTACAATTTATTATCTATATCCCTACTTTGTGAGATGGGTTACAATTGTTTGTTCACTAATGAGGGTGTGACCGTCTCAAGAAGGAATGACAACTCCATTGCTTTCAAAGGTGTACTCAAAGGAAAGCTTTATCTTGTGGATTTTACATCGGAGAAAGCTCAACTTGATCTTGCTTGTTGGCAAAGTCTAGCATGGGCTGGTTATGGCATCGCTGACTAGCTCATGTGGGCATGAGAAATCTCAACAAACTTCTCAAAGATGATCATATTCTTGGACTAACAAATATGACTTTTGAGAAAAATAGACTTTGCAGTGCATGCCAAGCCGGGAAGTAAGTTGGAAATTCACATCCGTCAACAAGCATCATGAAAACAACAAGGCTACTTAAACTACTACACATGGATCTTTTTGGACCCGTGGCCTACATAAGCATTGGCGGTAACAAATATGGTTTTGTCATTGTTGATGATTATTCTCGTTTCACTTGGGTGTTCTTTTTGCATGACAAAAGTGAGGTACAAGAAGTATTCAAGAAATTTGCAAAGAGAACCCAAAATGAGTTTGAGAAGACTATCAAGAGGGTGAGAAGTGACAATGGATCCGAGTTCAAGAACACTAACATTGAAGTCTACCTCAATGAGGAAGGCATTGGTCATGAGTTCTCGGTCCCATACACACACCAACAAAATAGAATTGTTGAAAGAAAGAATCGTACACTCATTGAGATGGCAAGGACAATGCTAGATGAATACAAGGTTTCGGATCAATTTTGGGCTGAAGCTATCGACACCGCTTGCTATGCCATCAACCGACTCTACCTTCACAAGATTCTACAAAAGACCTCCTATGAACTTCTCACTGGTAAAAAGCCAAACGTGTCTTACTTTAAAGTTTTTGGTTGCAAATGCTATATTCTTGATAAGAAACCTAGAAGCCGTAAATTTGCTCCTAAATCAAGTGAATGTTTTCTTCTTGGTTATGCATCAAACTCTCATGCCTATCCTGTGTTCAACAAGGCCACCGGCTGTGTTGAAATTGCGAGTGACGTGAAGTTTGATTGTGAGTGATGTGAAGTTTGATGAGACTAATGGCTCTCAAGTAGAGCAAGTTGATCCACATATTTTAGGTTAAGAAGAACCAACTCATAGGGCAATTAAGAGGATAGCAATTGGTGAGATCAGACCTCAGGAGAATGATGATGAAGAAGATCAAGTGGCAGGAACAAATGAGCCTGCTAGAGCAAGAAATGCTGATATTTCCGGAGACCCCGGACAAATCTGCGGAGACTCCGCAGGTTCCGAAGACTCCGGACAATTCTCCAGAAACTCCAGAGATTCTGGAGGAAATGCTCCTGATCTGATTCAAGACTCTGAAGCTGAAGCGGAAGAAGAAGAAGATGGAAATGTTTAGCATCACACTCAAGTCCCTCATCCAAGAGTACATCAATGTGTTCAACAGGACCATCCCGTTGACAACATACCTGAGAGTATTCAAAGATGGGTAACAACTCGATCTAGATTGGCAAATTTTTGTGAACATTACTCGTTTGTTTCCTCTTTGGACCCCTAAAGGTAGAAGAAGCTTTGGATGATCCGGTGGTGGCCATGCAAGAGGAGTTGAACAACTTCACTAGGAATGAAGTCTGGTCCTTGGTGGAAAGACCAAAACAAAATGTCATCAGCACTAAATAGGTCTTCCGCAACAAATAAGATGAACATGGTATGGTGACAAGGAACAAAGCTAAATTGGTTGCTCAAGGCTTCACACAAATAGAAGGTTTGGACTTTGGTGAGACTTATGCTCCTGTAGCTAGGCTTGAGTCAATACGTATATTACTTGCCTATGCTACTCGCCATGATATTAAGCTATATCAAATGGACATGAAGAGTGCTTTTCTAAATGGTCTAATCTCTGAATTGGTATATGTTGAGCAACCACCCGGCTTTGAAGACCCAAAGTTTCCCAACCATGTCTTCAAGCTCCATAAGGCGCTCTATGGGCTCAAGCAAGCCCCTAGAGCATGGTATGAATGCCTTAAGGAATTTCTCATTAAGAAGAACTTTGAAATAGGCAAAGCTGACCCTACTCTATTTACTCGCAAAGTGATAAAGATATATTTGTGTGCCAAATATATGTCGATGACATCATATTTGGTTCTACTAGAAATGCTTGGTGCAATGAGTTTAGTAGGATAATGACCAAGAGGTTTGAGATGTCTATGATGGGCGAGTTGAAGTTCTTTCTTGGATTTCAAATCAAGCAACTTAAGGATGGCACCATCATAGGTCAAGAAGTTTGACATGGAGAATGTCAAGCCCATCAAGACTCCAATGCCAACAAATGGACATCTTGATCTCAACGAAGACAATAAGGCCGTGGATCAAAAGGTATATCGCTCCATGATTGGCTCTCTCCTTTACCTTTGTGCATCTAGGCCCGATATTATGCTTAGTGTATGTATGTGTGCTAGATTTCAAGCCAATCCTAAGGAATGCCATCTTATGGCTGTTAAGAGAATTTTGAGATATTTGATATACACCCCTAACCTTGGCTTGTGGTATCCTAAAGGCTCCACTTTCGGTTTGCTTGGCTATTCGGATTTCGATTATGCTGTTTGCAAAGTGGATCGAAAGAGTATAACGGGAACGTGTCAATTTCTTGGCCAGTCTCTAGTATCTTGGAGTTCTAAGAAACAAAATTCGGTTGCCCTATCCACTGCCGAGGCTGAATATGTCACGACGGGAGCGTGTTGTGCTCAACACTTATGGATGAGGCAAACCTTGAGTGACATTGGTTGTGAGTTTAGTAAGATTCCGCTCTTGTGTGATAATGAGAGTGCAATCAAGCTAGCTAACAACCCGGTGCAACACTCCCGAACAAAGCACATAGATATAAGACACCATTTCTTACGGGATCATGAGATTAAGGGAGATATTGCTTCACAACATGTGAGCACCGAACGGCAACTTGCCGATATCTTCAGTAAGCCTCTAGATGAGCAAAGGTTTTGTGCTTTGAGAAGTGACCTAAATATCTTGAATTCTCGTAACTTGGCTTGAAACCTTGGACACAAAATTGAGAGTGCATTAGATAGGTGTTCAAAAGAAAACTCTATTTTGAAAAAGATTGTGTGCCTTTTGGTTCTGAAAAACTTGGTTCTTCACTCAACTACTCACTTGGATTTATTGTTCTCATTGCTTGTTTGTTGGCTAAATCAAAGTGAATAGTTTTCTCAGGCCCTTACGACTTTATCACAAGTATTTCTTCCCAAATCTTCTGTCCAAATCTATCTCTATGGAAGCTAAGTCTCAGGGGGAGCGGAGTCTCCGGACTTTTCTTCGGAGGTTTTGGACTCTCCGGATTTTTCTCTGGAGACTGTAGAACTTAAGGGTATTTAACCTGGGGCGTCAGTCAACCGTTCTTTTACCCCTCACTCATATTCTTTCATCGTCGCTGCTCCTCCTCAGTCTCCCTGCACCCCAGTTTGGCGATCTGCGAATCCAACCAAGGAAAGGCCAAGAAAACTTGTGGATCCGCCACTCCAAGGCGTGGAAACTCCGCCTCTCTCTCCAAGGTACTTTTTCAAGTTCTTGTCTGATCTATCAATGTGGCCCATTGTTGACGGTCCTTAAGTACCACTTTTGGCTGTCAATTCCTACAGAAAATATATCAAATATAAACACTAAACATAGTGGTATGGCTTCCTACTGACGAATTCCACGAGTGTTGGTGTTTTACATTGTTATATAGGAAATGACACCACGACCATGAGATGAGATCTAAATATATCAATATGACAAAGTATTTCAAATGCCAATTTGAAGTACACCATCGCGTAGAGCTCGTCAAGACGATTTTGGCGGATATATTGTTCATATATTTTGGAGTTTAAACTAAGAAGATATGAAAAGGAGAAATTTATGTGCAGCGCTGACGCCAGCATGACATCAGCGCTGCAGATTACAATGCGGCCCAGGTGGGGCCCATCGGCAAGCTGGACCCACAGGCCCAGGCGGGCCGAGAGCCAGCACGCGCGATGCATCATCACGTGAGCGGGAGCATGCACGCGGCTAGCGAGGCCCAGAGCCTTTGCACATGCGGTGGGCCGGTGGCTGCTTTGGAGCCCAACAGGGAGCGGGCCCAGGCCGAGCGCCAGTCCATGCGGTGGGCGCGCGCGCTCTGCGTGGACGCGCGTGAGGCTCGGCCGCCGAGACAAGTGGCACGACACCAAAGGCCGAAGGGCCAGTTCTGCGCGGTCCAGGCGCTGGACAGTGTCGGTTTTAATTCTGATGGCCGGTTTTCTGTCGAGTTATCCTGGTTTTGTTCGGTTCTTTTCCACCGATGTACATAGAAGACGTATGGGCACGGTTCACAGCCGGTTTTCTCTTCTGGGATCTGGTTCTCGACCGGTTTTGTGGACCTGGGCGTGGGAAAACCCCGTGGGAGGGCTTGACGCCCTATTCTGGCGCCCACTGACGTCCCTACATCGGTTTCCAGGGACAGGTGGAAAAGAGGGAGAGATTGGACGAAGAATATTCCTTGGAACCTTTGAAGCATCTCCACTCCCCCAAGGCATCTCCTCTACTATAAATAGAGGACCTCTCCTCATTCTCAACACACAAGAAGTAAAGCAAAGCTCCAATGCTAGATTCAATGTAGTGCTAGAAATAGTGAGAGGTGAGGCAAGAGTCCGAGAGAAGCCGGGGATGTCGGCTCCTCTCCTCTTCTTGTACCTCGGCGGATGTGGCTCAGGTTCGAGTAACATCCGGGTATTTCCTTTGTATTTCTGGATTAATATTTAATTAAGTTCAAGCTTTACTTTATTTACTTGTGGGCTCCTCGCTGTGATAGGTGTCTTAGTACTTGCAAAGCTAAGATAGTATTCAATAGAATTGATGAATGTCTAGTCATGTTGAATACCTTGGAGTGCGCCTAGTGCCACACATTTATAGTGGTAGCACCAAGTGGTGACAGCCCTGACGGCCTACGTAGTCCACCACGTGAGAAGCACTAGAGAGTAGTAGGACCATTGCTTGGCTTGCCTAGTTCCCTTCTCATCCCTGTCCGGACTAGGACGGTTGGGCGTCCCAAAGCAAGTAATACAGTAAACAACTTGAGCTCTTCTTTGATTATCCAGAATACCTAGAAATAACCCTACACATTTATCACTTCTTTTGTCCTTTGTCGTTCTTAACTTATCACTAGTACACACACGTTCCCTATGGATTCGATACCCTGGAATACTCTCGGGTGAAAGCTACATCGGTATCCGTACGCTTGCGGATTTATCTGTGATCGTTAAAAATACCAACAAGCTTTCTGGCGCCGTTGCCGGGGAACGGTTGCTGTACTAGTGTCGAACCAAGTTTGCCCATGTATCCCCATCCATACCATCACATCATTCCATTTATATTTACCATTCATTTTTATCACTACCCATCTATCTTTCACATTAAAAAAAATTGCAAGAGCATTTTCTTTGGTTAAGTTCTCCCTCGGATATTTTTGGTCGCTAACCATTACAGGTTGAAACTGAAAAGAACGGCGGGTATATGATGCTTAAGAACATGAGAGCTACATCATCTGCAACACAATGGTAAAGTTTAATGATGGAACAAAATTCGAAGGAGGCAACACACACACACTTGATTTTATTGTCCCGTGACATAAAAATCCAAGTGTGGGGGAGGTTTGCACGTATTCCATGACAGGTTCCATTATTATCAAATTTCTATCATTGGTTTATAGGTGATGCTAGTTCATGTATCCTTTCTTGCTATATACAAAAAAATTAAAAAATCCCAAATGCCTGCCTGGAGGTAACCAGGCATTATCCCTTGCATTTCGATACATTCATGTTGCACATCATATTTGTTTTGAAACATTCATGTTGCACATCATATTTGTTTCGAAGCATTCATATTGCACATCATTTGCAAGCAAACCCTTGTGCCTTCTTTTTGAATGGGTGGCTCCTTGGCTTTGAACTGTATTCGGGCACTGTGCCTAGTCTAGGTGGGTGGCGAAGTCTTTCATCACCTATCTATTCGGGTTCCTAGTCCAACTCATGCAGCCCCTATAGGGTCAGTTAATTGCCAGAACGTGGTTGGTAGACCGATCAATAGGGTTAAATGGAACTGACTCCCACCACGTCATTTAGATCAAAGGGTTGATTAGTTCGCGCTTTGAGAAACGCCAGGCCTCGAGTTTCTTACAAATTGCATATCATGTTTGGTTTTTTCCCTCATTTGGATTTCCAATCTCATAGCATATTTGTTTTGTTCATGCATCTTTAAATTAGTTAGCATATTTATTTCCCAACCATGATTGCATTTAAAAAAACAACGAAAAAAAACTTTAGCTGGCAAGGCTCAGTGGGATTAAGACATCTTGGGTGCAAGCCATAGGACCGTTGCACCTAGATAGTCCCAATATGCCTTCTGGATCCACCTTGCCTTGCATCTTGGGTTCTTGTGTATGCTTTCGTGAGAAAAGACGATTGTTGCATTCTCTGTTTTGCATATGTGCCAGCTACTTGTTGGGAACATCCCAACATTTAGCGCACACATGCTATCCACGCGCGACCACGTCATAGTTAATGATGTCATCAAGATCCAAGGAACTACCGCGATGGCAATTCTAAACTCGTCATCCAATGTCAGCGGTAAGTATGCTAAGGTAAGTGAAATGTCTTGGTTTTGACATAAAACAAAGTCCTTTCGGGAGGTAACCCGAAGTTCACCTTTTGTGTACCGACTCATGTTCATCTCCATTTGAAAATAGCTTGATCATGTTCTCATGCTACCTTTATCTATGCTCGTATGCTCTGGTTTGAATGTATCCCTGGAATGCATTCATAGGCTTTTTAAATTAAGCGTGGTGCTTAGGTTAAATAGTCTTCTTTAATCAAATAAGATATGGTGTCAAGTTTGATTAATGAACCTTGGAGAAATGCTTGTATAGATATTGGATGTATGTATGGACTAACCCTTGCAGGAAAGATTTCAAATTTGAATGGGTAAGTCGTCAAGCTTGATTCAAACTGGAGATAAACCAAGGCATTGGATGCACAGCAACAAATTCTACACAATATACAAGGAGGTACATCACCATTCAAAGATTCACTGTGAGTATTTTGCAAAACCCCCTTGTGATCACGTTGATGCATTTTAGCCTTGTTTGAGTTGTGCTTAAAAGAAATTGGTGAAAATAAAACTTTAAAAAAACAAAACTTGAAAATAAATATCAAAATGGCAAACAGGATCTACACTTAACATGCTAAAGACCAATCTGTTTTTAAATGTGGATGTGAACAACTGATCGGAGTGCAATAAAGATATCTTATCAAATAGTCCTTCGGGTATTTGTTGTCCACTAACATTTTGCAGCGATGAAGTGATGACTAAAGGACGGTGAGCATAAGTCCAACATATGAAACCTTTAGTCACATGGAAAAAATTTGCACGATGAAGCAGGATGAACAGTGGGCAAATCTTTGGCATTCTTAAGCTCAAATCTTGTATTCATTTGCAAAATCAAAGCTTGGGGGAATTTCACCAAGGAAGTATCCAAAACCTGTTGTGTTTTTATTCTCCCTTAATCTCCTTGCTAAGTTACCTTGCAATATTTGTTTGCCATGAAAAAATCAATAAAATTTTGCATAACATAAAAACACCAAAAAAATTTATTTGAATTTCAAAATAAAGATCATGCTCCCTGGTTTGTAAGGCCAGTAGAGCTGTTATTTTGTTTCCACTGTGTTTTGAATAAACGCATGTACAAGATTAAGTGTGGGGGTCTCTCAGGCTTCATCACGTTCACACATTCGAGACCGCCCACAACTGGACCACACAACATCACATGGACTGACATCAAAAGGATCACGATGGTCGGGCACCCGAGGGGCTTGAACGAATTCTTCATCAATTGAAGGTCCTCTAGCATGCCACGTCTCCCACTTCGTCCAATGCGATGGTTTGCATGCCAATCCCTCACTCTCTCTCATTGATGAGTTCAAAGTAATCTTGAGATAATCATCAAAATTAAACTCAAATGAAATTTGTGCTCCTTTGGTTTATATGCTCATCCTTGATTGGCTTGCATATTCTTTATTCCTTGCACATTTACTTGTTGCTTGTGAAATTATATCTTTAGGAAAGCATGCTATCTAAATGGTTGACAAGTGAGATATGGTATGATAAGATGAATCTTGCTCTTTCTGTATAAAGTACTTGGGATGTTTTCTTGCAAAATTCTTAAAACCATTATCCTTACAAAGCTCCTCAATGATATTCCATTCCTACCAAAGCCATATGTTGTTCACATTGAAAACCTTATACATATGATGCTTGTTATTGCATTGAGCTTTCTCAAATTGTTGTGACCCTTGTAAGATGCTCTTCATGCTTTGTTGATCAAGATCACGTACACTCCATATACATATGCTAAACTTCTACACTGTAAGTTAGCAATATCCATTCATGCACCAAATAAATGCTCCACATGTTATATTAATTTCTCTCCAAATATCCTTTGCAAAAGAGACATGGGCTATAGAAAAATATTTTGGACACATGAAGGTCCAAGAAAAAAAAGAAGAAGAAAAAAAATACATGCTCATAAAAGCATTGAGCATAAAAGAAAAAAAGAAGAAGAAGAAAAAGAAAGATAGCCATGTTCTCAAAATAAATTCAAAGGAGAGAGATCATACAAAAAGGAGTTTTCATAAACCTTCCACTTCAACACACATGCACATCTTCATCAGATTATATGAATAGTTTTCTTCTTGGATCTACTCTTTGATTTTGCAATATATGTGATACAAGTATACTTTACCTTTACTCCTATCTTGAGCTCCAGATGAGCCTTCTTAGAAGTAGGGTGAAAGGTGGCAAATTAATGCCTTGGTGAGGAATTATACACATTGAGCAATCTGAGAGAATCAATTGGGCTAGGTAAGGTTTTGTTTTGAAATTTTTTTCAAAAACCCAAGTTACTCACCAGAAGAGTGGAGACGAATCGAATCAAGGCCGTTCCATTTCTTAACCATCCAAGATGACATGATAGACACTTCAAAATTCATAGGTACAGGTATGTCTTGGAATAACTTATATGCTTGCATTATATCAAAGAGTTATGTTGTTCCACCTTAGTCTTTGAACTTTACTCGAGGACGAGTAAAGGGTAAGTGTGGGGGAGCTTGTTGACGGTCCTTAAGTACCACTTTTGGCCGCCAATTTCTGCAGAAAATATATCAAATATAAACACTAAACATAGTGGTAGGTCTTACTACTGACGAATTCCACGAGTGTTGGTGTTTTGCATTGTTATGCAGGAAATGACACCACGAGCATGAGATGAGATCTAAATATATGAATATCACAAAGTATTTCAAATGCCAAATTGAAGTACACCATCGCGTAGAGCTCGTCAAGACGATTTCGGCGGATATATTGTTCATATATTTTGGAGTTCAAACTAAGAAGATATGAAAAAGAGAAATTTATGTGCAGTGCTGACGCCAGCATGACATCAGCACTGCAGATTACAACGCGACCCAGGTGGGGCCCGCCGGCCCGCTAAACCCACAGGCCCAGGCGGGACCGAAAGCCAGCACGCGCGATGCATCACCGCGTGAGCGGGAGCACGCACAAGGCCAGCGAGGCCTAGAGCCTTTGCACATGTGGTGGGCCAGTGGCTGCGTCGGAGCCCAACAGGGAGCGGGCCCAGGCCGAGCGCCAGTCCATGCGGTGGGCGCACGCATGCTCTGGACGGAGGCGCGCGTGAGGCTTAGCCGTCGGGACAGGTGGCGCGACACCAAAGGCCGAAGGGCCGGTTCTGCGCCATCCAAGCGCTGGACAGCGCCGGTTTTAATTCCGACGGCTAGTTTTCTGCCGAGTTATCCAGGTTTTGTTCGGTTCTCTTCCACCGACGTACACATAAGACTATGGGCGCGGTTCACGGCCGGTTTTCTCTTCTAGGATCCAGTTCTTGATCGGCTTTGCGGACCTGGGCATGGGAAAACCCCGTGGCAGGGCTTGACGCCCTATTCTGGCGCCCACCGGCGTCCCTACGTCGGTTTCCAAGGACAGGTGGAAGAGAGGGAGAGATTGGAGGAAGAATATTCCTTGGAACCTTTGAAGCATCTCCACTCCCCCAAGGCATCTCCTCTACTATAAATAAAGGACCTCTCCTCACTCTGAACACGCAAGAAGCGAAGCAAAGCTCCAATGCTAGATCTAATGTAGTGCTAGAAATAGTGAGAGGTGAGGCGAGAGTCCGGGAGAAACTGGGGATGTCGGCCCCTCTCCTCTTCTTGTACCTCGGTGGATGCGGCTCAGGTTCGAGTAACATCCGGATATTTTCTTTGTATTTCTGGATTAATATTTAATTAAGTTTAAGCTTTACTTTATTTACTTGTGGGCTCCTCGCTGTGATAGGTGTCTTAGTACTTACAAAGCTAAGATAGTATTCAATAGAATAGATGGATGTCTAATCATGTTGAATACCTTGGAGTGCGCCTAGTGCCACGGATTTTTAGTGGTAGCCCCAGGTGGGGACAGCCCTGACGGCCTACGTAGTCCACCACGTGAGAAGCACTAAAGAGTAGTAGGACCATTGCTTGGCTTGCCTAGTCCCCTTCTCATCCCTATCCGGACTAGGACGGTTGGGGGTCCCAAAGCAAGTAATACAGTAAACAACTTGAGCTATTCTTTGATTATACAGAATACCTAGAAATAACCCTCTCTACCTTCTACACATTTATCACTTCTTTTGTCCTTGGTCGTTCTTAACTCGTCACTAGTACACACACGATCACTGTGGATTCGATACCCTGGAATACTCTCGGGTGAAAGCTACATCGGTATCCGTACGCTTGCGGATTTATCTGTGATCGTTAAAAATACCAACACCCATGGATTAGGATTTCCTCTAAGGAATAGGATCTCTAGGGTTCCTGCAATGTTATCCTATGATCTTGGAGGATTTCCATAGCAAAATCTTGAGTTCCCCAATTTCTAGGGTTTGGACTGAAAGTTCCACACTCTCTGAACTTTTGTCCGGAGTCTCCGAAACTTCCAGTCCCAAGTCCCTCTGTTATCTGTCTCTCTCATTTAAAATCACATGCTTATCTATATGGCATTGTTTCTGTGACTAGGCTATGGGGAGGAAGCGCATCACCCATGGTCCGAACGCCAAACGCCGCATCAAGCTAAGACATGACCCAAATCACGGTGATGAGATTGAGGAGGAAGAAGAAGTGTAAGAGGTGATTCCTCCACCTCGTCCTCGAAGGACCCGAGATGCTGCTGCTGCTGATGGCTCCACACCCAGCACCTCCTCCACTGATGTCTCCATCCATCATGCACTCAAGGGCAGCTCCTTCTCCCCCACTTCCAAAGAACTTCAGAAGAAGGTGAGTTGCTTATCGGATCTGTACTAATACACCTGTGCACATCAATGTTGATTTTGGCCTTGGCCAGGAAGGTGTAGACTATTTTCCTAGAATGCGTAGCCCTCAACCCAAACCTGGTTTTGCTATGACCCTGCCAAGGGACTACAAGGGTCAGAAACTAACTGTTACCCAAGAAAGAAAGAAAAATCCTTTTAGGTTTCAGCAACTTGAGAGCATGGACTACCGTTTTTGGAATAAATTCCATAGGGACTTTTATATGACAGTAATCAATAGGAAGAACAAGGCCCCAATCTGTTCTATGCAATGGGTTGATTGGCAATACTATGAGCAAGTGCATGATGAACACTTTCATCAAGTTGTGTTCATCAAGTTATAGCTAAGTGCAAAGAGTTTGGGCTCTACAAGTTGATAGGCTTCAAGTATAATTGGAATGAGGAAATCATTGCTCAGTTTCATGCTAGCTACTATCATGAGCTGGAGGACAATTTCATTCATTGGACAACTAAGGGCATATATTACTGCATTGATTATGTCACTTTCTCTAGGCTCTTGGCTCTTGGCTCAAAGGACAACATGAGGCCATGCATCCATGATGAGAAGAAACTCAAGACAAGTGAGGTGTCATACATGTTTTACAATCCTATACTTGCTAGGGAAGGAAAGAGCAACAATTTGCTGCCCTACTTCCATCACCTCAACAACATGTTCAGGGTCACCATTGATCCCAAGAGTGGTGATGCAACTGGCCTTCACTCCGATGCTCCAAATCTGCTGCATCACATGGGTCAGCTTGATGCACCTTTTTGCATATTTGACTACATGTGGACTGAACTGAAAAGGGCCATGGAGGATTCAAGGATTGGATTTCCTTATGCTGCATATGTGTTGTATATGATTGACAAGGTATCAAAAATCACATTTCCTAAAGATGTTATGCATGAGTCACTTCACTTAAGGACTAGGCAAGGTGATGCCCCCTCCCTCCCGTGGTGGTCCTTCTCCTCAACCTGTGCCGTCCCGTTATTCTTATGTTGCTCCTACTGCTGCCCCTGCTGCTCCTGGCTCTTCTAGGCAGCGTAAAGGTTCTATGGTGAAAAAGGTCCTTAAGTCCATCTTTGGCATGTGCAAGCAAATTGCCAAAGACACAAATGAGAACCGCAGGGACATTATTGAGATTAAGAGTCACTTGGGGCTGCCAACTGACATCTTTTGCTACTCCATTCGCTGCTGGTCCTAGCTCTTCTGCTGGCCCCTCCACTCGCTCTAAGCGCCATGGTGACGATGAGACTTCCGAGGAAGAACCTGCTGGCTACTATGAGCATAATGATGATGAAGAGGACGACGACACCAGCGAGGACATGGCTGCTGCTGATGATGATGATGAGTAGATGCTGCTGCTGCTGTCTCTTTCATTCCCTTTTTGGTGCTTGATGCCAAAGGGGGAGTGAAAGCTTATCTATTTATGTAATGGGCTTGTAATGAACTTAAGTACTTGTGTGTAGAACTTGGGACCTGAAAACTTGTTTGTATGTGCTTGTGGTGAACTTGAACTGCTACTGCTTTATTAGGCTTTAATTTGTGATAATTTGTGATAAAATCTAGATAATTGGTGTAATGTTAGCCCTCTAGTAGCAGAATCTTCGGAGTCTCCGGAGATTTCTTCGGAGTCTCCGGACATGTTCGGAGACTCCGGACTCTCCGGATTTTCTGGCTGCAACCTTATTTCTGTTCTAGATTGTTGTGCATAACTGTCATATGCATTGCTTTGTATCTTTGTTACACATTCTTGAGTACTTGCTAATATTGGAACACATATATAATGATCACTTGTCCCTCTTGTTGTGCACATTGACACTGTTATGGTCAATCCTCAAATTCAATTCGAAGCACATATTAAGAGGGAGTTTATTTACTAAAATTCACCTATGCATTTTGATTGTCTTGTAAAGAGTGTTGTCATCAATCACCAAAAAGGAGGAGATTGAAAGTGCATCTATGACCCCTTTTGGTTTTGGTTGATTAATGACAACACACTTGAGTATCTAATATTTGCAACGAGATTTGTACACAGATGACATGTGAAACAATGAAGAACATATGGAGAAATGTGGTACTCAAAAAGGAAATGAAAAACATGGATGAAGCTTACATGAAGATTAATTTTTTGTTCTCTTGAAATTGAGTTTAGGAAATCCGTACTATCAAGAGGGATGCTGAAAAACTAGCTTGGTGATGACAAGGTGCTCAAATATGAACTAACTTAACCATGAGAGACACCTTGCACTTGCACTTCACTTGAAAATTATTTGAGATTGCTTCATCTAGAAAGTTTTGGAGTTTCCGAAGAATTGTTCGGAGTCTCCGAAGATTGGTGTCTGGAGATTGGTGTTCTCCAGAATATTCGGAGACTTCGGAGATTTTTGTGGAGACTCCGGAACTTAACAGGACTAATGGCTAGTTTCAGCTGAAGGGGTATTTATACCCCTCCTGCCCCTCCTTTCATCTTTCTCTGACCTAATTTCGAACTGAAGCTTCTTTTGAGCATTCTGTGCCCCTCTCTACTCCCTCCTTGCTTCTAAGTGAGATTTGGTGAGGGATTGAGTGAGGGATTGAGTGAAGGTCAAGAGATTGTGCTCGTGAGCTGATTCCCCATCCATTGAGCACCTTGTTCATCGTCAAGCCGGTGATTCAAGCATTTGTTACTCTTGAAGCTCCAAGCTCCTAGACGGCTAGGCGTCGCTCAAGAGCAACCAATCCGCTGTGGTTGCCTTGGGAAGTTTGTATTACCCCTGCAGATTGGGTAAGTTCTCTATTTGACCTTCGGGTTGGTGGAGAAGAGGAAAGTGGTTTGGTGGATAAACCCACCCTTCGTGGGC
>CM014275.1:47461566-47485768 GCA_004135705.1 Alloteropsis semialata | reverse complement strand
AATGAAGATCGTGCACAGTTCTAGACCAACCATCAGGTTTGGCAGGTATAAACCGTCATCTGTGTCGCCTACAGCGCCAACAAAACAAAAAAGATAAGTTCTATATACTCTACTCACCCTCGCTTTTATGCTCGGGGGCTGGGTTTTCTATTTTCTATTCTGTTTCTACTCTTTGTTATCATATACACTAACAAAGAGCCGGGGACTAGCATGCTGAAAATTTTCTTTTCAGACCTATTCTATGCATCCCGAGCTATACGCTCGGGGGCTCCCCATTTGATCGGGAAGTTTCTTGCAGTTTGTACTTCTAGACTCTTTTTCAGCATGCCAGCATGACTGTAAAAGAGCCCGGGGGCTACTACGGTACTACTACCGTGCAAGAAACGAACTTTTTAATTCAAGAAAGCTAGGCAGACGCTAAAATTACCGAACACCATGACTACAAGGAATTACACAGTTCAGAAGGCCGCCCGTGTCTCAGCAACTAAACAATTCCAGAATAGCTTATGGTAACGGGACTTTTCGGCTATGACAAAGCTATTAGTTAAAAAGATCCATGAAAATACCGATCAGCTCTAAGATTTACGCAAAACCATGCAAGCATATGTTTAGCAAAATATAACCGCATTCTAAACCGTTAAAGTTTTGCCCTATTACAGGAATTCTGCACAGTGTTCAGGGTGATTCCTCCGAATCACTCAGATGAAGATCAAGTTTTCCGACAAACGATTCCACCAGTGGGGTGAGGCTATTAAACATTACCTCAGCTTCTGACTCCGAGCACTTGAAGCCCTTTGAGAGCAGAGAAACGTCCAGATCAGGGAGATGGCTCTTCAAAGCCCCGATGGTATGAGTTGCAGCAACGCAGGCACCTTCCATCAGCAAAGATTCCAAGGACGAACTGTGCTTCTCTGATGCTTCAAGACGCGCGGTCAGGTCAGCCAGTCTTCCTTCCAGATCCGAGTTTTTCTCTTTGAGCACCTCAATGCTCTTGGAGTCAGCTACAGGGTCAAAGGCAGCATGTGAACAAAAGTTTGAGGATAAAAACTCAATAAGCAAGGCATGAGATTTAAAGCATGTACCTTCTTTCTCGGACTGGAGAACAGTCACCTGGGCTCCCAGTCTGATCACAGACGCTTCTGCAGCAGAGGCACGAGCGTCTAGCGAACGCCATTCTGTCGAGAGCGCGCTAATGATCGGGCCCAGGGGCGTCGGGATGGATCCCACGATCTCTGCAGTTTTCTCTGAGCGGTCAAGTTGTGCTGTTAAATCTGGCTCGGGAGTTTTCTCTCTGGCAGATGGTTTGACAGGAGGAGAAGCTGTGGGATCGGGATGCCTGAATTCCCGAACAATCAAATACAGTGAAAACGGCATTTAAGAAAAATGCTCATACATAATCAAAGGTTGTCAAAGCTCTTACTCGGCCGTCGGGATTGTAACCTTAAATCTCTTGGCACCAGGGATAAGCTTTGATGATTGTCTGGTCGGACGATTTTCCTGTCGAGAAATCTCCCGATCATGTTTAGCTTTGGTTATGCTATCAAAAGCTGCGAATAAACGCCCGAATACTATCATGCTCGATACCTGGGCAACAGGACGAGGCTGATCACGAATGGGCTGCAGATCGGCGGGCCCAGGCGATCCAAAGGCTCCCGAATCGAGAACTGTCCTCTCCACACTACGAGAGCGTTTCCGGGTTCGGGGGATAATCGCCTGGGGGCTGCTCGGGACCTCTTTTTCCAAACCAGGTGATGATTCAGGTTGTTCGTTGGTCGGGGCCCTGGTGCCTTGATCAACGGGCTGATCCCCCTCCTCTTCGACATTGATGGCACCGCTCTGGGCGGGGGCATCAACAATAGCTGGGGCCTGGTCGGGAATAAAGGGGTGTATCATATCACTATTAAAGAAAAAAAAGAAGCTTTTTCTGAGTAACAGTTTACCTCTGGAGGAGGGTTGTCAGCGCTGTAGGGTGCTGGGACGTTTTCCCAGTCCGGGAGATCAGCCCCAAACATCTTCTTCAGGCGCATGGCCACTTCTGTCTCTGGGACAACTGCTAAGTTAAGAGTCATGAATTCAAATGACCAAACGAACTCGGAAAAACAATCGAACAGAAAAACAAATGCTCACCATCGGGTTTCATTCTGTTCGGGTCCTTGTAGCCCGTAAATGTCCAAGCGTAGCGGTCGCGATTCATAAGTGGGATAAATCTCCATCTAATAAAGATTTCCGCTACATGAACCGCCGTCAGACCAGCATTGCGGAGCTCCAAGATTCGATCAATATGCTTCTGCATCTCCGGGGTAATTCTTGGCAGGGCTTTGGCCGAATCCTTGAGATAGGGCATCAGATACTTCCCTTTTGCCAATGAGGCTTGGGGAAGGGTGATGTAAAACCAATGATGTTCATATCCTTTCCAGCAATCTTTAACTGGGAAGGGGATGTACATCTCCCGATTTCTCAAGGAAAACCCGATGGACCTGAGCATCACTTGGTTCTTATAGTATGAAGGACTGTAAAAATATCTCCACAGCAACAGTGAAGGCTTAATCCCTAACCAGGCTTCGCACAGAAAGGCAAAGACGCTAAGCATTGTCAAAGCGCCGAGCTTTAGGTGCACAAGCTCTATCTGGTAATGCTCGCAGACGCTGTGGAAGAAATCAGAGGGAAAAACCCCGAATCCACAGTGGAAGAATTCCAAGAACACCACCATCTCGAGAGTGTTGGGGGTTGGATACGTCTGACCTTTGGCATGGCGGCGAGGGAAAAGTGTGGTGTCAGGAAGTAGTCCAAGATCCTCCAGTTTCTGCAATTGCTTGGCCGTCGTGGTTGATTTGTACCAG
This sequence comes from Alloteropsis semialata, assembly GCA_004135705.1. Lineage (NCBI taxonomy): Eukaryota > Viridiplantae > Streptophyta > Magnoliopsida > Poales > Poaceae > Alloteropsis > Alloteropsis semialata. The sequence continues at coordinate 47,482,928 of CM014275.1, read as the reverse complement.
TACTCATCCGAGGTGGGGATCGTGTTCCCACTGCGGAGTTCTCGTCCGGCGGCGGTGCTGATCTGGTCCCCTGTGGACTCAGTGCCAGAAGATGATTGGTGCGTGGACGCCATGGCGATTGGAAGCTAGTAGGATTAGAGGAGCAAGTGGACGAGGGAAGAAAATGGCGAATGTTTTGTGGATACGAACGAGGAAGACGAAGGCCCAAATAGATCTCAAGCGGCCGCGCTTGGGGGTTTTATGGTTCTGCACGGGAGCACGAACCCCGAAAAACCTGCCCTTGAGCCGCGCAATCCGCAGTGACTGTTGGGTCAAAAAGATTCTTTCCTTTTTCTATGGCACGCGTCGTTTCGAAAAATGTGTAAGTCCAATTCAATGCATTTAGGCTGTTAGCTTATTTGGTAAGTTATCAGTTTTAAATGACCAATCGATCGGTGTGAATCAAGGAAATGCCCCGATCATGTCTGATCAGGGTCAAATCTCCCGAACACACTGAAGATAGTTAGTCTGGTCGGAAGAAATTTTTCGTTCAGGAATGTTGTTTCTGGATGAGCAATTTCATGAACAGATTGACACAGATAAATTTCCAAAGCACCAGGAATTTAAATTACATCCATCAAGTGAAATTTCTTCGTTAAATCCAAAAGAGGGAACATTTCACAATGGATTGATAACTATCCTGAAATCAAAATACTAAAGCGCCCTGATCTTGGGTTGATGATTGACAACCAAACTGATCAGGGCGATGGTGTGCTCGCCGGTGGATCGTCATCTACCGCGTTCTCTTCTTCAGAGTCGCTGACGAGATCCACGAGCGCTCCGTCTCCAGGGATCCCGATCAGGTCGCGGTTCAGGGAGACGAAGAGGCGCCGGGCGAATTCTTCGTCGCCGCTGGTGTCCACCGGAGCAGAAGACGAAGATGCGCCTGCGTGCGCCGCCTCTGGCCTCAGCCGGATTCCGCTCCCTCCTTGTGTTGGCTCGTCGTCGGAGGAGAGGGAGATAGGAGATGCCGGGGCTGGGGAGGAAGACGCAGGGCGTTTCCCGGCGGCAATGCTTGACAGAGCAGCCTCGGGAGATGGCGGCGCTACCGCCGGAGCCTCTTCCTCTGGTGGCTCGACCTCGACTCCATCATCCCCATACCAGGGGAGAGCTAGGAGCGGAGCCTGAGGAGGAGCGGTGGGTGGTGTCGTCGCCGGCGGGTCCTCCGGCTTGTCGGGCGGTTGTTCGCCGGAGCTGCGAGGGGAGTCTCCGAAAAGGAGACGAGGAAGCTTGAACCTGCTGCTAAGCTTTTTCTTTCCCATGGCGAGTGGAGGAAGAAAGCTTAGGATGGAAGTTTCAAGTACATGTCAATCCAGGAGTTCCGATATTTAAAGACTCAGGGGTGCGACGCTTCGCGCGAGAATCGAGGAGCCAGAGCAGAGCCGTATCGCGTGCGCTGCTAAAATCCCGGAAGACGTGCGGAGTGGGTTTTAATGCCCTGGGCAGCAGTTACATCAATCCTGGGGCGTTCCATTTTTCAAGACGGAACAGTTCTATTTTATTATTATGGCTGATATTTTTCTTTGACCTTATCATTCAGATGCAGGTTTCTACATTCACGAGTTCGGGAACTTTTCTGGCTCTCATACAAAAGTGATTGACGAGGTATTAACATATCCAAAAATCACCCGAAGAGCAAAAAGACCCGAAGGCTATTGAACAATCAACCTTTTCTGAACAAGATAAGCTCGGGGCTACTGTTGAGGCCATAATACCAGGGTACCCGACCACGAGGATTGCCGACTACCGACTCCAAGACTACCAAGACTCCGAACAAGACACGATGGCCTGATCGCAGAAGGGAAGCCCGAAGACAGTTAGAGTCCTACTAGGTTTAGGTCTGTTTTGTCTTGTAAGCTAGGCACGTCTCCCTGGATATAAATAGCGGGGGTCCTGTGCGTAGAGGGTATGTTCCATTGATTTGCAATCTTAGACAATCCACCCGAGGGTACTTGTTACGCGTTGTAATCTGTACTCGACGAAATAATACAAGCAGCAACTGGACGTAGGGTTATTACTCGATCTCGAGGGCCCGAACCAGTATAAAAATCCCGTGTCTTTCTGTTCATCACCGTGATCAATCTTCGCACAAAGCGGGGTGTCTGCCGGACAAATATCTGACGAGTACAACCTCGACAGTTCCATTAGGATAGCATGAGCGTGCAAGATGCATTCTCAAATTGCTTTACAAAACCTGAGGAGCTAATATATGTCTACACAAATCTCCTCTGCTACTCAATGTCTGAATTCTCACAGAAAAAATTTCTTAAAGCATTTGATATTTCAAACTGTTTGTTGGTTCTATTAAAGGCTAATCACCACAAAGTGTATCTTTATAACAGAAGGTGTCCTGCGAAAATCAAACCATTCGAACTTCCTTAAAATGTAAGTCTACAGCGTACACAACCGTACGACAAGTCTAGTACCTCTTTCAGTGTTGACGCCATCATGGCATATAGCTGATCCATTTTAGTCTTCATTAACTTGAAGCCACCATGGCACCATATGTGGTCTTGTTCAGGCTGATGGTTTGAAAAGCAGTGCACACCATTTGCTCAAGGTGCTGCTGTGGCCTCAAGGTTTCAAGATAATGAAGCACCTGTCACATATATGAAAAGCTCAATTAGTTTTTAAAAAAATGCAGCTCAACATATACATATGTAGGCAGGCAAGCTTTACACGAAAAAAAAAAGAAATGATGCACAATCTGGAGAAACTTTCTTTCCAAACGAAAATCAGGAAAGAGAACTATAACTACAGGAACCAGAAAAGACCTTGACAGCAGCATATATGGTCCAACGTTCCTACAGCTTTGTCAGGGCCGGTCCTGACATTTTGGAGGCCCGGGGCGAAGCAAAAATCTGAGGCCCCATATTTCCACTATAAGTACAATGTATTTCGATTGCAACAAGATGATTCTAGCATCACAAATGTTTGTTAGCTCATTTTTTTTAAAGAAAAACAAGAATAGTAGCAAAAGGTAGAGGCATGCATTATCTTTTAGAGCACGATATCATTGCAAATAATATTTCTTATCAAACGGATCAATGCATAAAGTGTCAAACTAAGCAAACCCTACCAGCTATCACGAAAAAATCTCCATGTGTATGTGCAGCCCAAATATGGATGTGGCTGCTGTAGCATTTGACTCTTCTGCTATAGTCTCCTCCGTGTCTCAAAAAGTCAAAAGTATAAAAGTTCTCTACAATCTCATTGGATTTGGCTTATCAAAATAGCCATGACCAATTAGATGTATCATGTATACCATGTGTAGTGCCAGAGCAAGAACAAAATAGTTTTCCACCAATGGTCGTTGGAGAAAAAGATGAGGAATGCTTATGTCACTGAGCAATGCAAGGCTACCCATTAACTTCTTGAAAGAATATACACATTCATACGGCATTCACTAAAGGCATATCATGGATGGACGCCTCTACCTGGAAGTCCAAGCAGCAGCAAATCAACATCTAGAACAAAACTAACTTCAATGGAAGCGGAACAAGGATGGAAGTGGAGGAGTACTTGCTTCTTCTGTCTCTATGGAAAAAGAAGACGATGGCCGCAATATGATGGCCGACTCCATGGCTAACACCACTGACCACCACCTGCACATGCACCGGCGCCAGAGAGGGAGCTGGACCGCTTGCTCATGGTAGCCTCTTGCTGGCAGTGGAGCTCGCCGACCTAGCTCATCGGTTGCCCAGGTTGCTGCTGCCTGCCGCGCCACGGAACGTCTCATGTTAAAAAAAAAGAAAAAAATGACGAAAAAGAATCATGGCGGCCCAGAGGGGAAGGAGAGTCGAGCTCACCCAACAGCTTGCGGGGTGGGGCGCTTCGACGCCAGGAGGCTTCCAGACCCCCCGCCTAGGCGAGCCTCGAGCTCGCCGGCGGCTGCTCGGGCCCCCACCCGGGACTTCGCTGCAGGGAACGGCCTACGGGGGTGCGCATCGACCTCCGGATCCCGCGCTCGCGCCGCCGCACCTCCGTGTGCGAATAGGGATCGGCGGCGACGGAGAGGCGGAGAGGAGAGAGGAAGGTGGAAGAGGTGATTGTGAGGGCAACCTCAAGATGTACTACACGGAGGCGACGCGGTTGTTGAGAGCCGACCGGCCTGCCCTTCTCGTCCACCAGCTGCAGCTTCTCCAGATTGTTGTAGCCGCCGCCGCGCCATCTCGGGCTCCGGCAGCCCCGCGCAGCTGGCCCCTGGCCTCGTGCCGGATCTGACGACCGTAGAGGCGTAGACGCCCCGGCCCCGCTGGGCCGCACGCCGCGGCGGTCGCCGTGTGCCGAACAAGCCCATGTGGCCGGCTCCCCGTCCCCTTCTCGCGCTGCCAACCTCGGCTCATAGAGGCGCGATCAGGCCGGCCCTGCTCCGGTGAGTCAATGTAACGCTCCTGTGTTAATAAAAGTCTGTTTTGGAGGATATTTAGAGTGGTTGGCACCTCTTCAAAAGCCACTCTTATAATGGCTTCTACATTTTTGCCAATGTCTTCTAAACATTGCTACAAAATCGCTATTTTTGTCGACGTGGCGCGACACGCACGCATGTCAGGTGCTCTCCGACGTGGCACGGAGCTGTAAAAAGACCCGGCTGCCCCTACCTTTCTCATTCATTTCATTCCCTCTCTCTGTCACTTATATGTGGGACCCACGCGTCAGGTTATCTTCAACCTCTCGCAAGCTGCAACATTCGCTGAGGGCGGAAACGGCCCGGCGATGACAGCTAGTGGGCGGCACGTCGCTGGGAGGATTGGGGCCACATCATCTCCTCCGCCGCGGGACTGACCTCTTCTCCTTGCCGCCGAGCCTCGCCACACTGCCCTTCGCCTCGCGGGGACGGCCGCAGCGCCCGCGCGCCTCCACGGAGTTGCCCCGCTTCCTGGCCGCAGCGCCCGCGCGCCTCCACAGAGTTGCCCCGCTTCCTGTCCACCTCCATGGCCAAGGCGACGCCCATCACGGACACGAGCTCGAGCGCGTTCAGATGCTACTCCGCGTACAGCGGCCGCGTGCGCCGCATCGACCTGCCCTCGCGCCGTACAGCGGCGGTGGCGAAGTGCCCAGCCTTGACCAGAAGCTCGAGACGAAGGACCTCCTCGCCGGGACGCAGCTCGGGGACAGCGTCGCGGTCGACGGCTCCTGCCTCACCGTGGTGGCGATCGATGCGGCCGCCACCACCCTCACCTTCGGTGTTGGTTGCTTGTTGGTCAGAGGCCAAGCATTTAGGAGTTTGGTAGGGAGACATCATTCGCCAGCACACCAGCACGTGCGGAGAGCATGGGTGCGTTGCATGGAGCCATGCATCGCCATGCCATCCGTGGTAGTCGACGGCTCACGGCGGCACGTGTACAGCCCACCAATTCATGTGCCGAATGGCTCATGGACGGCGACGGCGACGGCGTGGCGTCGCCTCGTCTCGGATTCGCAGACCGCGGCGTGGGGGTGACAGTGCGGCGTCAAGCCTCTCTCTGCACGTAGACCTGGCGGGGCGCCACACGTGGGGACGCGCTGGTGAGCGTGCATGCCACGCTGAGCTTCCCGGGCGGAGGCCGAGCACTCCACGTGCGCTTGCGGCAGCTTGCCCCGGCTCTCCTGTTGGCTGTTGCGCCGCCGTGGCCTCCCGCTCTCCTGCCTGAAGGCTGATGGGTGGAGGTTGAGGATGAGCCTGACAAGTGGGTCTCACATGTCAGTGAAAGCAAAGAAGAAGAAGACAACAATAGCAGGGGCAGAAGCGTCCTTTCACCTGGCCAGTACACGCTGGAACAATGAGTTGGCGTGCCATGTCAGCAAAAATGGCAATTATGTTGCTCCAGATGAAACGCAGTGGCAAAAATGTAGAAGCCATTATAAGAGTGGCTTTTGAAGAGGTGCCAATGGTAAGAGTGGCAAAAATGTAAATATCCCCTGTTTTGGAAACCTTTTATGGCCATTAAGAAGTAATCAATGATTACTAAAGATAAGCAAGGGATAGAAGAGGATTACAGGAAGACGTACTTGTGTTGAATTTTTGGTCAAATTTAAGGTATTGTAGTTTCCAATCTAAGCCAAATCAGCAAATAAGTGTATAAGAGAACTTGGAGCCTTAGGTACCAGCAATAAAAGTTACATTTGAAGTTTTGACAGTTTACATATGAAATATGGAGAAAAAGTGGCCTAAAGATGGCAGGTTTGAAAAAGGGGATTAACTGAATTTTTTCGGGGAATAGATGATTGCAGGGACCGAAGTTCAGAGCAGAATATCTTGTGATATAAATAGATTTAGCTCAAGGTCATATTGAAGAGGATGTAGCTCTATATACAGGCTACAACTTTTGTATTTGGAGTTTGAAGAGTTTACATTTACAATATGAAGGAAAATTGATCTGAACCTGCTGGTTCGCACGAGATTCAGAGAAATGCAGAGTTTGGGGGACAGGACATTCAGTGGCTGATATCTCAAAATCTGTTGAGATATAGACCAAGGTTATATTACGGAAAATGAAGCTCATTGTTTGGGCTACAACTTTCGTTATTTGAGCTCGAAGAGTTTACATACAGAATTTGAAGAAAAAGCCATGTTTAGTTGCTGGCCTGGACGAGTTTCAGAAACAAAGAACGAGTTCAGTTACGAATCCATTTACGAGCTGAGGTTCAGAGCTTCAGATCTTTTGATCTGTTGAGTTTTGGATCAAAGTCCAATAATGAGTGTTGTAGCTGGATGTGCCCTCTACAAGTTTTGTTTTGGGCAATGGTTTGGACGGAATATGAAATGGGGAGATCGGGAGTGAGTTTGGGGGCGGGTTCAGGCTGGCCGGCGGTTCAAGCTCGACAGAGCTTCGACCGTTGCCGCCGCCCCACTGCTCATGGCCGTGCACCAAAATTCGTGCGTGCCACGTGCTGGAGCGAGCGGGGGACAGTGCTTGGACGGCAAGCAGCTGCTGGCCGCGGTCGACCGGTGCGTGGACGGGTTAAGGTCGGCGAGATCGAGTTTTTCCCTTCCTCTCGCTTTCCTGTTCGCCGTCCGTCGTTGTCCACCGTCGCCACCGAAATTCGCCATCGTCGCAGCACCATCGCCCGATTCCTCTTGCTCGCCAGTGCCCTAGCCCGACTCCTGTCCCTTCAGCTCGTCCGTGTCCAACCTCGTCGCCCGCAGCTGCCGCGCCGCCGATCTTCGCTCTGCAACCGCCGCCGCTGACCGAGCCCGCGGTGAGCTCCTACCTCCGGCCTTTCTCGTTGTCATCCAGTAGCATGGATGTGTTCCTGAGGTCCCCATGATGCTCACCATGGGGCATGTTGCCCGTTTCTGTGCCTGGTTTGGTCGGAACTGGCTATGCCACCATGGCCGCCGGTCAGTTCGTCGTCGCCGCGGCCTGAGGCCGTTCCGTTCCTTGGAAGCCCCTGTTAGCGATAGGAGAGTGTGTCCTAGGTCTCGTAGAAGCCTTTGGTGTCATTTGTTGCCCCCGAATCGTGGTTCCCGAGCTGGCACGGTGCTTCGTCGCCGTTGCCGTGCGCTGCCGTCGCCGCTATGCCGTTCTGGTGTGGCCGGTCACTTCCAGTCGGGGTGATGCCTGGGGATGAGTCCGTGGTGGCTTGGAACGTTGGGCCATGGTGGATTTTGGGGCTTGTGCTGCGTCGCCAGTGTCGGCCGTTGCCGGCCAGAGGCCGCGGTCGGCGGGCTCGTGCGCCGGGGTGCGCGTCTCCGCGAGGAAGAAGGAAGGAGGGAGAGAGGGGCTGAGCTGGGCCTGGAAGTCGGCCGAAAGGAGGGAGCAGCCGGGCCGGGCCCTGTTGCTGGCCGGCAGGGGAGAAAGGTGGGCCGGCCGGTTAGCTAGAGGAGAAAGAGGAAGGAGAAAGGAAAATGGGCTGGGCCGTGAGAAACCGGGAAAATTGGACCGGGCCCGCAGATCAGCCCAAGAGGAGAGAAGGTAGACTACGGGATTGGAATATGGAGAAAGCCAGGGGGTTTTATGAAAAAGAGTTAGGGTTTTCTGGTTTTAGGTTTTTAATGTTTTTATTAATGCATTTCAATAGGATTAATACTTAGAATTGCATATCTTTTTGTAGGAAGCTCTAAAATTAATGAAATAAATTTTATTGCAGTAGTTGCATTTTTCTTTATGCATCTAGGTTATTATATAGTATATTAGATGTTTTTATATTTTTGTCCTTGATTAGTAGAATGGGTTTAAGGGCTTGTTTAATTAGAAAATTAGTTTTTTATTAGATATCCTCTTCTTTATAATCCTTGATTAAGTTAATTAATTCTTTTTGCTAATTATGTGTTTTACAAAGGTTTTAGGGTGGTTAAGGGTCTCTAATTTAAAGTTTCCATGTTTTTGCATCATATCGTGTAGACCAGGATTCGCTGCAGCCGGAGCTGGTGGAGGTCCCTGACGACATCCAGGAGGGAGACGAGGTGGTGTTCGAGGCGGAGGCCGAGGCCGTACCGCAAGCTCTAGAAGCCCAAGTAGCTGCAGAGCCAGAGATCAGTGAGCCAAGCAAGCCCCGGAGCATGCTTGTCCCAGTGCTAACTTGAGTTATATTGTTATGATTGAGCCTATGTTTGTGCATTAGATTAGGAGTTGAGTGAATCCTATTTTGGTGCATGATCCATCCTTGATTAGAGCATCTTTGCCACCTTTTCAAAAAGATAGAGTAGAGTTGCTTAGACCTGCTCACAACAGTAGAAGTCAGGTGTTATCCCGATCACCTGCACACTAGGTAGTGCTTGCTTTAGAGAGCTAAAACTGGTTTAATAAGTCTTTGAAAGTGTTGGGCAGGACATGTGATAGTTGATGATGGAATATGTTGGACGCTTTGGTTAGTATGAGCTGGTCCTGCCCACTTGGTAAGTGTAGGTTTTGTTGTGGTCTGCCTGTGGTCAAGCTTTGAACGTACTGGGCACATACCAGTATAGGGAGCCGGGAAACTGATGTACTTCTGTGGTACTAACGGTTGAACTGTGACTCACCATGTCTGGCGAGGAATGTGGGCGGGGTCGTAGTCAGTAACCCACATGCCTTTGCCCGAGCACTGTGTAGGGATTGAGGATGCGACACCGGGCTATGTGGGCACAGTTCAGGCAATGGTGCCCGCAGCGGGAAATTAGCTTCGTGTGGCCTTCCGAGGGCACGCACGCGGCGTGTGTCCCAGGTTCTCCCTTGCAGGGTTTGAAATCGATTCGAATTGCCGAGTGTCAGGGTTTTGATACATGCTTGATCCTGACAGATACTTGATGTGTGTTTATTTAATGTTAAGCTCTCATACTTGCTTTACTTTGCTAATCCTATTGTTTGCAATACTTGATTGGCTCACCTAGCTGCATAGGGTAATAACATGTTAGTCTAAAATATGGCTTAGGGTAATAACCTAGTAAGCTTGGCCTTGCAAGAGTCCGTTTGTTTCTCTTTAACTTCAAAGCATTGCATACCCTTGATCTCCCTTTAGAATAGTTGTCGGGTAAGTCTAGCTGAGTACTTTTGTACTCAGGGTTGTTTGACCCTTGTTGCAGTTGAGCACGAGGAGTAGCTCTTGTCACTAGCGTCGTGGTGGTCCAAGGTCTCAGACATGTCCGAGCACAACATGATCTATTGTTAGTTTGTTTAATTACCTTGTAAACCTATTGCTGAACTTAGAACCTATGTTATGTTGTTTAAATTTGAGCTACCCTGTTTTGTATAACTCTTATCTATCTGTGTTGTATATTTTTGCCTGTGCAATGTCTGTGATGTTTCCTCTGGTGTTGGGATCCTGAGTATTTGTGATGAGACAGCTGATAGTGAATGATTCGGGTTGTCTCGGAGACACTCGATGGAACTCCGGACTTATGCTGACCCAGGTGTGTGATGTGTTAGTGTTTTACACTACAGATCACACCTGAGTCAGTTTAAGTAAGACCATTCCGTCACAGTCAAGGGCCCAGCGCGGGCGGCTCCGGCCACAGCGGCACGGTCCGATCGGGGTAGGGCAGGGGCCAAGGGCGGCGGAGAAAGGGAAGGTTGGACGGCAGAGGAGAGCAAGGAGGGCGGCGACGGGGAGAAGGTGAAGGAGAGAGAGCGAGGGTGGAGGCGAGCAGGGAGAGAGAGGCTAGAGGAGGCTGAGTTCGTCGGGGGGGTGTTCAAAAGAACGCCACGCGGGGGTTTTATGCAAAATAGACATAGTTCTCGAATTTTCTCTTCTTTACGTTGAAATAAAGTTTAAACCGAGGGCCTATTCAAAAAAATTTAAACGTGTTTACTGTACATGTTGGACGCACTGGACTGCAGATTTATTCTAAGAAAGATGGAGGACCTTTTTGAAAAACATTCAAAACTCACTGCTGATCGACAAGTGTCCATTTCTGAGCGGGGAACAAGGGGAGAAGAGCAAATCGTTGTTACAGTCAAGGAGTGCACATGTTGGACGTGCTGGACTGCGGATTTATTCTAAGAAAGATGGAGGACTTTTTTGAAAAAAATCCAAAACTCACTGCTGATCGACAAGTGTCCATTTCTGAGCGGGGAACAAGGGGAGAAGAGCAAATCGTTGTTGCAGTTAAGGATTTTGATAAGTGTATGAGTTGTAGGGCATGGATAAAGGAATTTGATAGATGCAGAGAGGAAACAGGACATGTACACACATATAAGTCTTTTGCAGCTTAACTACCTGCATTACCAAATCAGAAAGTTCGATTCCTCGTACTATCATACATAGTGATGACCGATGAATGCAACTAACGGAATAGGAAAAAGAAACCTTTGAACCGCTATCTAGTGTTGGATTTCACCACGATGCATGATGCCTGTGCTTAAGACTTGAGAGCTACTCCCTCCGTTTCAAATTACAAGTCGTTCTAACTTTTTTGGAGAGTTAAACCATTTTAAATTTGACCAAAACTATATAGAAGATTACAAAGATTTATGACACCGAATAGATATATTATGAAAATATACTTATTGAAGAATCTAATTGTACTTATTTGGTATCATAAATATTGATATTTTATTATATAAATTTGGTCAAACTTGAGATGTTTTGACTTCCATAAAAGTTGGAGTAACGTATATTTTGGAACGGAAGGAGTACTACAGAGCCAAAGCAAATAAAAAGAGAGAATTTGGAGGCACAAAACTCAATGAATTTTACTCAAGAGCGTGACAATTGCTTCTAAGAATAAAAACCTTTCATAGAGGAGGCGGAGTCCCTTTTACGGTTAGACCAAGTGACACACACAAAGCACATGTTTTATCCTTTTGTATGGCCATGTTTGGTATAGAGCGGTCTAGAGAAGCATTTTTTAGATAAGCTAAATAAATTTAGAAAATATCGCTTATTTGAGAAACGGGAATGTCCCAACTTCTATCTTTTAGTACAAATGGGAGCTGTGCGGAGAATTGTGACCGGAAAAAACTGAAAAAAAACACATCGTTTGGCTGACAGTTTCAGCTTATTTTGGTCATAAGCAAAATTTAAACTTTCTAAACAGGCTCCATATCAATAAGTAGACACATTACATGGATTTACGGTAAGCTGGGCTGAGCTGCACACGGAGCAAGCAAGATAGCGCGCGAGGTGGATCGATCAGCTGTGCACCTATCACTGAAAGCGTATGGTCAGAATTCTATAGTTTCTCTTATGAGTCGGAGTTGTTTTTCGTCACAAGATGTAAGGGACTTTTGGAGGAGTTCTGTTCATCTTCGTACTATATTGGGTTCGCTCTGCAAGATCTACGACCGGCAATGGCAGGCCTCGTTGCTCATATTGAATTATTTTTGCAGGTATTATCACGTGCAGTACTTTTGCAGGTATTGTCACGTGCAGTGGGATGCTGGGATCACATGCTGGAGCTTCGGGCAAGAGTGGGAACAGGAGCTGTGGAGACACAAGGTGAGTTTTTTCTCTCGAAACGAAACAAGGTGAGTTGAATGGTCGTTAAGCATAATCTAATAATTAAGAATTTGGACTCGTAAGTGTTTGAACGTTTCAAACCGCACGTATGGTAATTTCTATTACTTAATATTCGGAGCAATATTCGTGGCCAACAATATACACGATATATATTTAGTTATATTCATTATTGAGAGATTCCAATTTTGTATCAATATCTTACAGCTATCCGTGTCCGGCTCCAAATTCGAGGGAAATGTGAAAACATATAAGTATAATGGGATTCGCCGATATCTCTACCTATTTTTAAATACAGAAGAGCTTCCGCCATCCGTCGCCTAAACCACGCAGAACCATAAGAAAGCCACTTAAACCGACACCCCAAAGGTGAAAACCACGAAAGACCAGCAAAAACTGCCATGGATAACATTAAATCATGGCTCACGTATAAAACCAGGACAAAATCATCGGTTCTGCACCACACAGTGCAGTAATTTCATAAAAGCCCCTCAACTTTATATATATCAACCCACAGTTCTGATTTCTTGGAATTTTGCATGTTAGGCAATGAAATTTAGTTCTTATTACATTTGAACCCTTACAACCTTTTGAAGCTAATATCTTTTACACTGTAGATCAGTTACAACGATTCTTGCGCTCACATGATTGTCGAGGAAAGTTCTATGTTTTAATAAGATTTTTATTTGATTCGTGTATTGTTCTTAGTTGTATTTGCTTTTAGCACAACTAGGCTCCCTCCATGTATATTTTGAATTAAAGATATTTTTTATATATTTGTCACACTTTTATTTACTACCTTGCTCAAATACCGTAATAGGAATTTGTACCTTAAAAATATTTCCCCCCATCCATCGGCTCCAATACAACATTGTTCATCCTCTCGTTCACTGCCATAGGAATCACAAATTTCGTACTCTTTTGGACTTATTCATTGTTGATAATGTCTAGAATTTAGAATCCTCCTCTGTATCAAAATCAATAGTGTTTCTATAAAACATTGACAATACCTCTTACTAATGTAGCCATTGCTAAACTATATATAATGTGGCACACAGAAGTACAGAACCGATCGATAATGTCTAGAATCTTTGTATCAAAATCAATAGTGTTTCTATAAAACAATGACAATACATCTTACTAATGTAGCCATTGCTAAACTACATATGATGTGGCACACAGAAGTACAGAACAGATCGAGCACTGGTTTTAATTTGGGACCATGGTATCTCTTCCAAGATGTATGACATGAGGAGTGGCGTTGGTCTGTGACTATGGTAACAACATTACTGATCATATCAACCAAGGTGAGGATTCAATTTCTTGACCTTACACTAAAATCCAATCCAACCTTTCCACCACTAGACCAAGATGCATTGTATAAATATTTGAGCATTCATTACTCTCTCGTAATGGGCATTTTGTATCCATTATAAAAACACACGAATGCCTTTGTGCAAGCTCCAACTACTGCGTTACTAGCATGAATGCATTAGAACCAGAGGATGAGGACACATGAAGTTCATGATAGATGGAGCTGTTTTTGATGGTGTCAACGGGATACTTGTACAACGTTGATGAGGAGGCAACACAACGACATCATTAGACTCAAAGTGACTAAACTAGGAGCGAGCAAATGGCATATGGAAGTGGAATACCCGTAGCAACGCACAGACATTTCTGCTAGTAACTTTTATTAGGGTATAACATTTCAAACAAAAGTAACTAAAAATGGTGGATAATATTCATGGTTTATAATCTAGTAACATTAGTCTTACATCGTCAATCTTTGTAATTTTAAATGTTGAAGGTGACAGTTGAGCATCTCGAAGACACTAGCCAAATGGCTTGCTAAGCTAAATTTTGGCTACTCAACACCAAAATAGTTCTCCAACAGACTAGCCATCCAACTCGCCATCCGGCTCTCCAAATTGGCTCCCTCGCCGGCCAAATTTGGCTAGCCAGTCCGGCTAGTCAAATTGGCTTGTCAAGTGTGGGATGACGCATGAGACCCACACGTCAGTGTGCAAATGGAGAGTTAGAAAGTGGGAAATGAAGAGTCTTTTGGAGTGAGATGCTCAATATAGAGTGAAATCTTTATGGAGGAGCAAATAGATAGTCAAATAGAGAGTCTAAAATGGAGAGTCTCTCGAAAATGCTCCAAAAAAAGCTTGACCAGCAGGAATCCTAAAACGATGTGTATTTGTATCTGAGGAGTTGTTTTTAATTACAAAAGAAGATCTCCAAAGAAGAATTTAGATTACAAGAAATCCACCATTCCCTTTACACGCACACGTAGCTACAGGAACAACACATAAAAATGAAAGAATGTGAGGTCTCAATTTTTCATGCCCTCCCTCGGCCCATGGGCTACCCAAAACCCATCACCTTGGGCGCGAATCTCAAGAACCTGGTGAGCGAGTTGGGCAGGAACTTCCTCGCGAAGAGGAAGCAGACGTCGGTGGTCCTGCCGTTGTACGTGCACGTGCTGCCGCTCCTGAGCCACCGGAGGAAGTCGACGGTGACCTCCATCCTGGTGAACCGCGCCGGGTGCGGGCCGCCGCGGGACCAGTCGACCCACGTGAGGCTCCGGTTGGCGCCGGCCTCCGGGCGCCGGATGTGGAGGAACGTCGGCAGGTAGTGCTCGTCGGCGTAGCAGTTGCGCTTGCAGAAGCGCCTGAAGACCGGGAAGTAGACGGCGTCGGCAACCACGTCGCCGGCGAGGCCCCGGTCCAGCTCGAACCACTGCGAGCCCTTGCGCCACTGCGCGGCGGCCACGACGGGGCTCATGCGGCGGCTGTACCGGCCCCGGCCCGTCGCGCCGGGCAGGTCGTAGGACTCGAAGAACGCCTCGGTGGAGTTGACGAGGTAGGAGTAGACGGTGGGGAAGTCGAAGAGCGGGACGTGCGACTCGGAGAGGAGGACGAAGCGGGCGTTGGAGTCGTCGTCCAGCAGCGCGTGCGCTAGCAGCCGCCGCTCCGCCTCCACCATGCTCACCTGGCCCCATTTCACCTCCTGCATTGCATATAGTACCAATGTTGTTAATACTGTAATACACAGTGATCCCTCCTTCATCTTTCTTTCTAATAATTTCTCTAGCACAAATATTAGAATTTTCTTTGTTTATTATAAGGCTTTGCCATTTTTAATGGAGTTTTATAGAAATTCATTAGCACTATATTCAATGACATATCAGCACTTTTAATGACTTGGTAAGCAAAGAGGAGGCAGTTTAATTAGACGAGAGAGCAGAATCATCTCTATAACACATAATAGACACACACAGTTACTTAATTTTTAGTTTTGATAACAGTGCAATGAATCATTCACTAAGACAGGTCTTATATTTTTACTCCTTCGGAAGACAAAACTTTGACCAACAAGACTCTAATAGTAATACATAATTCTTGTGACATAAAGTTGATGTAATTAGGTTCCTATTCGAATGCTAAAAATGTTCCAAAAAGAATACAGGAGCTAAGAATTGAGTGACGGGTTTCCTTAATTATTTCAATTGTGGAAGTAGGAATTAAAAAAAGAAATCCGTAGATTCCGAGAAGCAAGCAAGTGCATGATGTTTTGCTTACAGGAGCGGGTTTGTCGTATTATATTTTTTTATAGCTTTAAGTTTCCATCATCAATCATGTATTCGTACTTTTCAACCAACATGGCACGTGACACATTGATCGCGACGTTTCATTCGCTAGGTAACGTTCCCGAATGGCCGAATACCGTGCATGACAACATGGCATGGATGGTGGCACTAAAGTAGTCATGCAGGCAATAAACTAACGAGAGGAACTTTGAGTGTGTCGAATGCCATATGTGTCAATCCTGTTGTGGAAGCAGCTGGCGGTGCTTTCCAAGTGCACAAGGCACGTACGTCGTGTGTGCGTGTCACAGTGCACAAGCAAGATGATTCTAGCTAGCAGGGAACCTTGGACCTTTGCTTGCTTAAGAGTTTACGACCAGAAATCCAATGGGAATCCGCAATTTAGTGGTCTATCGAAAACTCCATAGTCAAGTGGTCAACTTGAAATTTTCAGGTAATTTGCTCTCACCTACTTCATTCTTTGGCTGCTATATATTCTCACATCTTTAGCATTTTTTTACTTGCTAGTTTATTGATTCAACATTTTCCCAATAATAAATACCGGCTCGACATTTTCTTCTTGATTCAACTTTCCTTTTAATTTTCATGAAACTAACACATTTTTGTTATTTATCAAAATTTATTATTCAATATAGTATTATTCTAGTTGATTACAAGATTTCACGGTTCAATATTTTTTAACAGATTTATTGCCTCACCATTTTTAGCGATACAATATTTCTACCTAACGGAAACATTGAACCGTGAAAAGAATTCAGCTAAGCCGTTGCCGGTCGCTTCCTAAACCGCAAGTGAATATTCCAACCGACGATCGTTGCCATTCCAAGACAAAAGAGAAACTTTTCTTTGCCATCCAGACAAGGAAACAGCAACGGGCATCGTTCTCTTCTCCAGCGCCTCGAACTCACCGCCGGCGCCCGCCCCTGCGGACTTCCGGGCTCCGGCATGTGGAGGCAGAAAATTCTTGCCGTGCGGCGCCACTCGACAATTGGCACGGCACGCCCCGTCCGGCCCTGTGCTGCCTCTGCCTTGCCGTGATGCGGACTCGCTTGTCTGAATTTCTAAATCATGCAGTGACACCTACTCCAATCGGAACACTTTCCGTATGGATCCGGGATACCGCCCGGATGCATTATCGCATTGCATTTCCATCACATCAATGGTGCCGGCCTGGCATGGCGAGCTGAATTCGATGGGGTTTAATTCAGCATTCATGCGCTTAATTTGCTAATAAACCATAGTACTACTTACACTAATGTGGAGATGAATGGTTTCCATGGGACAGCGAATTCATGTCTCTGTAGTGAATGGTAAAGATGCGCAATGGAGTGAGTGGAGGAGGAGGAGGATGGGATGGGATGGGATGGGAGAGCGGAGGGACGCACCTTGCTGGGGATCCTGCGGCGGTGGAAGGCGGAGGTTACCGGCGGCTCGGAGCCGTTGAAGGCCGGGTCGGTGTGGACGTAGACGGAGTAGAGCCCGCGGTGGCCGCGAAAGAACATGTCCCACAGCGGCGCCATGGGCAGGTCCCAGCGCGTGAGGAACAGGAACGCCACCTTGGGGGTCGCGCCGGCCGGCACCTCCCTCGGCGCCGCCGCCGCCGCCAGGGACATCAGCGCCTCGTCGTCGTCGGTGGCGGCGCCGCTGATGCTGCTGCTGCCACTGCTAAGGAAGTCAAAACCAGTCGACGCCGTCGTCGGTGGTGGAGGGGGAGCGGCACTGGCGGTAATGAGGGCCGCCGTGCCCACCGTCGTCGTCGGCGGCGGCGGTGGCTCCGAAGGCCGAGGCCCTTGTTCCGGCTGCGACCGGCGCGGCGGCGGTGGCGGCGACGGAGACCGAGGCCCTTGTTCCGGTTGCGACGGGCGCGGCGTCTGCTTCCGGCGGTCCAAATGGACGGCGGCGTTGGCGGTGGCGGAGGCGGAGGGCGGCAGGAAGAGCCCGGCGAGCGCGGCTCCGTGGAGCGACGACGCGGCGTAGGGGGAGGAGGTCATGAGGGCGGAGACCGTGGCCACGACGCCGAGCGCGAACCCGAGCGCGGCGCAGAGCAGGAGCTTGGTCCTGACGGGGCAACCACTCCCGGCCATCCCCGCGCCCACGCCCGCCACCACCATGGGCAGCGACACATGCTGCTGCTTGAGATTCTTGGTGGCCATGACTAGCTAGTCGCGGCGCGGCCGGCTCGCCCGTGGCGGTAGAGGAGAGGTCGTCTAGCTATGGCGATCGACACGGCATTGAAGAAGCCAAGAAGGGCAACGAACCGGTGAGGGCGGCAACTGGGGCTTGACGACCGTGGGGAGTATATATGTAGGCGGGGCACGGGCACGCGTCGTCGTCAATTCGTCATCAATCCGCGCGCGCAGATACACGTAGTGATCGGTGATATTGAGGTGGGGGGATATCGACCGGGGAAGACGGCACCTGCACCTCGTTGGAATTGGAGAAGCTTCCGGCCGGCGTCGGCGAGTGGGGGAGGGAGGAGGGACGACGACTTGGTCACATGGCATGGGGCGGCGGCTCCTGTTGGATTCGGCCGGCGACCGGTCGTCGGTCCAGGTTGAATTGAACAAGAAATGCAGGTAGCGTTTTATGTTGAATGAAAAATAAAGGGGTGTTTAATTGCGCAAACTTTTTCACCAAAGGAAATCTTACATGCATGAAGTAGTAAACGTGTGTTAATGACAAAACTCATTCCATAACTCTCGGGTAAATTTGCGAGACGAATCTAGTGAGCCTAATTAGGCCATGATTTGCAACAGTGATGCTACAGTAACCCTCTGCTAATCATCCACTAATCATAGATTAATTACTGTCATTAGGTTCGTCTCGCGATTTCCAGACGAGATCTATAATTAGTTTTATTATTAGTCTACATTTAGTACTTCTAAATGGTAAGATTCTCTTTGCAAAATTTTTCACTGGAGTTAAACACTTGTAGATAGGCCGTTTTATAAGTCAAAATTCCGTAGAGCAGGACCTTATAATAATTTCAAAGGTTCAACTCTTGTCCTTTTTCCCTCCCAAATCCCATACGTGCTGGGCCGTTGTATGTTGATCCGTCGGTGATGGTGGCCTCTCTATATAAAACGGAGCAGCAGAATCAACGTAGGCATAGGCCATTATATACAAGTCCCGTTTCTTTCAGCTACCTAGCTTGGAACCCAATGTCGTGCAGGTCGATCCAGTGTGTGTGACGACGCGATATCGATAACTGCGGTTCCTTAGCGGAAAGTCATCTTTCTCATCCCACGATGGCCCGTCAGGCGTCAGCCAAAGTGGGCGTCCACGCGAACTGTCTTCTTACCGCGCCAACACTGTTACAACAAACAGTATCATTGTCGATTTGTAAGGTCCCATTATCAGCGGTTTTAGAGATGCCCCAACAGGCTTGGTAGGTGATGCGTCGTTTTAGGCAGGGGCGGATCTAGGCCATTTTTGTGCTGTCACTAGACAACAATGAATTTTTTAAAATGCAAGGTTAAAGTGCTCTTGGTTAATTGAAAATCAGAGAGAATCATAATTTTTACACTGGTGACATCCATGGTCTGGTATTCTGGATCCGCTCCTGGTTTTAGGTTAGGACTTTGTTTATACTTAATAAAAAAACCAAAAAAAACTGTTGTTGCGCCTCGAAGGACAAGAAACATCAAAAAATTTTAGACAGAATAAATGAATAAACGATATTCGGTTGGAACAATTCATTCAGTTCAATTTACAAACACAAGGCAAATTAAAGAACGCTGCATTCCTTTTATCTAGCTAGTCCGCGGTGCATTCCTTGGGGAGCCCCTCGTCTTTGAACCGGTTCTGATCCCCGCAGTAGTCGTAGAGCAAGTCCTCGGCCCGCGCCTTCCGCAGCGCCGCCGCGTCCAGGCCGCCCTTGTCGAACCACGCCGACTCCGGCGGCACGTCGGCGCACGACGCCACGCCGGGGGGCGGCACGCACGGCGTCACGCGGAAGTTGCGGTAGTAGGCGTGGAACGGCGCCTGCGTCCAGTCCGTCTTGACGCGCCCGCCCTGCGTCGCCCAGTCGTCGGCGTTCCACAGGCTCCCGTCCAGCCGCAGGCTCCGCCGCGTCGGGAACGGCACGCCGCGCGACGCCTCGTTCTTGTACACGCGGATCGGCGTGCCGTCGATGAACATTCTGCGTGAACAATCGAACGTCATGCCCGAACGTTTTGTCGAACACAGTCCTGTGTCCTGGCGATATGATCAAGAACATTTTTGAAGATGAGATCAGATTGGCTTACATGATGTGCCTGGGGTTCCATTCGACGGAGTAGGTGTGGAAGTCTTCGGCGGGGTCGAACCAGAGCCGGAACTGCTGCTCGCGGTTGCCGACGCCGTTGACGAAGATGTTCGTGTGCAGCGTGTACGGCTCGCCGCTGACGTTGCCCGGGAACTCCAGGTCGATCTCGTCGTGGTCCTCCGGCGGGCAAAGGTCCGGCGTCAGCTGCAACATGACGCAGCGGTGACAAAAGACATGACGCCGGTGACAAAAGACATATGACGCGGCGGCGGCGGCGGCGGGTACTCACGTAGACGGTGGCGACGGTGCCGGCGGAGTCGTTGGCGACGAGCTTGACGTCGATGTCGTAGCGGGCGAAGATGTAGGCGCGCTTGGAGCGGAACCCCGCGCCGTGGTCCTTGTCGAGGGTGAGCGCGAGCGTCTCGACGCCGTCGCCGTCCGTGTGGAAGGAGGTGTGGTCCGCGCCCCACATCGGCTCGACGTCGTCGTGCAGCAACGCCACGGCCGGTGGTGCCGCCGCCATTGCCGCTAGAAGCAACGCCGCCGCCACCGCCATGGGATGGCTACAAGAAGACGGCGACCACGGCACCATGGCTGCCCAGAGGATCGGCTGCTCGACCCAAACAAGGCCAAGAAACAAAATTTTCTGATGTTATTTGCCGATTGATTCGAGCCGGTTACATGCAAATTTATATGACAGGACATGTTCTTGGAATGTCTGAGAGCCATGGCATGTCAGGATCTATGCAATGTAAAGCTGGCTGGCCTGAGGTTAGCTTCATGAAAGCTAGCTACCTCCATGCTGTTCCGACGTAAATGAGGCTTGCTCGGCTTAGGTAATTCGCATGCACCATGCATATTTTGTGTCCAGGAATAGAAATTTCGCAGATAATATATGTGTTGTGTGAGCTGCACGTGCAGCACTGCTGCAGCTATACATCCTCTCCTTGTGCTAATTTCTAACCACCTAAGCGAAAATAAGGTTTTCTTAAAATGCAAAATATTGAAGAACAACATTTGTCACAAAAAAATCCATTGTCTCTTATAATAATATTTTGTTTACAAAATTTGAATTTCAAATTTGAGAAAATTCAAACTTAGTTTTCATTGACAATGTGATTTCAAATAAAAAATTATCAACTACAAAGTTTCATAACTTATTATGATCTACAACTCTCATTTTGACTGTTTCTCCATCCGAGGTCGTTGGAAAAAACTCAAATTTCAAATTTGAGAACTACAAACATACTTTTCGTTTGCAAAATTAATTCAAATTAAAAAGAGTTCAACTAGAAAGTTGTATAACATTTGAAGATCTACAACTTTTATGTATGTCATTTATTCATCCAACATAGTAGTAGTAACATTGTTCACAAATCTTATATATCTCTCTTCTAGATTCAGGAAACTATATAAGAGATATAGATTTTGTAAACAATGTTACTATCATTTTGTCGAATGAAGAAATGACCAAACTAAAAGTTGTACATCTTGAGAAGTTATACAACTTTGTAGTTCAAAACTTTTTAATTTGAATTGATTTACTACTTTAAAATGTGCTTTGAATCTCTTTGCTGAGTGTTTTTTTAAAATACACTCGGTAAACAA
>CM014275.1:47439329-47450648 GCA_004135705.1 Alloteropsis semialata | reverse complement strand
GAATTCAAAAAGTTTGAATTCTTCAGTGAACTAAACATGGCCTTCGTCTCACACTCTCTTCCACCAACCTTATCTCTCCCTTCCTCGATTTTCCCTCCCCACAGCTTTATCCTCTCAGGTCCCTTTCTATAGCCGTGTTCAGATTGGGGGGCAATTTTTTTGCACCCTACTTTGACCACTAATTAGGGGTATTAAATAAAGTCAGTTTATAAAACTACCTCCACAACCCCTGACAAATTCGCGAGACGAATCTAATGAGGCCTTTGACCGCATGATTAGAGGATGATTACTGTAGCATTACTGTAGCAAATCATGGATTAATTAGGCTCGTCAGATTCGTCGCGCAAAGTTGCACTCATCTGTAAAAAAAAGTTTTGTAAATAGACTTCATTTAGTACTCCATGCATGCAAGATTTCTTGGGACAATGTTTTGATCTGTTCCATCCGAAGACGGCCTATCTCTCCTTGTTTCTCTCTAGCACCCTCTCCAGTGGACAGCGCGGCTGGTGTAGGCCCCTGGCAGGCGTGAGCGCAGACTGCTGCCGCACACAGTTGGCGAGGTCCCCGCAGGCGCGGGCACATGTCACGGGTGGAGTTTTTTTATATTTTAGTCATTTTTAAACTAAAATTTTAATAATAATGTTGATGCTAAAACGCGCCGCGCCAAACACTCACACGCGCGGAATCGCAGAAAGCAGACCTGGCTGCGCAGAAACCGGTAAAACCGGTTTGGGAAACCGGTGAAACCGGTTTCTAGGGTTTCCTGCGAAGACCAACGAACGCTCGCCCGGGAGGGACCCCGTCAGGGTGAGCGCACCTTGGGTTGTTCTAGGATCGGTCAAGCCACCTAGAACGTTCTCAATCGTCGTGGAGACGAAGGAAGAACAACAATTAGGGTTTGGAAGAGCTAGGGATTGAGAAACATAAAGTAGAGACAAAAAGTAAAGACAAATAAAAGATAAATTGTGTTTGATCGAATGGATGATACTCAATCGGCCGCAACCCTTTATATTTATAGGGTAGGGAGGTCTTGCCCCCCAAGGAAAGTCCAAATACAATTCAGATCTACAAAAAGAGTCCAAATCTATTACAACTCGGGGAAAACCGGTTCCACCGGTTTCCAGATCCGGTTCCACCGGTTTGCGTTGTCAGACGCATCACAGTGTATCAAACCGGTTCCACCGGTTAGCAAATCCGGTTCCACCGGTTTTCCTGCAAAACTTGTTCCTTGCCAATTTTGATCGTCAACATATATGCCCTCCTGTTTTCTAGTAAACTAGTGCACTAGAAAACACTTCTAAGATCAAAATTGTTCTTTGGACGATGTTAAACATACGAAACATCGGCCATGTCATGCGTCCCGCCTATGTTGAAGTTGAAACGACTTGTTTTGGTCTCCACACCATCCTTGTAGGTCCTGCTGATTTCTGCTCAACCTCTGGCTCCATTGACTGCCTACGCATTCTTTGTAACTTTCTCTTTTGAGTGCGAGTTAAGCATGAGGGACACCACCTCGGCTGCATATATTTAGAATCTGAGTTGCTACTGTTCTCACACTGTTTGGGATTAGTAAATGCATCTCTTTTAACCAGATCATCATTATAAACAATCGGTTGTTGCGGTACACCAAAATTTGGATAAGAAATAATATATGGTGGCATGCACATACTACTATAGTCACTAGGAGCATAATAACAAGGATATGACCAAGACAATGGTATATAGGATCCACCAAAATAATATGGCGCAGCAGCACAATTACCTTGGTATTGGTGAAATTTTTGGCTACCTTGATGTCTTGGTGGTGAATTTGCATCTCCAGTGCTATGTGATCGACTCCTTTGTTTCTGGGCAGCTCCCTTCTTCTTATACTTTTCAAAAAGCTCTTCAAAGGTTGGCCCTGCTTTCTTTTTTGAACCATTAGAGTCTCCAGGTATAAACCGGTTCCACCGGTTCTATCAGAACCAGCACATTTGCTCTTGGTTTGCCCCCCGAGCGTCGAATTCTTTTTTGCAACTTGAGGGTCTTTCTTCAGCCATACCTTCTTGCTCCTTTTCTGTTCTGGTCGTGCTTCACCAATGATTACATTTTTCCCTTTTGTTGTATCGGCTTCATTCGGCCGGATCAACACTTTTGGATTCTGTAATTCAATGGTATTGATAGAGAAATTCTTAGGAAAAGGATCAGAATCAACTTTCATTTCATGCAAAGTCAAATGGCCTTCATTAAGGGCCGATTGAATTCGCCTACGAAATACATTACAATCATTAGTTGCATGTGAAAAAGAATTATGAAATTTACAATATGCACGTCGCTTCAACTCATCAAGCGATGGTAAAGTATATGCACATCTGATGTATCTGTTTTTATGCAACTCATCAAATATCCTATCACATTTGGACACATCAAAAGTAAGTTTCACTTCTTCTTGCCGATTTTTGTGGATCGGCTTAAGTGAAGGGCAACTATATGATTGAGACTTGCTTGGCCATGTAAATTCAGCAGCACATACTTCTCCATTCTCATCGTCCAATAAATCATTGTTTAACATATGCATGTTAGGACGATCAGATTTTGGCCTAGCATCTTTACTTCGGTTTTCTTGAACCAAAGCTTTTTGTAATACTTGATTAATGGTAAGAAACTCATAGCCTTCTAATTTATCTTTGATATGAGATTTCAAACCTTTAAAAGCTAATTCGGCAAAATCTTTTTCAGAAATAATCAAACTATAACATCGATTTTTTGTATCTCTAAATCTTCTAATATAATCTGCAACAGATTCATCATTCTTTTGCATAACCGATGTTAAGTGAGATAGCCTCAATTCATTATCACCACTATAAAAGTGTTCATGGAATTTATGTTCTAATTGAGACCATGTATAAATAGAATTAGGAGATAATGCCGAAAACCATGAGAAAGCAACACCAAATAATGACAAAGGAAATAATCTAACTTTCAAATGATCAACGCTACCATGAATACCCATTTGTGCATTAAACTGGCTAATATGTTCCCATGTAGTCCTATTGTCTTCCCCAGTAAATTTGAAAAATTCTGGCACTTTAAAACCTTGAGGATAAGGCATAGTATCAAAAACTGGAGGATAAGGTTTCTGATATACTAAAGTTTTATTCTTAACCTCTACGCCAAAAGTATCCTTAATCAAAATAGCCAAATCTTTTTTATATTCTTCCATCAGACTCTGAATATAAAGATCATTTGAGCTTTGCTGATCATTGACATTTGGCATATGTTGTGACATTTGGTTCGGTGATGCATGTAATGGTTGTTGCAAATAACCCGAACTTTGGGAAGACATAGGATTTGTAGTATATGTCATTGGAGTACATGTAGGTACATGACCAGAAACACCATTAACTCAGCCAGAATTAGCCTGAGCAATTGGCATACTAGTTATAAGCTCAGGTGTTGTCTGATATGCAATAACAGGAGTAGAACCGGTAGGACCGGTTCCTACAACCGGTTGGACCGGATTTTGGCCGTACTGTGCGTTAGTGTTAAAACCGATAGGACCGGTTACAGAAATCGGTTTCACCGGAATTGCCTGGCCAAATTGTCCCTGAGAATTCTGTCCTGTTAAATGATTCAACGGCATCCCATATTGTGGATTTTTGGGTGATACTGCTGCCGATGAATTTTGAGGTACAATTGCATGCTGTGAAGTACCCACTACATCAGAATTAATAGCATTACTAATTACGGTCGAAGGTTGTTTTCCTACGGATTTATCAATCATGCCTTGAACTATCGTAAGAAGACTTTTTTTGACCAGAAAGTAATAAGCCATTAATTTGATCAAGGGTAACAGGCGCGGATGCAGCACTTACAGTGGGTGTTACCTCATCTTTTTCTTCTTCTCCTTCTGAAAGAACAACCACCTCCTTGTCCTTGGAGATAGCACCCTTTCGATCCTTGGAGAAGTGTGAGAGGAACCATTGCGCCTTGTCTTCAAGCTTCTTCTTGGCTCGTTCCATCTCCTCCTTTTCTTGCAGCAGGAGTTGCTCGAATAGATGACGATCCTCAGCCGATAGCTCATTAGCAGTCGGCCTCTGAATATTGTCAGGATCAACTTCGCCTGGCTTCGGTAGATTCGACATGGTAGTAGATCCTTTTTTCTTGTTACCCAGCGGAGTCGCCAAAAAGTGTGTTGACGCTAAAACGCGCCGCTCCAAACACTCACACGCGCGGAATCGCAGAACGCAGACCTGGCTGCGCAGAAACCGGTAAAACCGGTTTGGGAAACCGGTGAAACCGATTTCTTAGGGTTTCCTGCGAAGACCAACGAACGCTCGCCCGGGAGGGACCCCATCAGGGTGAGCGCACCTTGGGTTGTTCTAGGATCGGTCAGGCCACCTAGAACGTTTTCAATCGTCGTGGAGACGAAGGAAGAACAGCAATTAGGGTTTGGAAGAGCTAGGGTTTGAGAAACATAAAGTAGAGACAAAAAGTAAAGACAAATAAAAGATAAATTGTGTTTGATCGATTGGATGATACTCAATCGGCCGCAACCCTTTATATTTATAGGGTGGGGAGGTCTTGCCCCCGAAGGAAAGTCCAAATACAATTCAGATCTACAAAAAGAGTCCAAATCTATTACAACTCGGGGAAAACCGGTTCCACCGGTTTCCAGATCCGGTTCAACCGGTTTGCGTTGTCAGACGCATCACAGTGTATCAAACCGGTTCCACCGGTTAGTAAATCCGGTTCCACCGGTTTTCCTGCAAAACTTGTTCCTTGCCAATTTTGATCGTCAACAAATAACTTCTCTCAAATTAAATTTTTAAAAACTAATTTTTTTAGTCACGCCAAATATTTTGACATAACTGTCTGTACAGTCACGTAAAGTGTTTTGGTGTGACCAAATTACCACGTTGTCACATTAAATTTCTCTGGCGCTGACAGTCACGCCACTGCCTTTCCTGGCGTGACCGAGCCACCGAGGGCATTTGGCACAGCACATTTTCTCTCCTGTCACTTTGTCACCTCCTAGCGTACGGGGCTGTTTGATCCTGGGTGCTAAAAATTAGCATTATGTTTAGGTGTCAATTAGATAACTTAAATATGAGCTAATTTTAAAACTAATTGTATAAGTCATATCTACTTGATGAGTAGAATCTATTAGTCCTAATTAGATCTTAATTAGCTCATGTTTACTATAGCATTACATGAGCTAATTAAGATCTAATTAGAACTAATAGATTCTACTCATCAATTAGACATGATTCATGCAATTAGTTTTATAATTAGCTTATATTTACTTGATCTAAGTAGTATCTAAACATGGTGCTAATTATTAGCACATGAGATCCAAACCTCAAGCTCAGAGAGCAAGTGGATGCGCTGTAGTGCCAGGAGATAGAACTGGAAGGAGCTGAGGTGCTGACCTGACGGGTGACCAGTCCCAGTCTCCCAGCTGCCGAAAAACATTTTTCCCCTAACAAAGGCCTTTTCACATTATGCATGTTTATTTAAAGTCCAAAGGGCAAGGAGGAGCAATTATTCCACATTGTTATGGCCTTGTTCAGTTCCGGTAAGTTTCTGCAATTCAACCAAAAGTAACGTATTGAAAAACGTGTCTCCCTCCCTGCAACACGCTTACCAATGCACTTTTTCTACAGAAAATTCGACCAACTTTCACGAACTAAACAAGGCCTATGTACTATTTCATGAATATACAGTGCTTGTGATAGCACCTCTAATTTGCTGGCTGTGGTAGTAAAGGCAACACTTTGTTGCTGTTGTTATCTTCCACACAGATGTAGTACTAATCGAGTAACCGTCATATAAAAAAAAACTCTCTTAGCTTGTTGTCGAAAATGGAACTAGTCAAGTATCCCACTCTCCAAAAAAAATTCAACTACGTGTTGCGTGCCAGTTTAAATGATCCATGTTTGATCAAGTTTCTAGTAAATTGTATGTTTATTTATGATTTTAAATAAATTTATTATAAAAATACATTTTATAATTAATCTAATGTTATTTATTTTATATCATAAATACTGATATTTTTTATCTACAATCAGTCAAACTTGAGATACTATGACATTGTGCTAGACTTAGTATTTTTTGGGACGGAGGGAGCGGTGAACTTCAGTAGGCCCTGGCATGACTGCTCCTGAGTCGGCGCAATTGTCAAGGAAAGGGAGAAAAGAAAGAACCTATGTGAGAAATTTTCTCCACTGTGTTAATCTAGACGCCGAGGACCAAAACGATGCCATAGCTGAACAAGTGAAATTCTATCGATGTGTTTTACACACAAAATTTCGCTATCAAATTTGAGTTTTTATACCACTCACAAAGCCCGAGGCCTTGTTTAGATTGGTTGAATTCGATCGAATTCAATGATTGAAAGTGCATTGGGAATTGAAAAAGTAGAAAGAGTGCACATAGTTCAATACGTTGCTTTTGATTGAATTGGTCCTCTTTGAAGCATACTAAACAGAGCGTGAGACTAGTCGCCTAAAACTGCAGAAACCTGAAGTCAGCTCAACTGCGTATATCAAAATATGTTTGTTTAATAATTGAGAAACCAAATTCTTGAGGTGTTTCTTTCATCGAGTTGAACCATAGTATTTTTTACCACCAGTCAACAAATTAAGATCAATTTGAAGCTAACAAAAAAAACACGTAAGTTAGCTAAACAAATTTGTTTATCTGGAGAGTGTCCATCTGTCACCTCTCACCGCTTCCAATGTCATCTCTCACCGCTTCCAATGCGCTCTCCATGGCAGAATGTGTGCTCAGTAGCAGTTAAGATGAGGTGACAGGTGAGAAACGCGTAGGTAATGGCTGCTCTCAATTTTACATGTCTGGCGCGACAGTCACGTTATGCCATGTTTAGTTCGCTAAATTTTTTTATCGCTACAGTAACTTTGAATGTCTGCGTGTAAAAAAATTTTGATGAGTAACCAAATGAGATGCTGAAAAAACGTGTCTCCTTTATGAAGAACACATGAGATGCAATTTAACCATGTCTCCGAATTGTCTCAACCATCGTCTTCTCTATTAATTAAGATAGACGCGTGTTGTTAACCCGGATCTCCTGTGAGTATGCCAAAGAGGACGCGGATTATCAACCCGCATCTTCTTTGGTTGTTCTAAAGGTCTCCTTTGAGTGTGCCAAAGGAGACGCGGATTACCAAAGGAGACGCAAGTTACTAACTACCGTCTCCTTTGTTGTTCCAAAGGAGACGCGGTTTGTTAACACGCGTCTTCTATGGTTGTGCCAAAGCAGACGCAGGTTGTTAACCCACGTCTCTCTTTTCGTTGTGCCAAAACAGACGCTTGTTCCCAACCCGTGTCTCCTTTGGTTATGCCAAAACAGCCACGTGTTAAGAACACGCGTCTCCTAAGTTTCCTTTATAGGCCTAATGTGGCCTTATTTAGCACCTTTCAGCTTCAAGATTCAGAAGAAATCAGATACAGATATCACAACTTTAATAAGAAGGAATTCACATACATCAGCAAGCTAAACGAACACATCACTGGCATCTCACAAAATTCACAGTTTGTTGCATAGGATTCAACACATCAGCTATAGCTCAACAAGTTTAGTCATGGATACATCAGCAAGCTCAACAAAGTCAAGAAAAATTCACAGTGCACAGGATTCAACACATCACTGGCATGTCATAAAATTCACAGGAATCTTCAGCATCTCACAAGTTAAGAAAGACTACACAATATTGTTCAATATCTCACAAGTAGAAAGACTACCTAAAGCATTGTCCATCATCTCACAAATTCACATGAACACATTGTTCATCATCTCGCAATATCATTGATAAATTTGATTGAGCAGTCAAATTCTCCTTTCTCAGGGATCACCTGCGTGATGATGAACGAGACAATTTTTTCGCGAATGTGTTCCAGGTCAACAATGTCGAGGGGGTTGTCATCACATCAAATTCCTGATCGGAGGAAAATATAACAAAAGTCCGCAAACATACATGATAACCAAACATGTGTATTGGTAAAGTACTAGAAATCTTACAGAAAAAAATTCTAAAATAGGCAAGACCTAGAACTGATGAAATACAGGGGAACAAGAATTTAATAACCTGAAACCCTACTCATCCCTATGAGCAAAGACATATGACTGAAACAGGCAATCAGTCTTGATTGTGATGAAGTCACCAAAGGTCTGAAAACTACCGGGGCCAAGACGACACCGCGTGTAGCCGGGTAGAGCTTTCATGCAAATTTCTGAAGTCCAGCTACATACACGTGCGAAGGCCATCAGATGCTTTCTGCGTGTTTCCATAAATATTAAATAGAGACTCATTAGCTCTTGCTAACTGCATGCACGGGTGACCTCTGGTTGCCATGCACGGGTGACCTCTGGTTGCCCAAGCTACATGTTGACGACCACTACGTTCACGTCCAAGTTGCCGACGCGTCGACTTGGTTCATCAGCAGCAAACCCGGGTGCTTGGCTTCCAAGCGCACCACAACGCCGACTCTTCGACATCATCGACAACCTCGTCCACTCGACCACAATGACAACGGTGCTTGAGGCTTCATACCAACATTCGACAACAACACATTGATTCTCCGACTCGATTACGAATCAAGCTAAATATTATTTTTAATTAAATATTTTACGGCTTTCGTATACCTTCGTGCGCCTCGGCTCTCCTATGTCTCCGTGACTTTCGCCGATCACCTCAGTCACACTCTGCTTATGCAGCTTGGTCCGTCCAAACGGCACCTCACGGGTGCCCAGCTCATGTTGTTGTTCTTCTAGCGTTATAGCCTGAGATAATCCGTCTTCTCCGTGAGCAGTGGTTTGCGGGACTAGGTGCTTAAACGTAACAGGCCAACTACCCAGGGAAATTATACGCCTGACAAGAGTAGGATGCGCAAGGCTTTACTTTTTACGTTGACGAGGGTCCGAATTAGGGGTACCCAATCAGACCCTTAATCCGGGAGCTCCCAATAATTCACCCTTCGAAAAACAAAAACCAAAGACCCAAGGCAAGGCAAAACCCCCATACCCCGACTACTTGGATCGCCCGAGTGGTTTCCCGGTTCGCCCGAGGAGATCTCCGCCTCCGAGTGGCCTCCCGGTTCGCCCGAGGAGTACTCCGCCTCCGAGTGGCCTCCCGGTTCGCCCGAGGAGTTCTCCGTCTCCGAGGGGTCTCCAGCCCCTCGGGCAAAACTACCCGGCCACGCTCCTGCCCATCCGGCGCCGTACCCACTTGGTACTTGCCGCGTCAGATCATGACGGGCGTCCGTCCTTCGCCACGGCAGCCACAGTGACGCCCGTCCCATCCGAACAGGAACGCTACAGCCTGGAGAAGGAATGCATGCGCTACACCGGGCACTCAAGTACGATCCCAGGCGCCCATGGACGACACCTGGAGCCCGAGCAGGACACCTGGAGCGCCCGAGGACCTCGAGCAAGTCAACCATGACCCGGAAACTACCCGGGAGCTTACCCGAGAAGGCGTCGACACCAACCACCCGGGATGTACGATCCCGGGTCCGGCGGGGCGCCCACTCCGTCAACACCTGCTCCCGGTACGGCTCGGCGGACGGCGCTGGATGAAGCTCTCGGGGGCAGTAACTCCCTGTGTAATTTTCCCTTTCTTACCCCCCGCTCCCTTCTCCCCTTGAGGCTATAAAAGGGGACAAGGAGACATCAGTGGGGGACAATTCGAACACTAGTCGAACACTCGGACACCGCACACAACACGCTCACTCACACCGCTCAGGGACTTGGGACCCTCTCCCTCTCCCGACTAGTTTGTACACCCCTACTACAGACTTGGACTTGAGAACACCGGCTCACACTGGACGTAGGGTATTACTCTCCGGAGGCCCGAACCAGTCTAAACCCCCTGTCTCTCGAGTCACCATCCGGATCCTGACACGCGATCGTAGGAAATTTACTTGTTGGCGGTAGAGAACCCCGACAGTTGGCGCGCCAGGTAGGGGCTCTTCGCGTGTCACGACACTTCACCAGGGTCCGGATGGCCCACGGCGGCGCCTCGCTGGCGCCCGGCGATCACCTGCGGTTCGGCTCCCTCGACTTCGTCATCGACAAGTCGGTGGAACCCATCGTCGGGGCGACTTTCGTGCGCCCCAAGCTTGCCCGCGACGACGGCAAGACGCTCCACGACGAGGGGCCCAAGCCCTCTCACGCCACGGCGGGAGCTACCGCCTACGTCCTCGACCTACTCGGAGGGGACTTGGCGGCCGCCCTGGGACGGAGCCCGTCCCAGGAACGCTTCCGCAACATCGCCTACATGATCACCAATCTCGCTCTCCAGGTTGGAGGGCAGGAGCAGCTCCCCTGGGACGAGTTCATCGACTGCTACAACGCCATGTACCCGGAGGGACAGCCAGGCTTGCCGAGCGACCCGGTGGCCACCCCGACACCGGCGGAAATCGATCCCCGCATCTCGCCAACCGCCAGAAGCGTGGTGAACAGCTCGCGCCCGCGGTTGACGTGGGCTCCGCCGAACTTCGACCCATACCGGGAGTGCTTCATGTGTCACACCCCCGACGGAGATGTGCACTCTGCGAGCAGCTCCACGGGGGACGGCGCCCCTACAGTGCCACCAGCCAATGCCGCTGCGGCTCCACCTGCCCGGGGACCGGCAGCTCCTCCTGGCAATGCTCCTGCGGCGCCACCACCCAACGCTCCGGCGGACGATGCTCGGCGGGTCAGGCTGCAGGAGCTGGACGAGGCGCGGCGTCAGATCGAGGCAGAGCGACAGCAGCTCAACCGTGAGCTTGGGAGAAACGCGGATGGAGGAGCCGCCCGCGCACGGGCCCGGGACGTGCAACAGCGCATCGTCAACGACGGTGGCAACGCCAGCGACGCGCAGGTCTTCAACCGGGCGTCCCAGAACCTCGCAGCGGCTGCTGTCCTGCTCCGCGAACATCCCGAACCAGCGGCGCCCGAAGATAGGAGGTTCCATCAGCAGCTCCGTGCGCTCCTGGAAACCGCGGCGGTCCAGCAGGCGGAAAGCTCTGCCTCACCAGTCCAGCAGGCGGAAAGCTCTGCCTCACACCAGCGAGCCCCTCGAGAACCCGAGCATGAGCGTTCCGTGCATCATCGTGCGGCCCCAGCTGACGAAGGTGCCAGGCAACGGGACGAGCACCATCAGCGTCGCCCGCGCCGAGCCTACAACAAGCGGCGTGGGGGCCGCTATGACAGCGGTGAGGACCGGAGCAGGAGCGTGTCGCCCGACCCCAGGGGGCCGCGTGCCTTTGGACCCCGCGTCCTTGGCGCTCAGGTCCCTCCGCGCTTCCGAGCTCCCACAACGGTGCCCAAGTACGACG
>CM014275.1:47427583-47438329 GCA_004135705.1 Alloteropsis semialata | reverse complement strand
TGCTTGATTAATTCCATACTTTATATATATCCCCAAATTGCTACAAAATTAAAGGCGTTGAAAATTACTACATCAGTACTAGCTTCTGCTGCTTCTTGTATCTGTCAACTACGCTTGCAAGCACCAACAGAAACATAGAGCAGCAGGTACCATGCCACATTACCCTAATCTACAACAAACCAGACGAGAGAGCCAACCAAGAAAAATAAAAACTAGCACACGGACGGAACACTACTGCTTCACCAGATCAGATTAAGTTATATCGTCCCAACACAAGGGCAGTCTTGATCTTGTTGCTTTCAGTCAGGCGATGCAGCCGAGGCCACCAAGGCAACCCATCCACAGGCTCCTCCCCGCTCTCTTCTGCACGCACCAACAACACAAGAGCAACACATTCCGTTAGAGGTTAGACAACATTGCAAAGAAATAAGAGTGCACGAACGAGGAAAGGCATGAGGTGGAATAACAATGCAGCTCGATGGATCGCGCGTACCCGTCGTGGGGTCCGGCCGGAAGAGGCGAAGTCCGGCGGCGGCACCTGGTACAGGTCCTCGTCCACGGGCCGCACCACGGCGCGGGAGCCGCCCTTGGCCGGCGGGCGCGGCAACGCGGCACCGGCGCCGGGCTCCCTCACCCAAGCCGCCGCTGACGGCGCCGCTACTCCCCCCTTCCCGCCGCCGTAGTGGCAGTGCAGCCGCTTCTCCGCCCTCCTGGTCTTCTTGGCGCCCGGCGCCGGCTTGCGCGGGGGCGGCGAGTACCTGAACCAGGCGTCGCTGCAGGCCTCCGGCTCCGGCGAGCACCACCACTCGGCCGCCGCCGCGGAGCGGTGGGCCAGCTCCGGCGCCTCGTCCGGGGAGGAGGACGGGTAGTAGTAGTTCCACTCGCCGAACGCCGGCACTTGCCGCCGCCTCGCCTTGTGCTCCATGGGCCTCTGCTGCTCTGCTCCTTCTTCTCCCACAAAGGCGGCCGGGGATCGCAGCTAAGACGATGTCCCTGAGCTCGGTACTATCTACTGCTAGAGCTTAATTTGTGCTGTGGAAGCTAGTGGCTGACTGGCTGAGGTGGGGATGGCCGGTGCCTGGACGCGCGCGGGTATTTATAGCGAGATCACCGAAGCATCGGCGCAGGACAGGAGCGGCACGAGGCGAAGTCACGCCGGAGGAAGAAGAGATGAGAAGGAGGTGTAATGAGGGCTGGGCGATGGAGTTATAGCGGGCGGAGGTGGGAAAAAGGAATGAGGCGGGGGCAGCGGCGGTACAGTGAACAGTGCGCGGCGTAGTTCTGCTGTCTGCTCTCCATCACTAGCCGTGTTTACTTCCTTCCCAAAAAAATTTGCAAAAGGGAATCTTTCTTGTATGGAGTACTAAATGAAGTCTATTTGCAAAACCTCTTCACGGATGAGCGTAACTTTCCGAGACGAATCTAATGAGCCTAATTAATCCATGATTTGCTACAGTGATGCTACAGTAACCATCTTCTAATCATCCTCTAATCATGCGGTCAAAGGCCTCATTAGATTCTTCTCGGAAATTTACTAGAGGTTGTGGAGGTAGTTTTGTGAACTGACATTATTTAATACCCCTAATTAGTGGTCAAAGCTGCATTTATTACCCTGCAAAAATTTACAGCTCCTATCTAAACACGGCCACAGGCCATCATCGTCCATCACTGGCCATGGCGCTAGAGAGAGAGAGAGAGACGGGCACGAGCTCGCATTGACGGAGGCGCGCAAGCTCCCTAGTTCCTACTGTGCTGCGGGCACTTCATGGACGACCGACCGACTGGCTCTGTGTGCAACAGCCAGCACAGCACAGCGCAGGCTTTTCGGCGCAAGCGTAGGGGCCTGCCCTGCACTGCTCTGCTGGCGCCGGCCTCCCGCCTCCGTCCTCCTGAGCTCGTATTATTTGGCCATGATTAGAGGAGGTTATGAGCTAGTTAAAATATTGCACAGTTTTCAGCTAGCTGCTAGCTGTGCTGTACAGTAGGTGGTACGACTTGGCACTGTGCAACAACTACTGTGTGTATAGTAGGCAACATGAGAAAGCTTGAAAGCCTACCCTGTTGCTGGTGTCCATTGGGTGGTAGAAGCTCAGGCCTTGTTTAGTTTGGTCGAATTGGTCAAATTTTTTTAGAAAAAGTAGCATTGGGAAACGTGTTGCAGAGAGGAGGACACGTTTTTCAATACGTTACTTTTGGTCGAATTGGTGCCTTTTGGTGAAACTAAACAAGGCCTCAGAATTGCTCTATACGTAAATTTGAGGACGGCTACAGTGCTCTTGTTAAGGATAAACATAAAGTTGTGCACAAACCATTTCCACACCGGACAAAGCAATGCATTTCCTTAGCTTCATGGATTTGTGATGGTTTTCCTTCACTTGTTTAGAATTCAAAACTAATCGTAGGCATTGGAAGATGAAACTGCTAGTAGCTAGGCCCTCAGCGGCTCGTTGGGGCGCTACCCTAGCTAAATTCTGATGTGTTGTTGATGCGTGGCTGACTAGGCGTCCGTCTAGGCCATTGTAGCGGTTCCCTCGTGCTACGGTGCTAGGCTGGTAGCACCTCGTGCTTTCTTCTCCGGCGATGAATTGCACTTGCAACGGCCGGCTGAGTCATTCATGCTCCAACAGTTCCGACGCGACGGCCCCGGCAGCAGCGGCAGTGCGTACAACGAATGCGGAACGTGCAGTGCAGGTGCAGGTGCAGGTGCAGGCAGGGCCTCGCCATGCCGCGCGCACAGCAGCAGGTACAAAGCCATGGCGCGGTCGTCGGCGGCAGCAGTGGCGAGTGGCGACGATCGAGCCGCCGACCAGAGATCGAGCGCGTCAAGGAGATGGGATGGGCCGGGATTTATGGGCTGTTGCAGGCAGAGGCTTGGGCCAATCTGGCAAAAGGCATTCCTGGCCGTGCCCGAACCGAACACATGCATTTACCTCTCCTGGTCCGCAGCGCTGCGGCAGTCTGCTCTTTGCACTGCTGCTGCTGCGGATGGAGCGCCTCGGCCTCTGCCATGGCGCCTTGGGGTTGGCGAGGCTAAAAGTCCCTAGCTAGAGAGGCCACAGAGGCCGTAGCGGAACACGTACCGGCCGGTGATGGAACCGAACCAGCGCCAGCCAGTCGTGGTTGCAACGGCGTCGTCCATGGCAGATCAGCCACGCTGCCTCTTGCTCTTGCCACGCCGTGCGTCAGTACAGTACAACGTGGGCTTCTCTCGGCTAGACAGCTCAGCTGGCCGAAAACGAGGACGCTTTCCTGTGGTGGTAGCTTCTCCGGCCATGGAACCTGGCAGTGTCAGCCATGGCGCCCAAGTCAGCGGCTAGTAGGTAGGTCGGCCCTACTACAAGAAGCCGTCCCGTAGCCTCACGTGTGTGTGTGTCCCGACGCGCCCGGCGCGGCGCGGCGGAGGACAAGTCCACAGTCCACACCTCCGCACGTCGTCCCGATGCAAAGGAGGGGCCAGAGGTCCAGTGCCTCGCGACGCTGCAGTTGGGGCATCGCCCTGCATTGCATGCTGCCGCTGCCACACGTACAGGGGGGTTCTGCTTCTGCTTGCTTGTGGTGCCATCAATTTCGACCGATATGGCGATATCCAGCAAGTACTCGTACACAGTACTGCACGCGCGCACGATCTTTGGTCGCGCTCGTCTCGTCTGGACTCTGGACCGCGCGCGGTGACAGACCGGCCTGGCCGGCGTGCACTGTGCAGTGCGTCGTCCAGAGCCGGCTGCTGCTCACCACAACGGGAATTCAAGTCGACTATGAATGCCCCTTCTCTGTTTAAGTTCTCACAAGTACTACATTTCTTTAATCTTTAGAAAAAAATAATATCATTGACAATACCAAATTTATTTAATTGAATCTAGAATGGAATATTTTTGGTAATATATATGTTATTAGATAATATAGTTGCTGCTATATTTTTCTATAAACTTGATCAAAATTGACTATATAAAACAAATATAATATGATATGTAAATAAAAACGAAAGGATTATATCAAAGATGCACCTGTCCTTGCTTTTAAATGTATGGCGTTTGTGAAAAGCTAATAGCTAGACTGGAAATAAACTATACACACTAGCTTTTTTTTGTGTAATTTAGTTATGAGTGCCAGGAGATCCTACTTATTTATCAGTTTTATGAACTTCACTCCTATTACCTTCGAAAAAATGGATTTCACTCAGACAAGTGAAACAATATTGAATCAGCCCCACAATGTAATAGCAGGCATGGATTATGGATAGGTGGTGGGCAAATGGCAACGAAAGTAGCCATAATGACGCGGGTTGGGTTGGGTCGGACCCAGATGAACCCATGTTTTATTGAAGAACTTTGTGGGTTGGGTTCATCCCTATAGGGAATATTCCTTCTAGATGCGGGTTGGTTGCATCCCTCCAAAACGATGGAATGCAGCGAACCCAGATACACGCCGTGAAAGACCGTCTCCGACTCGGCACTTGCGCACGCGAGATCGAGCGCTTGCCTCCATGGCGGGCCGAGCTCGCCGCGGCCGCCGCCGGAGCTCGCCGCCCATCTGCCATGGTGGGGCATGTCACGCCAGGGGCCTCCGCGCCGGCCTGGGCGGCTTCGCACACCGCACTGGGGGCCTCCGCGCCAATTGGGGTCGGCCCACACGCTGCGTCGGGGACCTCCACTGCTGGGCGGGGGGTAGCGCGCCGCCCCAAGGGGCAAGGTCCGGCGCCGCCCATGGGCCCTCCGCTGGCGGCCGGGGCAAGATCCGCCGCCGCCCAGGGGCCTCCGCTTGAGCCGGGATGAGGTCCGACGCTGCCCAAGCGGCCTCCACTACCGGCTGGCCGAGCTCGCCCAGAGGGCCACCACCGGCCAAGCCTCTGGTAGCCATGGCCCGAGCCTTGGCTGTTGCTGAAGCTC
Organism: Alloteropsis semialata; assembly: GCA_004135705.1. Lineage (NCBI taxonomy): Eukaryota > Viridiplantae > Streptophyta > Magnoliopsida > Poales > Poaceae > Alloteropsis > Alloteropsis semialata. The sequence continues at coordinate 47,433,443 of CM014275.1, read as the reverse complement.
CACCGTGAGAAGAAGATAAGGACATAATAAAAAAGAAAAAAATAAAATAGAAGAAAGTGAATTGATGACAGCTGGACCCTACTAATGACATATGGGTCCCATGAAAGATTCTTGTTAATGGTGTCAAAATGCCATTCAACCCAATCCTTTCACTCCCTTCATCCAAACAAAAAACTAGGATGAACCTAACCTCCTAACCAAAGATGAGATGGGTTCACCCCAACCCTTAAAATTGGGTCAGAGCCAACCCAACCCATTTGACTCCTAAACCAAACACATGCTTAGAGTAAAGTGCATCATCGGTCCTCCAACTTGTCACGATGTGTCATCCCGGTCCTTAAACTCACATATTGCATATTTGGGTCCCTAAACTTAACTTCGGGTGTCATCCCGGTTCCTAAACATGCAAATCACAGATTTGGCCCCTTAAACATAGCTTTGGGTGTCATCTCTGTCCCAAACTCGCAAATATAATTGTACCACAAATCAACACATGGAGAGTAAGGGGTGTATACCGTTAGGATGACTCCTCGTATCCATTTTCTCGAGGAATTAATATCATCATGACTAGAGGGATAAAATTATATTCTTTATGTTAGTTACTCCAAATTTTAAAATGACATTTGTATTTCGTTTTTTCTGAACAATAAATAATACATCCTTACTAATTAAACTATAGAGTTACATTATATACTATATACTAGAACTTCAAAACTTATCACACTTTTGGCCTCATTCTAGTAAACAGTATGGACAGAATTACAGAAAACTTTTTATTGAATATATATACATGTTAAATATATATAACAATATACTATAAAAATACATTTTTGTAAGTTTGAGGGCTTGGATGACACCCGAAGCTAAGATTATATGGCCAATATGCATTTTATCAGTTTAGGGACCGAAATGACACCCGAACCTAAGTTTAGCGGGCCAAAACTGTAATTTGAAAGTTTAGGTACCGGGATGACATAGCGTAACAATTTTGAGGACCGGTGATGATGGACTTTACTCAAAAAATTAGATCGATAGTGAACACACATGCACGTAGAAATGAACCAACTGATCATCATTCATCAACCATACAGTACACCAGATAGTAATATACATGTGACATCCAGATCGAGTTCATCGCTGTTCCGTTGTCCACAAGGTGCAAGACGGGGCTTTACATCCCTGTGCACGACGAAACAACAAGAGACAGCACGGTGCAGAAAGGTGATGATGATGGTGCTATCACATAGACCACATCAGCATCCACACATGCCTGTGCATGGAACACCATTCCATTCGGATAGCCTTTCTGCATGTGGTGATGCTTCTCTTCTCCGGTCCTCATCTCTTCTTTCCACACGGAAAAGCAGGAAGAAAGGCTACCGCTACATGACAAGAGGAAATGCGTGCCACCACCGGCCGGCCCCGGACCTTCCGGCCACTTCCACGTCAGGCGACGCAGTTGAGCCCCACGCAGCCCATCCACAGGCTCCTCACGTGCTTTCTCTGCCAAGAAAACGGAAAAGGAGATGCAGCGAGCTTAATTATTACAAGTCAACTCGCTCCCTGTCTCTTAGCACTAATGGCAAAAATCAACTCGAGAATAATCTTTCAAACTTGTTACTTGTATCTACTAACCTCTGTAGGAACAGTTGAAATATTAAAAATTTAAAACTATGAAAGATTGGCTTGAAGAAAGTTCATTTTCTCTAGATGCAATGCAAGCAGGGTACATAAATCCGTCCCTAATTTATCAGCTAACACGGCAGTGGTTTCCGAAGAAACACGACTACTTCGGGATAAAATCTGTACTTAACGAGTTAACATAACAAAGCCAGTTTCAAAGTAGTGTTGATCAAAAACAGTGAAGTACTAGTAGGGTTCAGGTCATCAGGTGTCCATCCCTTACCCCTTTGTGCTTGTTGGGGAGCAGGTCGGGATGGACCTGGTACAGGTCCTCGTCCACCGACCTAACGGCACTGGGCCTCCTCGGCGCGCGGGGCCCGCCGTCAGCCACCAACGGTGCTCCCTGGTGCCGCCTCCTGCTCACCGCCTGCACCTGCCGCTGGCTGTGGCCCATCTCCACCGCGCTCCGCACCTGACAAGTCATCGAGCCATCACATCATCGCCATTCACCAGCCGACAAATCAAGGGTCAAGGCACTGGCCGATAGATGGTGAGATCACGGGAGAGCGAGCGAGCGAGCGAGCGTGCGGCGGTGCCGGCGACAGGCCGTATGTACCTTCTTGGCCGGCTTGTGCGGAGGCGGCGAGCCGGAGGAGGATCTGAATAGCACCACCTCGCCGGCTGCGGCGGCGGAGTGGTGGTGGTAGTGGGCGGCCCTGACGAGCCCGGCCTGCTGCATCGCCGACTCGAAGTACTGCGTCATGGGCAGCTCCTCGCACTGCAGCTGGTTCCACTCCCCGAACACCGGGATATGCATGTGCTGCCGCCTCCTTCCTCGCTGCTGCATCGTTCCAAAGGACAAGTGAAGTCAAGAACCAACGAAGATCTGCATCAGGACCGATTGAGATCCAGAAGCGGATCAGATGGATTGAGTTGATGCATGCTTCTTACCTCCATGATGTCTACTCGTGGTGAGGCAAAGATTAGAAGATGTATGAGGATGGTTCTGATAATCTCAGTGAGGAAGAAGATGGGGAAGAAGAGAGCCGAGTGGCAACTGACAAGTTGGGTTCTCTTGAGAAGCCAGCCACGAGCAAGAACAAAGGCACCTTTTGGGCGCGTTTTAATGCGTGGGCAGTCAGGCAGGCTGCTGCATCTCCATGCGGCAAGACCAATGAATTCGGCATGCATTAATTATTACTACAAGCTAAAGGGTGTCTCCACGACTGCCAAATCAGCTTGGTATAATGTGCCAACATTAACAATTTGTCATACCAGTAGTTGCTACTCTGGTACTACTAGCGTAGAAAATCAGGTTACCTTAAAAAATCCAAGTGGTGCACCACTCAAGCAGTAACACATAAGTTTTTATATATATATATTACCTATTTACCTTCGTCCCAAAAGAATGCAGCGCGATCGTTGGTATTTGACATGAAATAAGAGAGCTTAGCTTTTCTTTTTTCTCGCTTGTTTTTTCTCAAGTTAATCGGAAAGGCAATGAGGCTGTCCACGTGTGTGCGTGTATGCCTTCGATGTCTGCCCCTTCTTTGTCCTGGGTTGGGACCTTCCCGGACTGTTTAAGGGAGGTCGCTACGAGGGATTGTAATGATGCGTTGATGGAGTAAAGCTCTCTGATTTGCCCTAAAAAAATGAATGCAAGTCTAGATTCATATTGAGCCAATCTATCACATTTAACCAATTATATACAGAAGATTAATATTATTTGTGACACCAAATAATTAAAATTAAATTTACCATGAAATATATTTTCATAATATGACTATTGAAGTCATAAATATTGATGATATTTTTTTATAGACTTAGTATTTTAGAACTGCATGTTTTTTTGACAGAGGTAGTAGTGTTTGCTAACAAAATGCAACCCATGACTCCTCTTTATAATTTATACAAGGCTCGCATGTAACCAACCAAAGATTAAAATTTTAGTCTTTAAGCAATACAAATATATATTATTCTAAGAATTTGTGTACGAATGCAATATTTAAAATTCCTATTGCACATGGACCCATATTAGTTTTGAAAAAATACATACTTATATATCTAGATCATTGCGTAGATTATCTATTATATATACAATCCTGCAAGGTAGAACTTGACACAATCCTTTCATCAAGGAGAGGTGGTTTGGCGCAATAAATATTGTATGTCTTATTGCTACGTCTAAATACAAACAGAATGAGTACATTTGTAACCGAGGACACTCATGGCTAAAATAATGTCTGGTGTAAACATACTGGTGCGGTAACTAACTGAGATGTCGTGTTCATTTGTTACTTAACTTCTGGATCCAGCATTTGGTCAAGGCAGTCTCATAACTTGTCTGGTTGCAGCAAGATACTATGCAGTTTCCCTCAATCTTTTCACAAAACATAAACTGCTTATTTATTTGTAGGAGACTACTCGTAGTAAGAATCAGCCAGCAGCCAAGCGCCCGAGGAGAGTCTCCAGACCTTGACTTTGCCACCTCTCACTTTGTTTTGTTCCGTGTCCCAAACCACGCAACGTCCACCGTTCTGTACGTCCTCTCCGGTCCTCTGCTTGTGTCTTCGGGCACGAAAGCAAATCCTCTGCAGTACTGCAGAGGGACTTCTGTCACTGTCAGGTGGGCCAGATCACACATCAGGCCCACCAGTCAGTGGCGGCGCCGTGTTCACATGGCCTTTGAAAAAATTTTGCAAAAAGGAATCTTTCTTGCATGGAGTACTAAATGAAGTCTATTTGCAAAACCTCTTCACGGATGAGCGTAACTTTTCACGACGAATCTAACGAGCCTAATTAATCCACGATTTGCTACACTAATGCTACAGTAATCATCCTCTAATCGTGCGGTCAAAGGCCTCATTAGATTCGTCTCGCGAATTTACCAGGAGTTGTGGAGGTAATTTTGTAAACTGACTTTATTTAATACCCCTAATTAGTGGTCAAAGGATGGTGAAAAAAATTTCACCCTCCATCTAAACACGGTAAGCTGCCAAAGGCCGCCCCGGCGCGCGCGCAGAGGCGCGTGGTCCGCCCGCCGGCGACTCCGTGGCGTCGTCGCGACGCCGGAGCCTCTGCCGCCGCGCGCGTGGGGTCGGCTGGGGTCTCCTCTTCCTCTATCTCCGGCGTGGCACGAGCCGAGCCGGTCGTCGCGTGGAGCGTGCAATGCTACGAGCCCCGTCTAGCTAGCGCTTGTGCTGCGCCTAGGGAACGTTGAATTCGCCCGCACGGCGACGGGCTCCGCGGCGCCCTCGTTGGCCGTCTGCCGGTGCCGGGGCCGGCGCGAATCCGCGGCGGCCAGGTCGGCGTCGATCGCATCGGCCGGGGCTCCGGCCTATGCCCGCTGGACATTGGGGCGACGCTGGCGCTAGGGCGAGGCGCCGAGGCCGAGGCTACCCTGCCCCGGTCGTTGAGGTTCCGTGGATTGGACGCGCGAGTGAGCATGCATATGTCAATGCGTGTCAGCGACTGTATGTGTGGCAGTGTGGCAGATTGGCAGTAGCTTCCATGGAATCCGAGGCGCGTCAGTTGGGTACGGGGACTGGCTTGTTTACCTGCTTCGAAGTCAAAGGGTGTGCCTCGGCCGTTGCAGCTCTTGTCGAAAGAAATCAGCATGTCGGGAGGTGGTGAGGGTGGTAGGCACATCTTGATAAAAATATAGTATCTGTTGGTCACCCACACTGTACACACGCTATATAAGCATTTGGTTAAGTGAAAATGTGAAGTACATTTGTCTTGTAATGAGTAGACCCTGAATTGAACATGTTGGAGATCGCGGAAAAGTTAACCTCCGCACGGTTTGCTCGAAAGGGGGTTTCCGCAAAATGATTAATCTAAGATATCAATACGATTTTATCTTCTCGCACAAATCCAATATGAGTTACCATGCTAACCTTTAGGTAATTTCTTTACCTTCGAGCAAGATAACAGAATATCCTCTTGATGTAACGTTCTTGAAGTTAATAAAATTTCTCTTTTTGAAAAAAAAGATAACAGAATATCCATATTATCTGTTTTGTCCAGGTAATTTCTTTAACAGACAAAGCATGAGGATTACAAGAACTGCCGAGGAAGCGGTGTTAATTGAGAAAAAGGCGCATGGTGAAGATTCAATGGTACAAATGCCAAAGCAAGTGCTTGACCTTCAGGGGCCAGCATTTCACCTACGGGAACTCCAACTCGAGGAACCAAAAGCAGAAGATTGGGGCACGAGGAGGCAAGGAGACCGTGACCT
>CM014275.1:47407804-47422722 GCA_004135705.1 Alloteropsis semialata | reverse complement strand
AGTCCAAGCAGCAGCAAATCAACATCTAGAACAAAACTAACTTCAATGGAAGCGGAACAAGGATGGAAGTGGAGGAGTACTTGCTTCTTCTGTCTCTATGGAAAAAGAAGACGATGGCCGCAATATGATGGCCGACTCCATGGCTAACACCACTGACCACCACCTGCACATGCACCGGCGCCAGAGAGGGAGCTGGACCGCTTGCTCATGGTAGCCTCTTGCTGGTGGAGCTCGCCGACCTAGCTCATCGGTTGCCGAGATCGCTGCTGTCTGCCGTGCCACGGAACGTCTCACGGTAAAAAAAAAAAGGAAAAAAATGACGAAAAAGAATCACGGCGGCCCAGAGGGGAAGGAGAGTCGAGCTCACCCAACAGCTTGCGGGGTGGGGCGCTTCGACGCCAGGAGGCTTCCAGACCCCCCGCCTAGGCGAGCCTCGAGCTCGCCGGCGGCTGCTCGGGCCCCCACCTGGGACTTCGCTGCAGGGAACGGCCTGCGGGGGTGCGCATCGACCTCCGGATCCCGCGCTCGCGCCGCCGCACCTCCGTGTGAATAGGGATCGGCGGCGACGGAGAGGCGGAGAGGAGAGAGGAAGGTGGAAGAGGTGATTGTGAGGGCAACCTCAAGGATGTACTACACGGAGGCGACACGGCCGTTGAGAGCCAACCGGCCTGCCCTTCTCGTCCACCAGCTGCAGCTTCTCCAGATTGTTGTAGCCGCCGCCGCGCCATCTCGGGCTCCGACAGCCCCGCGCAGCTGGCCCCTGGCCTCGTGCTGGATCTGATGACCGTAGACGCCCCGGCCCCGCTGGGCCGCACGCCGCCGCGGTCGCTGTGCGCCGAACCAGCCCATGTGGCCGGCTCCCCGTCCCCTTCTCGCGCTGCCAACCTCGGCTCATAGAGGCGCGGTCAGGCCGGCCCTGTTCCGGCGAGTCAAGGGCCCGGCGTGGGTGGCTCCGGCCACAGCGGCGCGAAGGGCCAGAGGCGGCGGAGAAAGGGAGGGTTGGGCGGCGGAGGAGAGCAAGGAGGGCGGCGGCGGGGAGAAGGTGAAGGAGAGCGAGCGAGGGCGGAGACGAGCAGGGAGAGAGAGGCCAGAGGGGGCTGAGTTCGTCGGGGGGTATTCGAAAGAACGCCACACGGGGGTTTTCTACAAAATAGACATAGTTCTCGAATTTTTTCTTCTTTACGTTGAAATAAAGTTTAAACCGAGGGTCTATTCAAAAAAATTTAAACGCGTTTACTGTACATGTTGGACGCGCTGGACTGCGGATTTATTCTAAGAAAGATGGAGAACTTTTTTGAAAAAATCCAAAACTCACTGCTGATCGACAAGTGTCCATTTCTGAGCGGGGAACAAGGGGAGAAGAGCAAATTGTTGTTGCAGATTTTGATAAGTGTATGAGTTGTAGGGCATGGATAAAGGAATTTGATAGATGCAGAGAGGAAACAGGACATGTACACACATATAAGATAGTCTTTTGCAGCTTAACTACCTGCATTACCAAATCTGAAAGTTCGATTCCTCGTACTATCATACATAGTGATGACCGATGAATGCAAGTAACGGAAAAGGAAAAAGAATCCTTTGAACCGCTATCTAGTGTTGGATTTCACCACGATGCATGATGCATGTGCTTAGGACTTGAGAGCTACTCCCTCCGTTTCAAATTACAAGTCGTTCTAACTTTTTTGGAGAGTTAAACTATTTTAAATTTGACCAAAACTATATAGAAGATTACAAAGATTTATGACACGAATTAGATATATTATGAAAATATACTTATTGAAGAATCTAATTGTACTTATTTGGTATCATAAATATAGATATTTTATTATATAAATTTAGTCAAACTTGAGATGCTTTGACTTCCATAAAAGTTGGAGTAACGTATATTTTGGAATGGAAGGAGTACTACAGAGCCAAAGCAAATAAAAAGAGAGAATTTGGAGGCACAAAACTCAATGAATTTTACTCAAGAGCATGACAATTGCTTCTAAGAATAAAAACCTTTCATAGAGGAGGCGGAGTCGCTTGTACGGTGAGACCAAGCGACACACACAAAGCACATGTTTTATCCTTTGTATGGCCATGTTTGGTATAGAGCGGTCTAGAGAAGCATTTTTTAGATAAGCTAAACAAATTTAGAAAATATCGCTTATTTAAGAAATGGGAATGTCTCAACTTCTACCTTTTAGTACAAATGGGAGCTGTGGGGAGAACTGTGACTGGAAAAAACTGTAAAAAAACACGTCGTTTGGCTGATAGTTTCAGCTTATTTTGGTCATAAGCAGAATTTAAACTGTTCTAAACAGGCTCTATGTCAATAAGTAGACACATTACATGGATTTACGGTAAGCTGGGCTGGGCTGCACACGGAGCAAGCAAGATAGCGCGCGAGGTGGATCGATCAGCGTATCACTGAAAGCGTTATGGTCAGAATTCTATAGTTTCTCTTATGAGTCCGTGTTGTTTTTCGTCACAAGATATAAGGGACTTTTGGAGGAGTTCTGTTCATCTTCGTACTATATTGGGTTCGCTCTGCAAGATCTACGACCGGCAATGGCAGGCCTCGTTGCTCATATTGAATTATTTTTGCAGGTATTATCACGTGCAGTACTTTTGCAGGTATTGTTACGTGCATTGGGATGCTGGGATCACATGCTGGAGCTTCGGACAAGAGTGGGAACAGGAGCTGTGGAGGCACAAGGTGAGTTTTTTCTCTCGAAACGAAACAAGGTGAGTTGAATGGTCGTTAAGCATAATCTAATAATTAAGAATTTGGACTCGTACGTGTTTGAACGTTTCAAACCGCACGTATGGTAATTTCTATTACTTAATATTCGGAGCAATATTCGTGGCCAACAATATACACGATATATATTTAGTTATATTCATAATTGAGAGAATCCGATTTTGTATCAATATCTTACAGCTATCCGTGTCCGGCTCCAAATTCGAGGGAAAAGTGAAAACATATAAGTATAATGGGATTCACCAATGTCTCTACCTATTTCTAAATACAGAAGAGCTTCCGCCATTCGTCGCCTAAACCACGCAGAACCATAAGAAAGCCACTTAAACCGACACCCCAAAGGTGAAACCCACGAAAGACCAGCAAAAATTGCCTTGGATAACATTAAATCATGGCTTACGTATAAAACAAGGACAAAATCATCGGTTCTGCACCACACAGTGCAGTAATTTCATAAAAGCCCCTCAACTTTATATATATCAACCCACAGTTCTGATTTCTTGGAATTTTGCATGTTAGGCAATGAAATTTAGTTCTTATTACATTTGAACCCTTACAACCTTTTGAAGCTAATATCTTTTACACTGTAGATCGGTTTACAACGATTCTTGCACTCACATGATTGTCGAGGAAAGTTCTATGTTTTAATAAGATTTTTATTTGATTCGTGTATTATTCTTAGTTGTATTTGCTTTTAGCACAACTAGGCTCCCTCCATGTATATTTTGAATTAAAGATATTTTTTATATATTTGTCACACTTTTATTTACTACCTTGCTCAAATACCGGAATAGGAATTTGTACCTTAAAAATATTTCCCCCATCCATCGGCTCCAATACAACATTGTTCATCCTCTCGTTCACTGCCATAGGAATCACAAATTTCCTACTCTGTTGGACTTATTCATTGTTGATAATGTCTAGAATTTAGAATCCTCCTCTGTATCAAAATCAATAGTGTTTCTATAAAACATTGACAATACCTCTTTCTAATGTAGCCATTGCTAAACTATATATAATGTGGCACACAGAAGTACAGAACCGATCGAGCACAGTAACAACATTACTGATCGTATCAACCAAGGTGAGGATTCAATTTCTTGATCTTACACTAAAATCCAATCCAACCTTTCCACCACTAGACCACGATGCATTGTATAAATATTGAGCATTCGTTACTCTCTCATAATTGGCATTTTGTCATCATCTATTATAAAAACACACGAACACCTTTGTGCAAGCTCCAACTAGAACCAGAGGATGAGGACACATGACGAAGTTCATGGTAAATGGAGCTGTGTTTGATGGTATCAACGGGATACTTGTACAACATTGATGAGGAGGCAACGTGACGACATCATTAGACTCAAAGTGACTGGAGCGAGCAAATGGCATATGGAAGTGGAATACCCGTAGCAAAGCACATGTATTTCTGCTAGTAACTTTTATTAGGGTATAACATTTCAAACAAAAGTTACTAAAATGGTGGAAAAAATATTCATGGTTGATAATCTTGTAACATTAGTCTTACATCGTCAATCTTTGTAATTTTAAACGTTGACCGTGACAGTTAAAAAAGCTTGACCAGTAGGAATCCTACACTACACCACAACCCCGGAGTAGCAACTACTTTGTAGTCGCTATAGGCCGATTTAGCGTCAAACGGTAAGTCGCTATATACTTATGCCGACCGACGTCTTTGGCCGTAGAAAGTGGCGTCAGTATAAACTTATACCGACGGACACACTTATAACGACCGACCGTTCGACGCTCATATGAGATATACCGACTGACAGTAAGGCTCTATTAGAACTTGTCCCAACTGTTGGTTCGACACTATAGCCATCTTTACCGTCAAACAATCTGTGGTTGAGCAATTAACAAAAACAAATCTCACATTAATCATGTATATTCATTCTGTTAGCTAAACACGAGAAGCGCTCGAGTAATTGACTTGCAAAACACACATGGCACACAATCATATAACACCATTAAATTGTCACACATGACATATTTATCAGATAATAAGATCAGAACATGTTCTGTTCTTCATAGCATCAGGGTTTGAATTTGCACTACACAGCAGCCAAACTAAAATACTAAGTCCCAAATGAATTGCATCTATGAGCAAGCACTTTGGCTGGATGTGGACCCTACAAAACAAAATAACATCCTTCTGGACTTGGCCGATTGTGCAGAAGATTGAGCTTGCTTCCTCTACCTTCTCCCAAAGCTGCCTGAAAAATCAAGTTTCCATTCAAATTTTAGAGCAGGTAGCACCTCAGTCTTAAAGCAGGTAGCAGGGATGCAAAATGTAGTTCCTTTTACTAATCTACCCCAACTAATAACAATAGCATCTTCTGCTGAACACTAGCAGGTAGTAGAATTTGCTCATAACACTAGCAGCACTAGCACAACATAAGCAAATAGTAAACTGAATGGCTCATTAAGTGAGAAACAAAATTTGCTAGTTCACTGGAATGACTAGTTCAGTTCAGTGAGATATGCCACAAGATTTGCAACAAAAGGTATATTTTAAAATGCACATGCACAACAGATAGTAAACTAAATGGCTGATTTAGAGAGAAACATGGACCCATTTCAATGGTTGACAATATGGTGCCACAAAAATGATCTTTCAGTGGTAATGTCTCAAAAATGAAGTTCAACATTTAGTGTGGGAATTGTTGCAAGCACTTTTAGAATAAATACCTGTAGTACCCTGAGCTGATCTTGATACCTTGTTGGTAACCTTCAGCTATAAAAGGAAAAAACTAATTATAAACTATCGGTACTCATCACAGATTAAAGAGAAAAAGAAACAAAGTCAAGTTGAGTTCTTACTTTCTTGTATGGCCACACAATCAACATCATATGGGCATCACCCATACTCTCCATTTCAGAATTGGGGCGAGGCAGAATTGCATCCCTTTTCAAAACAAGATTCACAACAACTTCACAAAATTGCCAGGGGTCCTTGCAAATATGCTTTCCATCCTAGTTATACCACTTCCTCTCCTCTTCTTCTGTGAGTTCCTGGGCAAGTCTGCATCAATTGATTTAATCATGAGAAACATGAAAGACCACAGGATAGGTATGCTGCAACATTAAGCTAGAAGAAATACTACGACACCTCCGTTATCACAAAAGCAATCTTCAACTCATTGGCAGTCCAGACCTTCACTAATCTGTTTATTTGCACTCTAAGCAGAATTTCTTTGTGGCCTTGCTCGCAAATTACCAGTCTGCATCTCACCATAATTTATTTGTGGCCTTGCACGCAAATGATGACCTTCAGATGCTGCATTACTTGGGTGATGAGGTCTCTACAAAGACAACCACATGACAAGTGAGAATTGATTATTTAGAATGTGCAAGTACTATTGTAACAGAAAATTTCATACAAAACCTTTGTTCTTTTCTTAGGTTCACCACGCTGCACTGTTGCGCCCATCTTAGGGAGATTAAGCATATCCATCTTCCTTTTGTTTCTTGCCACGTTTTCAAGCTACACCTGTTCATACTCATTGAGGGCTTCCCTATTATTCCCTCTTTCTCTTGACATTTTTTCTCCTGAAAAAGTACAAAGAAATTAGCAATCCTTGCAAGGAACCAGGAACAAAAATATATAGTATACCACACAAACAAATCAGAAGTTTAAACTAACGCAATATGGCAGAAAAACATAGCAACTAGAGAGCCATACCAATATCGAAGTCTTCACCCAATACTGCAATATGAAGTTTTTTGTGCTGCAGGTTTATAGATCAGCAGATGAGGCAGCAATGAGGTGCCTGGTCACAGGAAAAAAAAATCAAGCAACCATCTCAAAATAATTTCAGCATATGAGGCAACCTCCTCAGTCCATACCTTACAGCATCAGTGCACCAAGACCTCCACACGTGTGTGAACCCCGGCGTGGCGGCGTCGGATTTGGCGTGGGAGAGGACGACGGCAAGGTTCAGAGCGTCGAGGTGGATTCCCTGCGTACGAGATGGCGTGGCGGCGGTGGATAGATTTGGTGTGGAGCGAGGCTGGTGGCTGCGGTGTTGGATTTGGCGTGGGGGACGGCCGGTGGATGGTCAGCAGGGGATCTGGCGTGGGGGAGATGGATTTTGTGGGCAGCAGATTCGGTTTGTGAGGGGGAAGGCGCGAGGATATGGACCTGCGAGGGGAGGGGAGGGCGCCAAGATTTGGACCTGCGAGAGGAGGGGAGGGCGCGGCGCGAGAAATTTTGCCGGAGGCGTGGGAGGCAGGGTCTGGAGTGCGGCGGAGCTTTGGTAGAGCGACGGCGGCCGGTGGATTTGGGAACGGATTAGATATCTAGGGTTTTGTCCGACCAGCTGACGAGTGGGTCCTGGGCGCGCGCGCAAGTGGGCTTCATTTCGTGCCTTGCTGGGCCTTATTTACCGATTCACGGTTAGACGCTAGAGATAGTCTTTCCCGACCGACCCTCGGACTATAAAAGCAAATACAAATACCGACTGATGCTCAGTAGGCAAAACTACAATCACCGACCAACGGTTGGTTCAGAACTTATAGCGACTGACGGTGTGTCGATGATAACTGATTTATGCCAACCAACATCCGACGCTACTTTAGGGCTGTGGTGTAGTGCTAAAACGATGTGTATTTGTATCTGAGGAGTTGTTTTTAATTACAAAAGATCTCCAAAGAAGAATTTAGATTACAAGAAATCCACCATTCCCTTTACACGCACACGTAGCTACAGGAACAACACATAAAAATGAAAGAATGTGAGGTCTCAATTTTCCATGCCCTCGGCCCATGGCCTAACCAAAACCCATCACCTTGGGCGCGAATCTCAAGAATCTGGTGAGCGAGTTGGGCAGGAACTTCCTGGCGAAGAGGAAGCAGACGTCGGTGGTCCTGCCGTTGTACGTGCACGTGCTGCCGCTCCTGAGCCACCGGAGGAAGTCGACGGTGACCTCCATCCTCGTGAACCGCGCCGGGTGCGGGCCGCCGCGGGACCAGTCGACCCACGTGAGGCTCCGGTTGGTGCCGGCCTCCGGGCGTTGGATGTGGAGGAACGTCGGCAGGTAGTGCTCGTCGGCGTAGCAGTTGCGCTTGCAGAAGCGCCGGAAGACCGGGAAGTAGACGTCGTCGGCAACCACGTCGCCGGCGAGGCCCCGGTCCAGCTCGAACCACTGCGAGCCCTTGCGCCACTGCGCGGCGGCCACGACGGGGCTCATGCGGCGGCTGTACCGGCCCCGGCCCGTCGCGCCGGGCAGGTCGTAGGACTCGAAGAACGACTCCGTGGAGTTGACGAGGTACGAGTAGACGGTGGGGAAGTCGAACAGCGGCACGTGCGACTCGGAGAGGAGGACGAAGCGGGCGTTGGAGTCGTCGTCCAGCAGCGCGTGCGCTAGCAGCCGCCGCTCCGCCTCCACCATGCTCACCTGGCCCCATTTCACCTCCTGCATTATTCATACAAATTAACGTGCCAATGTTAGTAATAAGTACTGTACTATAATATAGTGCTCCCTCGTCCATCTTTTTTTCTAACAATTGTCCTAGCACTTACGGAGTATATTAGAAATTTCTCTGTTTATATTACAAGGATTATCTTAATTATTTCGTAGACAACCTTTGACCAACAAGACTCTACTAGTAATACATAATTTTTGTGACATTAAGTTGATGTCATTAGAGCATCTCCAGCAGCCTCTCATTTTCTAATTCAACTACCATATTGGGAGAGTTATTAAAAAAATAGTGCTACAGCAGATCCCCTTAATCTTTCTATTTTCCCAAAAATTATTGGGACAAACCAGTAATCCATCCCAACACTCCCAAATAGAGGGGGAGTTATGACTCCCAGTATGGTAGTTGGATTGTGACAAGAATACTGTGAGACTGCAAAAGTATCTCGCCCAATAATTATGAAAAAGTTATTGAGACATCCCCATTAACTGGTTATTGGGAAATGTGTATTGGGACACTGCTGTAGATGCTCTTAGGTTCCTATTCAAGAATGCTAAGAATGAAGAAACAATATAGGAGCTAATTGAGTTGGGATTCCTTATTTCAAATTTTCAATTGTGGAAGAAGACGAGCTAAGAATTGAAAGGAAAAAAAAAAACCCCCGTAGGTTCCGAGAAGCAAGTGCATGTTGATTTGCTTACGGGTGCGGGTTCATCGTACTATATTTTTTTATAGCATTCAGTTTCCATCACCAATCATGCATGAGTACTTTTCAACCAACATAGCACGTGACATATCGATCGCGACGTTTCATTCACCTGGTAACGTTCCCGAATGGCCGAATACCATTATGACAACATGGCATGCATGGTGGCGCCAAAGTACTCAGGCAGGCAATAAACTAACTGAGAGTGTCAAATGCCATATATGCCAATCCTGTTGTGGAAGCAGCTGGCGGTGCTTTCCAAGTGCACAAGGCACGTACGTCGTGTGTGCGTGTCACAGTGCACAAGCAAGGTGATTCTAGCAGGGAACCTTGGACCTTCCTTGCTTGCTTGAGAGTTTACGACCAGAAATCCAATGGGAACTCGCTATGTAGTGGTCTATCGAAAACTCCATAGTCAAGTGGTCAATTTGAAGTTTCCACATAATTTCTTCTCATCTGCTCCCTCCGTTTCAAATTATAATTAGTTTGATTTTTTTGACACAAAGTTTGACCGCTCGTCTTATAAAAAAATTTATGCAAATATAATCAAATTTAAGTCACTCTTAAAAAACTTTTATTAATAAAGCAAGCCACAACAAAAGATGTGATATTTTGCACAAATTTTTGAATAAAATAAGCAGTCAAACTTGGAGTCAAAAAAGACAAACAAATTATAATTTGGAACGGACAGAGTACTTCATTCTTTGGCTGCTATATATTCTCACATCTTTACCTTTTTTTTACTTGCTAGTTTATTGATTCAACATTTTCCCAATAAATACCGGCTCGACATTTTCTTCTTGATTCACTATAGTATATGATTCTTGTTGATTGCAAGGTTTCACTGTTCAATACTTTTTTTAACAGATTTGTTGCCTCACCGTTTTTAGCGATACAATATTTCTACCTAACGGAAGCTGGAAGAAACATTGAACCGTGAAAACAAGTCAGCTAAGCCGTTGCCGGTCGCTTCCTAAACCGCAAGTGAATATTCCAACCGACGATCGTTGCCATTCCAAGAGAAACTTTGCCATCCAGACAAGGAAACAGCAACCGGCATCGTTCTCTTCTCCAGCGCCTCGACCTCACCGCCCGCCCGCCGGCGCCCGCCCCTGCGGACTTCCCGGCCCGTGTGCTCCGCTTCGCATGTGGAGGCAGAAAATTCTTGCCGTGCGGCGCCACTCGACAATTGGCACGCCCTGTGCTGCCTCTGCCTTGCCGTGATGCGGACTCGCTTGTCTGAATTTCTAAATCATGCAGTGACACCTACTCCAATCGGAATACTTTCCGTATGGATCCGGGATACCGCCCGGATGCATTATCGCTTTGCATTTCCATCACATCAATGGTGCCGGCCTGGCATGACGAGCTGAATTCGATGGGGTTTAATTCAGCATTCAAGCGCTTAATTTGCTAATAAACCATACCATAGTACTACTTACACTAATAATGTGGAGATGAATGGTTTCCGTGAGAGGAGAGATTGATGATGGTGCAGCGAATTCATGTCTTTGTAGTGAACGCTGAAGATGCGCAATGGAGTGAGGATGGGATGGGACATGGGAGAGCGGACGAACCTTGCTGGGGATCCTGCGGCGGTGGAAGGCGGAGGTGACCGGCGGCTCGGAGCCGTTGAAGGCCGGGTCGGTGTGGACGTAGACGGAGTAGAGCCCGCGGTGGCCGCGAAAGAACATGTCCCACAGCGGCGCCATGGGCAGGTCCCAGCGCGTGAGGAACAGGAACGCCACCTTGGGGGTCGCGCCGGCCGGCACCTCCCTCGGCGCCGCCGCCGCCGCCAGGGACATCAGCGCCTCGTCGTCGTCGGTGGCGGCGCCGCTGATGCTGCTGCTGCCACTGCTAAGGAAGTCAAAACCAGTCGACGCCGTCGTCGGTGGTGGAGGGGGAGCGGCGCTGGCGGTAATGAGGGCCGCCGTGCCCACCGTCGTCGTCGGCGGCGGCGGTGGCTCCGAAGGCCGAGGCCCTTGTTCCGGCTGCGACCGGCGCGGCGGCGGTGGCGGCGACGGAGACCGAGGCCCTTGTTCCGGTTGCGACGGGCGCGGCGTCTGCTTCCGGCGGTCCAAATGGACGGCGGCGTTGGCGGTGGCGGAGGCGGAGGGCGGCAGGAAGAGCCCGGCGAGCGCGGCTCCGTGGAGCGACGACGCGGCGTAGGGGGAGGAGGTCATGAGGGCGGAGACCGTGGCCACGACGCCGAGCGCGAACCCGAGCGCGGCGCAGAGCAGGAGCTTGGTCCTGACGGGGCAACCACTCCCGGCCATCCCTGCGCCCACGCCCGCCACCACCATGGGCAGCGACACATGCTGCTGCTGCTGCTTGAGATTCTTGGTGGCCATGACTAGCTAGTCGCGGCGCGGCCGGCTCGCCCGTGGCGGTAGAGGAGAGGTCGTCTAGCTATGGCGATCGACACGGCATTGAAGAAGCCAAGAAGGGCAACGAACCGTGAGGGCGGCAACTGGGGCTTGACGACCGTGGGGAGTATATATGTAGGCGGGGCACGGGCACGCGTCGTCGTCAATTCGTCATCAATCCGCGCGCGCAGATACACGTAGTGATCGGTGATATTGAGGTGGGGGGATATCGACCGGGGAAGACGGCACCTGCACCTCGTTGGAATTGGAGAAGCTTCCGGCCGGCGTCGGCGAGTGGGGGAGGGAGGAGGGACGACGACTTGGTCACATGGCATGGGGCGGCGGCTCCTGTTGGATTCGGCCGGCGACCGGTCGTCGGTCCAGGTTGAATTGAACAAGAAATGCAGGTAGCGTTTTATGTTGAATGAAAAATAAAGGGGTGTTTAATTGCGCAAACTTTTTCACCAAAGGAAATCTTACATGCATGAAGTAGTAAACGTGTGTTAATGACAAAACTCATTCCATAACTCTCGGGTAAATTTGCGAGACGAATCTAGTGAGCCTAATTAGGCCATGATTTGCAACAGTGATGCTACAGTAACCCTCTGCTAATTATCCACTAATCATGGATTAATTACTGTCATTAGGTTCGTCTCGCGATTTCCAGACGAGATCTATAATTAGTTTTATTATTAGTCTACATTTAGTACTTCTAAATGGTAAGATTCTCTTTGCAAAATTTTTCACTAGAGTTAAACACTTGTAGATAGGCCGTTTTATAAGTCAAAATTCCGTAGAGCAGGACCTTATAATAATTTCAAAGGTTCAACTCTTGTCCTTTTTCCCTCCCAAATCCCATACGTGCTGGGCCGTTGTATGTTGATCCGTCGGTGATGGTGGCCTCTCTATATAAAACGGAGCAGCAGAATCAACGTAGGCATAGGCCATTATATACAAGTCCCGTTTCTTTCAGCTACCTAGCTTGGAACCCAATGTCGTGCAGGTCGATCCAGTGTGTGTGACGACGCGATAACTGCGGTTCCTTAGCGGAAAGTCATCTTTCTCATCCCTCGATCGATGGTCCGTCAGGCGTCAGCCAAAGTGGGCGTCCACGCGAACTGTCTTCTGACCGCGCCAACACTGTTACAACAAACAGTATCATTGTCGGTTTGTAAGGTCCCATTATCAGCGGTTTTAGAGATGCCCCAACAGGCTTGGTAGGTGATGCGTCGTTTTAGGCAGGGGCGGATCTAGGCCATTTTTGTGCTGTCACTAGACAACAATGAATTTTTTAAAATGCAAGGTTAAAGTGCTCTTGGTTAATTGAAAATCAGAGAGAATCATAATTTTTACACTGGTGACATCCATGGTCTTGTATTCTGGATCCGCTCCTGGTTTTAGGTTAGGACTTTGTTTATACTTAACAAAAAAACCAAAAAAAAAACTGTTGTTGTGCCTCGAAGGACAAGAAACATCAAAAAATTTTAGACAGAATGAATGAATAAACGATATTCGGTTGGAACAATTCATTCAGTTCAATTTACAAACACAAGGCAAATTAAAGAACGCTGCATTCCTTTTATCTAGCTAGTCCGCGGTGCATTCCTTGGGGAGCCCCTCGTCTTTGAACCGGTTCTGATCCCCGCAGTAGTCGTAGAGCAAGTCCTCGGCCCGCGCCTTCCGCAGCGCCGCCGCGTCCAGGCCGCCCTTGTCGAACCACGCCGACTCCGGCGGCACGTCGGCGCACGACGCCACGCCGGGGGGCGGCACGCACGGCGTCACGCGGAAGTTGCGGTAGTAGGCGTGGAACGGCGCCTGCGTCCAGTCCGTCTTGACGCGCCCGCCCTGCGTCGCCCAGTCGTCGGCGTTCCACAGGCTCCCGTCCAGCCGCAGGCTCCGCCGCGTCGGGAACGGCACGCCGCGCGACGCCTCGTTCTTGTACACGCGGATCGGCGTGCCGTCGATGAACATTCTGCGTGAACAATCGAACGTCATGCCCGAACGTTTTGTCGAACACAGTCCTGTGTCCTGGCGATATGATCAAGAACATTTTTGAAGATGACATCAGATTGGCTTGCATGATGTGCTTGGGGTTCCATTCGACGGAGTAGGTGTGGAAGTCTTCGGCGGGGTCGAACCAGAGCCGGAACTGCTGCTCGCGGTTGCCGACGCCGTTGACGAAGATGTTCGTGTGCAGCGTGTACGGCTCGCCGCTGACGTTGCCCGGGAACTCCAGGTCGATCTCGTCGTGGTCCTCCGGCGGGCAAAGGTCCGGCGTCAGCTGCAACATGACGCAGCGGTGACAAAAGACATGACGCCGGTGACAAAAGACATATGACGCGGCGGCGGCGGCGGCGGGTACTCACGTAGACGGTGGCGACGGTGCCGGCGGAGTCGTTGGCGACGAGCTTGACGTCGATGTCGTAGCGGGCGAAGATGTAGGCGCGCTTGGAGCGGAACCCCGCGCCGTGGTCCTTGTCGAGGGTGAGCGCGAGCGTCTCGACGCCGTCGCCGTCCGTGTGGAAGGAGGTGTGGTCCGCGCCCCACATCGGCTCGACGTCGTCGTGCAGCAACGCCACGGCCGGTGGTGCCGCCGCCATTGCCGCTAGAAGCAACGCCGCCGCCACCGCCATGGGATGGCTACAAGAAGACGGCGACCACGGCACCATGGCTGCCCAGAGGATCGGCTGCTCGACCCAAACAAGGCCAAGAAACAAAATTTTCTGATGTTATTTGCCGATTGATTCGAGCCGGTTACATGCAAATTTATATGACAGGACATGTTCTTGGAATGTCTGAGAGCCATGGCATGTCAGGATCTATGCAATGTAAAGCTGGCTGGCCTGAGGTTAGCTTCATGAAAGCTAGCTACCTCCATGCTGTTCCGACGTAAATGAGGCTTGCTCGGCTTAGGTAATTCGCATGCACCATGCATATTTTGTGTCCAGGAATAGAAATTTCGCAGATAATATATGTGTTGTGTGAGCTGCACGTGCAGCACTGCTGCAGCTATACATCCTCTCCTTGTGCTAATTTCTAACCACCTAAGCGAAAATAAGGTTTTCTTAAAATGCAAAATATTGAAGAACAACATTTGTCACTAAAAAAAATCCATTGTCTCTAATAATAATATTTCGTTTACAAAATTTGAATTTCAAATTTGAAAAAATTCAAACTTAGTTTTCATTGACAATATGATTTCAAATAAAAAAGTTGTCAACTACAAAGTTTCATGACTTATTGTGATCTACAACTCTCATTTTGACTGTTTCTCCATCCGAGGTCGTTGGAAAAAAACTCAAATTTCAAATTTGAGAACTACAAACATACTTTTCATTGGCAAAATTAATTCAAATTAAAAAAGTTCAACTAGAAAGTTGTATAACATCTGAAGATCTACAACTTTTATGTATGTCATTTGTTTATCCGACATAGTGGTAGTAACATTGTTCACAAATCTTATATATCTCTCTTCTAGTTTCAGGAAACTATATAAGAGATATAGATTTTGTAAACAACGTTACTACCGTTTTGTCGAATGAAGAAATGACCAAACTAAAAGTTGTACATCTTGAGGAGTTATACAACTTTGTAGTTCAAAATTTTTTAATTTGAATTGATTTACTACATCAAAATGTGCTTTGAATTTCTC
>CM014275.1:47393129-47407552 GCA_004135705.1 Alloteropsis semialata | reverse complement strand
GAGGAAAACCATACCCTTGAATGAAACAATTAAGCTGGCAATGGAAGGAAAAAAAATGAACTGTCTGGTCATCTGTTGATAGATCTTGATGATCCAAATTTTCAAATTTGAGCCTGTCAATTGATGCCAAGTTGTAATTGATTAGGCTATTTCTATTTTCTTTAATCAGGAATGAACACGCAATGGTTAACAAAATGGACCAATTTTCAAAAAAATTGCTTCCCCATTTTTAAGAAAAATTGCCTTCCAGGAAAAAAGATATACATCTTAAAAATGTAAAATAAAAAGTAAAAGGTGTATTGTTGTATATCGATTGCCAAAAGAATAACAAATCCAGGATCGAACAGTTAAATGTACAAACACTCTGTGTCAAGCTAGCTAGGCCGTGGTGCTGGTGCATTCCACGGGGAAGCCCGTGTCCTTGAACCGCTTCTGATCCGTGCAGTAGTCGTAGACCATGTTCTCCGCCCGCACCCTCTGCAGCGCCGCCGCGTCCAGCCGCTGGTCGAACCACGCCGACTCCGGCGGCTCGTCGCCGCACCACGCCACGCCGGGGGACGGCGCGCACGGCGTCACCCGGAAGTTGCGGTAGTAGGCGTAGAAGGCGCCTGCGCCCAGTCCGTCTTGACGCGGCCGCCCTGCGTCGCCCACTCCTCGGCGTCCCACAGGCTCCCCTCCGCCCTCATGCTCTGCCACGTCGGGAACGGCACGCCGCGCGCCCGGTCGTTCCTGTACACCCGGATCGGCGTGTCGTCCACGAGGAATCTGCCGAGATCAATCGGTTCAAGAGTTTGATGAGATTTAATTTGTTGGTGAATTCGATCGAGACGACAGCGGCGGCGGCGGTGATGATCGATGCTTACATGATGTACTTGGGGTTCCATTCGACGGAGTAGGTGTGGAAGTCCTGGGTGGGGTCGAACCAGAGCTGGAACTGCTGCTCGCGGCCGCCGCCGCCGTTGACGTAGACGTTGGTGTGCAGCGTGTAGGGCTCGCCGGTGGCATTGCCGAGGAACTCCATGTCCACCTCGTCGTGGTACTCCCACGGCACGTCGTCCGGCATCAGCTGCAGCGACCACATTCCATTCATTCATTCATTATTCACTCACTGAATAAGAAGAAGAACGTCGCTTTGTGTGGTGACCGCGGTCACCGCGCGCGCCGGGACACAAAAGAGACACGCACATGCCGTGGCAGCGGCAGGACGGCGGACTTACGTAGAAGGTGGCGACGGTGCCGGCGGAGTCGCCGGCGACGAGCTTGATGTCCATGTCGTAGCGGGCGTAGAGGTAGGAGGCGTTGGAGCTGAAGCCGGAGCCGCAGGAGCGGTCGAGGCAGAGCGCGAGGGTGTCGACGTCGCCGTCCATGTAGAAGTAGCTGCAGCCGGAGCTCCAGCTGACCTTGATGTCGTCGTACAGGTACGCCGCCGCTGTCCTACTGGCCGCCATGGCCAGTGCTACAAGCAGCGCCAACGCTAGCAGGCGAATGCGATGCTTGCAAGACGACGGCGACGACGACAATGCCATGGCTACCCGGCCAATTGACTCTGCAGTCTGCAACTGCAACCGATTTCTTTTTTCTGCTGGTGTTGGATCGATCTGGAGATCCGTCTATATAATGAGCAGATGGATCGAGATGGTGACGATCACATGGCGAAGTGGAGGTGGCAGGGAGCAGGGCATGTTCCTTGGAGTTTCTGGAGAGCCATGGCATGTTAGGAACGGAATGTCAGGCTGGCGATGGCGAGTGGCGATCGAGCTGAGCTTTGCTCGATCCATCCTGTTGACGCAGTGCGCTAGTTCGCGCGGGTCGCAAAGGACCAGATCGCAGCTGCCTCCGGGCTGATCGGTCAGACCGGTCAACGGCACCGGTCGGACCGGTGACCGCCGGCGAGCTACGGGGTAAACCCTAAAAGCGCCTCCCGGAAGGATCCGTCAGGGAGAACGCCGCCAGGGGTGTTCTAGGGTCGGCAAGCCACCTAGAACGCCTTCAGACGTCGCGGAGACGAAGGAAGAACAGCAGGTAGGGTTGGAAAAGCTAGGGTTTGGAGATGCAAAAAAGTAAAGGTAAAAGTAGTAAATTGGATAGATTCGATTGTTGTGTGTTCAATCGGCCGAATCCCCTTATATTTATAGGGAGGGTAGGTCTTGTCCCGCAAGGAAACCAAGTTACAACTCGTTATAATCTCAGAATCCAATTTTTAGAGTCCTAGTCGGATTACAACTCAGGTGACCGGTCTGACCGGTCCCCCGCACCGGTCAGACCGGTCCAGGCATGTCCACGCCCCGTCTTCTGTCTTGCTCTTGCGTCGTCTTTTGTCTTGCTCTTGCGCCATCTTCTTCTTTGCAATCCTCCTAGTCTTCGTGCCAATTTTGGTTGTCAACATATGCCCCCCCTGTTTTTTGGTAAAGCTTGCGTACCATAAAACATTCTAGTACCAAAATTGTCATCTAAGAGCGATGCCTTAACATAATTCATCGGCCATTATATTTTTCTAAGGGCGATACTCAAATATCGGCCGTATGCCACTTCATGTCTCTTGCCAAACACTAGGATAGTACTTCTTCAAGTACCTCCTGTTTAACGCCTTAGGCAAACGTCCTCCTTGCAATGTCTCCACCATGTAGGAATTCCCGCCATTGATCTTGAATACTCTATATGGACCTTCCCAACTTGGAGACCACTTGCCGAACTTATTGTCTTTAGTACCAAGTGGCAATATTGTCTTCCACACTAGATTACCAACTTGAAAAGTCTTCTCTTTAACCTTCTTGTTGTATGCTCTAGCAACTCGGATCTTGTCTTTCTCAATTTTCTTAAGAGCTTGTAAACGCTTATCGGTCACTTCATCATTGTTGTCCATCATCAAGTCATAATACTCACCAACCGAAAGCTTATTTTGTCTAGCAAGTCTATAAGCGTCCAGATTTACCTCTATGGGCAAAACGGCCTCTTGACCATAAACAAGCTCAAAAGGAGTGACTTTTGTAGCACCATGTCTTGATATACGATGAGCCCATAAAGCTTCAGACAAGACTTCATGCCATCTTTGGGGATTCTCTTCTATCTTCTTCTTGATCAACTTTATCAAAGTCTTGTTACTAGACTCGGCCTGTCCATTGGCCTGAGCATAGTATGGAGATGAATTGAGCAATTTGATCTTGTACATATCGGCAAAAGATCGCACTTCCTTAGACATAAAAGATGTGCCTTGATCCATAGTCAAAGTTTGTGGAATGCCGAATCTGTGAATAATATGCTCAGTAATAAACTCAATTACCTCCTTGTGGGTCATATTCTTGAGAGGAACAGTTTCGGTCCATTTAGTGAAGTAATCCGTAGCAAC
Source organism: Alloteropsis semialata (assembly GCA_004135705.1). Classification (NCBI taxonomy): domain Eukaryota; kingdom Viridiplantae; phylum Streptophyta; class Magnoliopsida; order Poales; family Poaceae; genus Alloteropsis; species Alloteropsis semialata. Next base: position 47,404,206 of record CM014275.1, on the reverse strand, counting down.
CAACACGAAGCGATGTCCCTTCGAAGAAGAAGGATGTATTTCTCCAATGAAATCCAATCCCCATCCACAAAAAGGCCATGGTTTAATAATAGGATGAAATAATGCAGCAGGTACCATCTGAATATTACCAAACTTCTGACATTCTTCACATCCCTTGTAGTAACGAAAACAATCGGCCATCATTGTAGGCCAATAGAATGCAGCTCTCCTAAGCAACCACTTCATCTTAGGAGCCGATTGATGCGTTCCACAAATTCCTTCATGAACTTCACCCATGGCCACTCTAGCTTGATCAGCACCCAAGCATTTAAGTAATAAATCATCGGCGGTGCGATGATGCAACTCATCGCCAACTAAAATATATTTAAAAGCCAAACGCTGAGTCTTCCTGTCTGTTCCAGAACTAGGATTTCTTAAATACTTGATAATGGGCACTCTCCAATCATCAACTTCGGCCTTTTGATTTTGAGAATTTTCAACGGCCGAATTTGAATCTGCAGACGCCTGACCGGTCTGACCGGTGACCGGATCGGTCTGACCGGTCGCTGTGGACTCGTGACCGATCTGACCGGTCCTGGCATCGGTCTGACCGATGCGGCTCTGCTCTGCAGCAAGTGTTGGAATTTCTCCATTGACAAAAGCAATCAACGGCCTTTTCTTATGAAAGTGTCTCTTCTGGATATTATAGCCTGATGCTTGCTGCGCCAAAGTATTAGCTCTAGGATTATCACATCTTGGTACATGATAAATGGTGAATTCATCAAAACATGGTATAATATCAAGGCACTTGTCAAGATAGATATTCAACGAACTTTCAAAACATTGACAAACCTTAGATACTTGCTGCACAACCAATAATGAATCACCAAAAGCTTCAACATGTTTTACTCCCATGTCATGCAAAATTTCTAATCCGAATAATAGAGCTTCATATTCGGCTTGATTATTCGTGCATTTAATTTCCAATCGGCTAAGAGCTTCCAAAACAGCTCCATTAGGAGAAACAAGAACAATTCCAATTCCACATCCGTTCTTGCAAATCGATCCATCAAAATGCAATTTCCATGGAGTAAAAGCCATGTAATCAATTTCTAAATCATGCTCATCCTTAATCCGTGTTCAACAATAAAATCAGCTACAATTTGGCCTTTCATAGATTTCAGAGGTTCACAAGCCAAATCATACTCAATAAGCGCATATGCCCACTTTCCGATTCTTCCACTCAAAATCGGCCTATGCAACATATACTTGATAACATCGGCTTGACACGCAACTATGCAAGTACTAGATAACAAATAATGTCTCAACTTTGTACAAGCATAATATAAAGATAAGCATAATTTTTCAATAGGTTTGTACCTTGTTTCTGCATCCAAAAGCCGTCGACTCAAGTAAGTAATAATGTGCTCCTTGCCATTTGTTTCTTGAGTCAAAACAGCCCCAATAACATTATCTTCGGCCGCAATATAAAGCCTAAATGGCACCCCATTCTTAGACGCTTTGAGAACAGGCGGCGAAGACAAATATCTCTTGATCTCATCAAAGGCCTCTTGCTGCTTTGCCCCCCAAGTAAAATCAGCTTCATTCTTTAACCGAAGTATAGGAGTAAAAGCACTAACCTTCCCGGACAGGTTAGAAATAAACCTCCTCAAGTAATTAACCTTGCCCAAGAATTTCTGTAAATCATGCTTGCAAGTAGGCGCTTTGATTTTTTTAATAACACCAATTTTCTTAGGATCTATCTCTATGCCCATTTCATGCACCATGAAACCTAAGAATCTTCCAGCCGATACACCAAATGCACATTTCAATGGGTTCATCTTCAGACCGTACCGACGCATTCTTTCAAAGGCAAGACGCAAATCAGCCAAGTGAGAATTTAATCCAGCCGATTTGACAACAATATCATCAATATAGACTTCTAGGATAACACCAAGTAAGTCATGAAAAATCAAATTCATTGCTCTTTGATAAGTAGCGCCGGCATTCTTTAAACCAAAAGTCATCACAACCCATTCAAATAAACCAACAAAGCCGGGACATTTAAAGGCCGTTTTGTATACATCTTCCTCGGCCATAAAGATTTGATTATATCCCGCATTGCCATCAAGAAAGCTAATAACTTTGTGTCCATAAGCATCATTAATCAGCATATCGGCTATAGGCATAGGATATTCATCTTTGGGAGTCGCTCTATTAAGATCTCTAAAATCAATGCACACTCTAATTTTATTTGAACCTTTTTTCTCAACAGGCACAATGTTAGAGATCCATTCAGCATAGCGACATGGCCGAATAAACTTAGCTTCAAGCAAACGATTAACCTCTTCTTTTATGCGATCATAAAATAAAGGATTAAATCGTCTATTGCCCTGTTTATATGGCCTAAAACCAGGTTTAATCGGTAAACGATGTTCAACTAATTCACGACTTAAACCAGGCATCTCATGATACTCCCAAACAAAGCAATCAGAATACTCTTTCAATAACTCGATTAATTCAACCTTATAATCGGCTTTCAAATTCTGATTTACAAAAGTCGGCCTTGGAATAGAACCATCACCTATGACTATCTTTTCTAAAAGATCAGCCGACGTAAATCCTTGTCCTAACTTCTCTACTTCTTCAAAATCATTAATGGCTTCACATGCATCGTTCATATTGGACCGATAANGGCTTGTGTAAAGGCTAGGCCCGTCGGGAATGTGTCCCCCGGGCTGTCACCGTCCCCCTCCGGCACCCGTTCCTCCACGGAGGGCGCCATCCTCCGAGTCCCCTCCTCGGCTGGCTCCGTCGGGGGCACCGGCGCCCTCTCTTCGGTCCGCTCCACCAAAGGCACCGGTGGAGTCGCCTCAGCCCGCTCCATCACGGGGTCTGCCGCCGCCTCCCCGGCCGGCTCCGCCACGGGCTCCTCCGTTGCACCCCTGGCTTGCTCCGCCACAGGCCCGGGCTGCTGCGCCTCCAGGCGCAGCGTCTTCCTCGGCGCCACCATAAGCGGAGTATCGACCCGGCTGGTTCATTACATGTCAGCAAAGCCCGACCGGGAAAAACAGTAACCACAGGAGAAATCGAAACTACTCGAGAAAGTCAGGCCATCACTCACCCCGACGCGACATACCGAATCCGCTTGCACCCCGTCGGCGCTTGGGCCTTCGGGGATGCGGGCCTCTTGGACCCCGCGAGCGTCGTCGGAGGAGGGGCCGCGTGCGGGATTGCGGCGTCCCTGCCCGACGGGGACGCCGCCCGACTTGATGAGCCTCCTCCCTCCACCTGAACCGGGTCCGGCCGCCTTGTTGCGACCTTCACCGGGATGGGAGGGGCTTGCGTCTCCACCGCGGGCGTGCGGGACGCGTCCCGCCCTTCGCTCCGCGCCCGCGTTGTTGGAGGGGCCGACGGCGGCCGCCTGTCGTCCTGCGGCACGGGCCTCTGGGGGGAGCGCGACGCCCCCGAGGACGAGCCCCCTCGGTGGGCGCGCTCCGATAAGTCCCGGCTCCGGCTCCTCTCCCGACGAGAGGAGATCGGCTCCCGCCGGGAAGCCTTCCCCTTCTCGGGCTCATGACGGGAGGGCGGAGGCGTGCGGCTGCGCCTCTCGCGCCGGTGCTCCTCGGAGGACCGCCGATGCCGGTCCGACCGAGAGCCCTCGCCTCTGCCCGAGTCCGGCGGTGGCGGCGGCGCTCCTCTCCCGCCTCTCCCCGAATGCGGTGCCGAGGACGAGGCATCGGCGGACGACACCACGACCGACTTCAGCCTCTGAGGAGGCGAGTCGTCGTCGCTCTCCTCGTCATCTTCGCTCTCCGTGACGACCTCCACGAACTCCTCGGGGTCCTCATCCTCGGAGACGTCATCCTCCCCCTTCCTCCGCCTCCTGGATCGCTCGGCGTTCCGCTCACGCTTGGCGATCTCCTGCTTCTTCCACACGTCCCGGCGATCCTTCTTCGCCTTGGCGTGCGCGGCCGCGGCCCGGTTCCTCGCCTTGTCCTCGGGGAGCGGCGGCCGGGAAAGGGTGCAGGTGAGGCCCTCCATCTGAAAAATCGCAGGATTCAGCCAACGGAAAATCACTCGAGATTGAAGAGGTACACGGAGACTTACCAGATCCTCGGTGCGCTCGCTCGGAAGCATCGGGAGGAGGCCCGGCGGAGGATATGCTCCGTGGCCCCTCCCCATCGCCGCCGTCACTCGGCGGTTCACCTCGTCCCCCGATGGCAGGGGGATCATCGTCACAGTCCCCTCAAAGGGGGCATTCTCCCGGACCATCTCCCAGATCCGGAGGGGGCGCCGTCTCAGCGGCACGATACCTCTCGAGAGGTATCCGCCGAGGACTTCCGCCGTGGTCACTCCCGCGTCACGGAGCCGAGAGAGGGCCTCCCAGATGGCCCCGAGGACTTTGTCCTGCTTCTCCTTCTCGGGCCCGTACGACCACGCCGCGGGCAGCTCCCCGAAGGTCTTCCCGGTGTACACCGGGAGGGGATTGCGGCCGTCGTTCTTCAAGTAGAACCACATCGGGTGCCAGCCCTTGTTCGAACTGGTCAAGGTCCCCGAGATGTAGGCCTTCATCCGTCCCTGCTTGCCCTTCAGCACCGCGCAACCTATCGTCGCGGGAGCTCCGCCCTCCACGGTCTGCAGAGAAAACTTGAAGAAGTACCTGAAGAGGTCCCAATGGGCCCCTATCCCCAGGTACCCCTCGCAGAGGGCCTCGAACACCGCCATCTGCTGGACTCCGTTCGGGGTGAGGTGATGGAGCTCCAGCCCGTACTCGTTGAGTACGGCGCGAATGAATCTTCCGGCGGGGACGGAAAACCCGCGCTCGTGAAAAGCAACGAAAGAAACGACGTACCCCTCCGGCGGCTGGGGGTAGTCCTCAGCGCCGGGCACCTTCCACTCCGTGGCCTTCGTCAGCGGCGGGAGCAGGCCTTCCGCCGCGAGGCTCTCCAACACCCGGCGTGAGACGCGGGAGCGCTCCCAGGTCGACATCCTGCAGCAGGCCGAAGAAGAAGCGCCGGCGAGATGGGTCGCTCGGTTGCTTGCTCTCCGCAGCGGCGATGCGACGGCCGCGGGGAACGCGAGAGGACGAGCGGCGGCGACGGAGAAGACGAAGCGCGCGTTGGAATTGGAAAGCTCTGGCAGGGACGAAACCCCAGGCCGCCGCCGCACGCCGCTATAAATAGGGACGGGACGGAACGACCGCGGCCTTAATTGCGCGGGCCCACCACTGGCGCCGCGGCGACGTGCGCACGTCGCTTCGTCTGGTTTCCTCAAAAGGCGCGCCCACCTTTCCACGAGGCGGGGAGCGGGCCGATACTTCCGCGCCCGGCCCGTCAAACTACCGAACAGTTACCCGGTCCACCAGCGGAGCGTCCTCGACAAGTTTTCCGGCCCCGACAAGCTCTTCATCCCCGACAAGCTTCTCGATCCCGACTGCATTCAAAGCAGACCACCCGGACATAAAGCCTCAACAAGAGCACCAGCTCTTCTCAAGGCTCGGGGGCTACACCCGGCGGGTGCGCTCGCGCGCCCCCACCGGAAAGATTGCAGTATACCATATCCACGCCATCACTCAGCCTGGGCGCGAGCTTTCATCTCCCCCCCAGGCTCGGGGGCTACTGACGAGGATCCGAATTAGGGGTGCCCAATCCAACCTCTTAACCCAGGAGCTCGCAATAATCCACCCCTCCAAAAACAAAAATCAGAGACCCAAAGCAAGGCGAACACCCCATGCCCCGACTACTTGGATCGCCCGAGTGGTTCCCCGATTCGCCCGAGAGGTTCTCCGCCTCCGAGTGGCCTCCCGGTTCGCCCGAGAGGTTCTCCGCTCCCGAGTGGCCTCCCGGTTCGCCCGAGGAGTTCTCCGCTCCCGAGTGGTCTCCGACGCCCCGGGTGAAACTACCCGGCCGCGCCCCGGCCCATCCGGCGCCGTACCCACTTGGTACCTGTTGCGTCAGAGCAGGATGGGCGTCCGTCCTTCGCCACGGCAGCCACAGTGGCGCCCGTCTCGTCCGAACAGGAGCACTACAGTCCGGAGAAGGATGCATGCGCTACACCAGGCACTCCGGTACCACTCCAGGCGCCCCCGGACGACATCTGGAACCCGAGCAGGACACCTGGAGCACCCAAGGACCACGAGCAAGTCAACCACGACCTGGAACTACCCGGGAGCTTACCCAAGAAGGCATCGGCGTCAACCACCCGGATGTACGATCCCGGGTCCGGCGGGGCGCCCACTCCGTCAACACCTGCTCCCTGTACGGCTCGGCAGACGACACTGGACGAAGCTCTCGGGGGCAGTAACTCCCGTTGTAATTTTCTCCTTTCTTACCCCCCGCTCCCTTCTCTCCTTGAAGCTATAAAAGGGGACGAGGGGACGTCAGCGCGGGGCAATTGAACACCATTCACGAACACTCGGACACTGCACGCACAGCTCACTCGCTCCACACAGGGACTTGGGACCCTCTCCCTCTCCCGACCGGTTTGTACACCCCTACTACAGACTTGGACTTGAGAACAGCGACGCTCACTGGACGTAGGGTATTACTCTCCGGAGGCCCGAACCAGTATAAACCCCCTGTCTCTCGAGTCACCATCCGGATCCTGACACGCGATCGTAGGAAATTTACTTGTTGGCGGTAGAGAACCCCGACACTTGGAGTCGGGTACATATACTCTATGTGGGTAAGTCATGTGGAGTACTTTTTGTACTCACGGTGTTGCCGTTAAGTTGATGCAGGTGATGAGCAGCCGGCGGCCGTGTTTGGCTTCTTCTACCCCACGGACGGAGGCGCGGGTAGAGTGACGGCCGGTGGCATATGCGGAGAGGCACTATCGGCATATAGTGTGGACTCTCTTATAATGCTTTTGTTATCGTATGAGTGCGATGATGGACTTTCCGCTGCAAAACTCATGAACTTGGTTATGTAATAACTTGAATCTCTTTATGTATGTGAACTCATGTGTGGAATGTTGTATTGTGATGATGTATCACTATATTGTGCTTTGTGAGGTGTGTATAAATCCTGGACATGCTCATGACACATCTCAAGGACTACCGAGATTAGGCTCCTTTAATTGAGTTGGCCAACGGAAGGCACTTGATTAAATGGGTTTAATTTGGTCGGTTCCTCACAAACAACGTGGTAGGCGTCAGTTGCGGAGAAGCTTGCTCAACGCCACGCCTAGGGAGGGACGCGGGCAGAGCGGACTCCGTGCCGTCAGGCGACGCGAGGCCGGCGAAAAGGGCGGCGCCGCCGCACGGAACAGGAAGCTCGGAAAGAGAAGCCATGTGTTGGGTTACCCGATTAACCCAAATGGCTCGGCACTGCTTGACACCAATTTTATTTTGGGCCGGTCTGTTGGGTATCTACACCAGGCTGAATGTTTTGGGTAGTGGGTCATTGGGTCAACCCAGTGCAACCTGCATCGCTACAAGTTGTAATTGATTAGGCTATTTCTATTTTCTTTAATCAGGAATGAACACGCAATGGTTAACAAAATGGACCAATTTTCAAAAAAATTGCTTCCCGTTTTTCTAAGAAAAATTGCCTTCCAGGAAAAAAGATATACATCTTAAAAATGTAAAGTAAAAGGTATATTGTTGTATATCGATTGCCAAAAGAATAACAAATCCAGGATCGAACAGTTAAATGTACAAATACACTAGCTAGGCCGTGGTGCATTCCACGGGGAAGCCCGTGTCCTTGAACCGCTTCTGATCCGTGCAGTAGTCGTAGACCATGTTCTCCGCCCGCACCCTCTGCAGCGCCGCCGCGTCCAGCCGCTGGTCGAACCACGCCGACTCCGGCGGCTCGTCGCCGCACCACGCCACGCCGGGGGACGGCGCGCACGGCGTCACCCGGAAGTTGCGGTAGTAGGCGTAGAAGGGCGCCTGCGCCCAGTCCGTCTTGACGCGGCCGCCCTGCGTCGCCCACTCCTCGGCGTCCCACAGGCTCCCCTCCGCCCTCATGCTCTGCCACGTCGGGAACGGCACGCCGCGCGCCCGGTCGTTCCTGTACGCCCGGATCGGCGTGTCGTCCACGAGGAATCTGCCAGGAGCAAGCAGCAATTGGTGCAAGAGTTTGATGAGCTTTGTGGGTGAATTCGATGAAGAAGACGGCAGCGGCGGTGACGATGATCGATGCTTACATGATGTACTTGGGGTTCCATTCGACGGAGTATGTGTGGAAGTCCTGGGTGGGGTCGAACCAGAGCTGGAACTGCTGCTCGCGGCCGCCGCCGCCGTTGACGTAGACGTTGGTGTGCAGCGTGTAGGGCTCGCCGGTGGCATTGCCGAGGAACTCCATGTCCACCTCGTCGTGGTACTCCCACGGCACGTCGTCCGGCATCAGCTGCAGCGACGATATTCCATTCATTCTTCATTATTCACTCGGCATGGTGGTGACCGCGGTCACCGCGCTCGCTGAGACACAAAAGAGACACGTACAAGCCGTGGCGGCGGAGGGACGGCGGACTTACGTAGAAGGTGGCGACGGTGCCGGCGGAGTCGCCGGCGACGAGCTTGATGTCCATGTCGTAGCGGGCGTAGAGGTAGGAGGCGTTGGAGCTGAAGCCGGAGCCGCAGGAGCGGTCGAGGCAGAGCGCGAGGGTGTCGACGTCGCCGTCCATGTAGAAGTAGCTGCAGCCGGAGCTCCAGCTGACCTTGATGTCGTCGTACAGGTACGCCGCCGCTGTCCTACTGGCCGCCATGGCCAGTGCTACAAGCAGCGCCAACGCTAGCAGGCGAATGCGATGCTTGCAAGACGACGGCAACGACGACAATGCCATGGCTACCCGGCCAATTGACTCTGCAGTCTGCAACTGCAACCGATTTCTTTTTTCTGCTGGTGTTGGATCGATCTGGAGATCCGTCTATATAATGAGCAGATGGATCGAGATGGTGACGATCACATGGCGAAGTGGAGGTGGCAGGGAGCAGGGCATGTTCCTTGGAGTTTCTGGAGAGCCATGGCATGTTAGGAACGGAATGTCAGGCTGGCGATGGCGAGTGGCGATCGAGCTGAGCTTTGCTCGATCCATCCCATGGCGTCCCCGTTGACCTCTACACCTACCCCCATGCTGCTCCGATGTCAACGCGGCTTTATATTAATTCCGCAATAAGCTAGCAATGATTTTGTGTGTTGGTGAGGGGGCACGTGGAGCTAGCAAATGACTTGGGGATAGACAGACAATGCTCGGTTAAATGCTTCATGATCCTCAGCTCGCAGTTTTTGTTTCTGAGTAAACTGGTGGATCGAATTACCCCCATTTTGTTATCGTGGATACTCTTTACTTGATTTGCGAGTTTGTGGACCCCGTGAACGGACAGCGAACCGCATAGCGATAAAATTTCTAAATTCTTCACTGAGGGCCCCTTTGGCACCGCTTCTACACCCGCTTCTTCTCTGGCTCATCAGCTTCTTGTACCAAACGGTGAAAACCGAAACAACTCAGCGATTAAAGCTCGGAGAAGCTGCGCAAAATGCGCTCTCTACTTTCCAACGCGGACGAGAAGCTCAAAATAGTGGCTTGTCCCGGCTCATCCCCATCCAAAAAAGTGAAAAGACGCATCTGCCGTGGTAGGGGTGGCCGGCACATGCGATGATGGCCGGGGCGGAGGGGGCCAGCGCACGCCGCCGGGGCGGAGGCGGCGGGCGCGTGTCGCGGCCGGGGCGGAGATGACCTAGGGGTGGCGGCCAGCGCATGCCGCGGCCGTGGCGATGGTGGCCAGGGGAGGAGACAACCGGAGGCGGAGAAGGCCGGGACGGAGACAGCCGGAGGCGGAGAGGGCCAGCGCAGGCCGAGGCGGTGGCGGCCAGGGAAGAAGACGGCGGGGGCCGGTGAGGACTGGGGGCGGAGGAGGCAGGCGCGGGCTACAGCAGAGGGGGCTGGCAGGCCGCGGCGGTGGCGGCCAGCGAGTGCAGCGGCCGGGGGCGGAGGCAAAGCTTGTAGCCGGGGTGGGAAGAGAGGAAGAGAAAAGGAATAAAGGGAGGGTAAAATGGACATTTAACATCTTCCATCTATTAAAAAAATCCTGGAGAAGCTAACGTTCTTCCAACTAGACAAGCCAAAGCCAAAAAAAAGCTGCTTCATCGGAAAAGTTGGAGCCAAAGCCATTTTCTCATGAGCCAGAGCTGTGCCAAACGGGCCCTAAATCATTGTTAGAATACCTGAAAATCTCTATCATACAATGAACTTGACCTCAATGACCCTGATGATGTTCTCAGCACGAGTCGCCCATGATACTATAGCTCGATTCAATCCAAGAACACCTTTTATTAAAAAAATAGAGTACACCCCAGCCGTTTGTGGACCCCGTAGACGAACGGTGAATGGTATACTAGCTCGACCCTGATGTCGAAGCACACTTTGCTTGATTCAATCCAAGAACACTTTCTTTAAAAATAATAGGGTAGACCTCCAGTCATTTGTGGACCCCGCGGATAGTGAACAGTATACAAGCTCGATTCAATCCAAGAACACTTCTTTTTTTTAAGAAAAAATAGGGTAGACCCCAACCATATAAGATGACTTAGGCCCTGTTTGGTTGGAAGGTCCCTCGTAAGTCCAGACTTATAATAAGTCCCTAGAGATGTTTGGTTGAAAGATTTATGATAAGTCTTCAATGGTCTTATATGACTTTTATACCCCTGTCCAACACATGTTTTCCCATCCCACTACCCCTCCCCTGCCCCTGCCCCTTCCCGTGCATTCCCGCCCATTCCCACGTGCTCGCGCTCGCTTCTGCTGCACCCGCGCTCGCCTCTGCTCCTCTTCGCACCCTGGCCCTCCTCCTCTTGCACACATGCATTTTTATTTATTACAAATTACATGAGTTCAAATTACACAAATAGTTCATAAATACAAACATTGTTCAGTCCACAAATAACACAAATCAAGAATATTTAACATCTATGATACAATGCATTATCTATTTCATCATGGAGTGAATTCATGTTAAGATCTTCTTGGCCTCCATCATCAACATCTTGGGGATCTACATTACCGTCATTTGTACTTTCTTCGTGCATATAATTTTCATCTTCATCAACCAACCCAAAATCCTCATCCTCAAGAGCACTTTCCCTAATGA
>CM014275.1:47342088-47380145 GCA_004135705.1 Alloteropsis semialata | reverse complement strand
ATCTAAACATATGCCCTCAGCAGCAGCTAGCACCGTTTTCTGTGCACGCGCGGAGACGGTTGGATGCAAAAGGCCAAAGAGACAAGAACGCCGGCGAGGCGCTGTTTTATGGCACCGTTGACTTTGGCTTCATCAAGGCCTCCTGGTGAGTAGTAGATTCCACAGGCCTATCCTCATGAGTTGTGACAGATTGTCAACGTGCTAAACTAAGGGGGTGTTTAGTTACATAGAATGCAAAATGAGAATACAAAATGGGCGCATTGAGCCGCGTGCACAGAGAGAAAAAAGTGCATTGGAAAGCGCGTAGTTTGCAAAATGACCTCATTCTGCAGAATGAGAGGGGAAGTAAACACCCCATAAACGGGAAAGGCAATGGCGTGTGGCAGCTGGAAAGAGCCTAACACAGCTTACTAGTGATCAAATTAGATGGGGGGAGACGACTAAGATAATCATGGTATATGGCACTCGATCTGTATAGGTTAGGTTCTTTCTAATCATGCTCACCACAAGTTCTACGAACGTCGCGCCATCTATTCCAATGGGTTGACTTCAAAGCCAAGTTTATTTGCAAATATAAAATGGCCGCATTCTAGATGAGAGCTCAATATAAAATGGTCGCATGCATATCGTTATTTCCAAAGTGGTGGATTCTCCCATCAGACACAGAAGCCCAGATGAGGCTTCATATGTTTTACACGGCGGCCCCCTAATGTTTTACCGAAATTGAAACTAGGTATGGACAAAGCCAGGAGCTTCAAGAAACATAAACTTCCGAAAACGCAACAGCTTGTGACGTTATGAAAACTAGTTAATTTTCAAAATGAGTCTATATTTCAATATGATTCTTCATGTCCCCAATATAAAATTTTGAAAGGTTGGTCAGAGTTTCTAGAATTTGACCAAAACTTTGTTCAAAATGTATGTACCTGTGGTCGATAGGAATTACTTGCACATCAAAAACTTCGGAGATTACATAAATAAATCTGAAATAAGAGAGGTGTTACTATATCGTTTCTGTCAAACGAGTTGGTCCCATTGTACACAAGGTCCAACTCTATTACCTACCTTTAGCCTAGCAGTTTCTAAGAAGCTTTTGCTTTATTAGTTCAAGATCTTTGTTTCATTTTTTATCTTGAAATGATCAGCTTCAGTTGACGACTTGACTCTGCTATCCTAGTCAGTCCGCAACAGGTTTTTGTAATAAGCAGGCAGTTAGGCATGTTTGACAAGGCTAAACCTTTGAAGCCTTACTAAGGAATTCAATATCTTTGCTGTTGATTCAGACATTGTTGAACTATTGGACGATGCTGTAGATTGGTTCAGTTCCGGGGTACTGATTTGACATTTAGATAAAACCTGTTTGGTTAACTGTAGTGGCAGCAGTAAGCATTTTCTACAAATATTTGAGGCAAAAAAAAGGCCAAAGGCAAAAAACCAGAGACATTATAGTGCGACCACAACACATCCCCATTTGATCTTCATTAGATAGCCATCAAATGTTGGTCATCAGAATAATGCCACCTGATAAAGCACCTGGGCCAGATGGCTTCAATGGTTGTTTTTTTGAAAAAGTGTTGACCTGCAATAAAAGGGGATTTTTACGAGCTGTTTCTGGATTTTCATAATGAAGTGATCAATCTAGAAAGTATAAATGATTCATATATTACGCTGGTGCCAAAGGTAAATAACCCGCAGACTGTAAATGATTATAGGCCAATATCTCTGTTGAACTGCAATATAAAGATCTTAACAAAGCTTCTAGCTGAAAGACTGCAGCCTTTTATTTTGAGGATTTTACATCAGAATCAGTATGGTTTTATCAAGAAGAGAACTATTCAGGACAGTCTGGCATGGAGCTTTGAATACATCCACCAATGTCATTAGAGCAAAAAAAAAATCATCATACTTAAGTTGGATTTTGCAAAGGCTTTTGACACTGTGGAACATGTAGCCATACTAGAAATGCTTGGTCATATGGGTTTCCCACCCAAATGGATACATTGGATGCAAATGATCTTAACCTCTGAAAAATCTTCAATATTGCTAAATGGGGTGCCAGGAAAGCACTTCATTTGCAAAAGGGGTGTGAGGCAGGGTGATCCACTATCCCCATTGCTCTTTGTACTGGCTGCAGGAATGTTACAGTATGTCATCAATGATGCATGTGCAAAAGGCTTTCTTAGAATTCCAGTGCCTCGACCAATAGATGACTTCCCTATAGTACAGTATGCAGATGATACTTTGCTGTTGATGCAGGCAGATGTTGCCCAAATTATTCACCTTAAGCACATCTTATCCCTTTTTGCTGACTCTACAGGGCTCAAAGTAAACATTCACAAATCAGTAATGGTCCCAATAAATGTCTCAGAGAGTAAAATGGTCACTCTTGCTGCAGCTCTGATTGGAAGATATGACTCATGGGAACGACCAAGCCAAGATTGGTGCCATGCCTTTTACTTATCTTGGACTACCCATGGGAACGACCAAGCCAAGATTGGAAGATATGACTCCCCTTATGGATAGAGTGGAAAGACGTCTGATGGCCTGCTCTTCTTTTTTGTCATACACTGGTAGACTGCAAATAGTTAATTCAGTTATCACGCCACTAGCTACATATGCCATGTGTACTGTTAAGCTCCCTATTGGCCTAATTGAAAATATAGATAGAGCCCGAAAACAATGTATTTGGAGAGGAAGCAACACTGACAGAAATGGAGGAAATCTGGTAGCCTGGGATCAACTCTAGAAACCCAAATATAAGGGGGGGTCTAAATGTTCTAAACTTAAGATTGCAAAATGATGCTCTTCTGCTCAAACAGCTACATAAATTTTATGATAAAGCTGATGTTCCCTGGGTCAATCTTATATGGTCCAAATATTATCTGAATAAAGTCCCACATGGAAGCAGAGAAATGGGATCTTTCTGGTGGAAGTATATTTTTACGTTTAAATGTCCTATATAGAGGAATTGCTAGATGCACTATTGGAGATGGAGCAACAGTTATGTTTTGGGATGATCTTTGGACTGATGGGATAATGTCAGCACTTTATCCAAGATTACATTCTTTTGCTAAAAACCCAAGCTGGTCAGTTAAACAAGTAGCCCAAGTTGAGACATTAGAAGATTTATTCCATTTGCCTCTTTCAGAACAGGCACACAATGAATTACATGTTATGACTATCCAGCTGCAATCTTGCTCCTTTAATCCAATGATCAAGGATAAATGGTCGTTTGTTTAGGGAACATATCTATATTCTTCAAGGAAACTATATGGAATGGCTTTTCAGCATCTACAAGTTTCAAGAACATTTAAACAAATTTGGAAATCCAAATGCTCAAGAAGGTTATGTTTCTTTGCTTGGCTCATTCTGGTGGACAGATTGAATTCGAAAGTAATGTTGAGAAGGAGAAATTTCAACATCCAACCAAACAATTTCTGTGTGCTTTGCAATGACAATGCGGATGAAGACATTGACCACCTATTCTTTGCCTGTCCTTTTGCAACCTCATGCTGGACGAGACTTGGTATACAATGGCAAGCTGGAGACAACATACATGATCGCCTGGAGAATACTAGAACTCATATCAATATTCCTTATTCCACGGAGATATTCATCATAGCAGCATGGTCGCTTTGGGGCATAAGAAATGACAAGATTTCAATGGAGTTCGCCCTTCTCTCAATCTCTGGAACATGAAGTTCAGAGAACAAATATTTCTTCAACTACATAGAGTTAAGGAAATTCATAGACCCATTATTATTCAATGGCTAGAGTCAGTTTTGTAATTTTTGTTCTCTCCTTTTTGTAAGTATCCCTATACCTGGCTGTTTATTCTTTTTATTTAATATCATGCTGTGGAGAACTCCTGCACAGTTTCTGTTAAAAAAATGTTGGTCATCAACTTCCGTGCAGTAGCCAACAACAAGACATAACAAGGGCCCTACAATAATAATTATCTTCATCTCCTCTCCTCCTCCTCCCCTCCCTCTCTCGTCATCGGCCAGCGCCGGTCCGTGGCCATCACTGTGCCCCTGCAACCATGCGCTGGCTGCTGGCTATCCCTGTGCCTCTATGCCGTCGGCCGTCCCAGGGCCCAGTATCCACCCTGGCCTGTACACGAGGGACTCTCTCATCACATCAAAAGGAAAAGAAAAAAGAAGAAAGAGGGAATGGAGGAGCATCAAGAGAAGAAAAGGGGAAAAAGGAGGGATATTTTCATCTTTAAACATATTTAGCTGGTTTTAGCTAGGTTGGAATAGCTAATGGGATAATAGAGTTCCTATTAGCTAGAAGGCCTTTAATCGGTTCTATCTGAGAGCTATTTGGACCCATAACGGCTAAAATTTAGCTAAAGTTTAGTTATAGATCCAAACAAGGCCTTACATCTTCCTCGTCCAAGTCTTTTTTTATCTCCCACTCATAATCTCTTCTCACCATGGACTTACCGGCACATATGAGATGGGGGTGGGGAGGCTTGAGCCCCCCACTTCCACGCTAGATCTGCTCTTAGATGCCACCACATTTCACTGATCAAACCACCAATAATGCCATATGTCAGTCTTGAGATGTCGAGCATGACGGAATCCACAACCTTAAGAATGTCGCCATGCTTGACATCGATGGCTGGACATGTGAACATGTCGATGGGGGATATCTTGAATCTTAGGTACATCTCACCTCCCATCTCCAATCCTCAAATCCGTGTATATATATTTAACGACATCGATCAAATTAGGACCGCCATGTCTTACCAAAATCTTTTATCTTTACCTAAATCTAAACCGAGGTACGTTTTAGCGGTCCGTCATATACATCTTCCATTCGGATTAGCCATACTAGTCCATCAACCCGTGCCCCGCATGGGCTAATATTTTTAAAATCTATTGTATTTAAAAATTAAACTCCTAACTACAATCAAAATTGCTTACTTACTACACTTTTATTTTTTTCAATACTTAAACACAATACTCATATACATGTGTACTGTGATTTATTTTTAATAACTAATTACTCTATACACTTTTCATCCACATTCACACTTCTTTCATTTTGTATCGCACCTCTATACATTATATTTAGCATAAAATCAATAGTTTTCATCACTTCCCCGCATATATATGTATAAATAGTCTACATGGTGATACTCATCATGATATATACCTTAACTTATTATTTCTACATTAACAATGATAAATAGGTAATTAAGAATCGTATATTAGTTTACTTTTGGACTTTTTGGTAGAATGCGCATGAAGATATTAGATTAATATTTAGATATTTAATTTAGTTTATCTTTAATAACTACATACGGGGTAACTTAGATACAAAATTTGAATGTCATTATAAGTTACCCTTTTACAATGATATGCATGAGTAAATTAGATAAAGACTATAGGTTTAATTTAAATTATTTTTTATATTGGCATAAGTTGATAATTTAAATATAGTTTAGGGTTTCAACGACTATGGTTATTAGAGTTTATATGATTGATGTTTCGGATTTTTGTGAGAATTTCTAGAATTTATCTTTTTTTCTAGTGTGTCTCATGAGAACTAATGCAGAATCTGCAATTAAAAAATTAAGACTACTTTGCTACCAAACTATTACCTTGAACTATCTCTCATTTGTTAAATACTCGAACGCAATACCTATTAAATATACTTATTATTTTCATCTGTTTGTGATAGATTTTAGTAAGTAATTACTCTATGTTTTCGTACACATTTATAATTTTAAAATTTTCACTTTGCATCACATATATGCACTTGAATTTATATAGTGAACTCTAACTTTGAACTATAATTTTAACGTACAAATCTATAATCTCATCACTTCCCCATATCTTTATAAATAACAACGCATATCATGTGTAGCTACCTTAATCACTATATCATATATCAATAGTGTATGAAATACATAATTTAGAATCTTATATTGGCGTATATTTTTAATTAAGTTGATTTGGATTTATAATTTTAAAATTTTCACTTTGCATCACATATATGCACTTGAATTTATATAGTGAACTCTAAGTTTGAACTATACTTTTAACGTACAAATCTATATTCTCATCACTTTCCCATATCTTTATAAATGACAACACACATCATGCGTAGCTACCTTAATCACTATATCATATATCAATAGTGTATGAAATACATAATTTAGAATCTTATATTGGCGTATATTTTTAATTAAGTTGATTTGGATTGAAATATAGGATTACCTGATGTTATTTTTAATAATGACATATGTGGATAATATAGATGTAATGTTAAGGGATCACTTTAAGTTGTTTTTTAAGTATTCATAGCGGGTAATTTAGTCATAAATTTTTAAGATGTTATTTTAAATATTGTTTATAATGACATAAGTGGGTAATTTTGATGAAGATTAGAGGGTTGCTTTGGTTTATTTTATATAATGGCATATGTGGGTAATTTGGATATAGATTTAGGAGTTACTTTAAGCTATTTTTATAATGGCATAGGTGGGTAATTTTTTAGAAAATATTATAGATCTAATGGCTATAATGATTTTAGTGTTCCAATTAATGGCTAGATGTTTTGCTTTTTGTGAGAATTTCTAGGACTTATCACTTTTTCTAGAGTGTCCACCTAGGATCCTAGGTGGCTTCACCTGTAGGCTTTAAAAGGAGTCTCCGATTATTAATAGTAAGCCTTCATTTTGTCCCCTGATCAGATTAGAAGTAGTTGATCATATACGCCATCCGATCGGATTAGCTATGCTTCATGCCGTCTCTCGATTGGATTAGAAAAACCAAGCTACCTACTTTAACTCGTTTAGAAACCTAAGTGGTCTTCATCTATAGCAACGCACATGCAAAGTTTCTAGTAATTAAAAAAAACAGAAAAGAAGGCTCCAAATCTCCAATACGGTATTGAACGGGGGCAAGCTTTGATAAAGAAATTTGAAATAATCTGCCCTTTGCTCGAAGAAACTTTAAAACTCAGTTATTTCGCGCTGAAGTCATGGAACCCTGACTAGCATGGCAATGACTAGGATCGCAAATGTTTCGGACCCTATACGGTACTGGCCCCGTTTGGTTTTCCAGTGCTAGAAGCTGTTCACAACTTTGATCACTAATTAAAGGTATTAAATAAAGGTATTTTACAAAACTAACTCCAGAACCCTGCACTAGAAACTTTGAAAGAATCTAATGAGGCCTTTGACCGCATGATTAGAGGATGGTTACTACAGCATCATTGTAGCCAATCATCGATTAATTAGGCTCATTAGATTCGTCTCGAAAAGTTACGCTCATCCGTGAAGAAGTTTTGCAAATAGACTTCATTTAGTACTCTATGCAAAAGAGATTCTCTCCGTGCTAGATGCTAGACTAGGAAACCAAACGAAGGCACTGCATTCGAGAGGACGACGCTCGACCTGACAACCCCGCTGAGATTCGCCTTCAACACAAGAAGACACTAATCCAGCTGAGACCCATTTGGCCGTCGTGACCTCTTGGACTGGACTGCCTCGACGCCGGCCCGGGCGCGCTTCTGAAATCTGATGACGACCAGGACCAGCGACCCAGTAGCCGGATCGAGCACAACGGAAGCAACAACAAGCAAAGCTGACCGGTTCAGCAACGGTATCGTCTGCCAGCCTTTGTACGCCTCTGCACCCATGCACCAGCAGCGCCAACATTGCTTTGTACGCTTGCGCGGCACGGACGGGACATGGACTGATGCTGCTCAAATGTACGTAACAATCGGCCGGCCGGCCGGGCCAAAGACTGAAGTCTGAAGGTGAAGGCCTTTCAGCCTTTTACTCCTTCAAACCTGAAAGCGCTCTCACAAATCACGATCTACACCGTACCTTTTCCTCCAGCCCCGTTGACTTTCGCTCACTCTCTGCTGGATCTAGTATCAACTGCCCCATGGGCCCACGCTCCAGCCTCCAGGAACGTACAAGGAGCCAGCCGCGGTGCAGATTGTCAACGGGCTAAATTAGGCCCTGTTTGGAACAACGGTCCAGAGAAGCACTTCTCAGATAAGCTGCACAATTATTGAAAATATGCTTATTTGAGAAGCGAGTCTGGACTAGATTCTGCGTTTTAGTATGCTTATTTGAGAAGCGAGTCTGGACTAGATTCTGCGTTTTAGTACAAATGAGGGTGGTGAGGAGAAGCGCGGTTAGAAAATGCTGAAAAAAGCATACCGTTTGGCTACTAGTTTCAGCTTATTTTAACCCTAAGCAGAACTTAAGCTGTTCCAAATATGACCTTAATGAACCAAAGAGGACGAAAAATACATGGCGTGTGGAAAATACACAAGAGGTGGGCGAGGAGGAATATTGAACCCCAGGAAATCAAAGTCAAAGCCGCATGGCTCATGCTCTCGAGGGATCGTGTACACATGTTCTAGGAACCTCGCCACCGTTTTTCCAAGGGTTGACTTTGGAGCCAGACGCTCTCATTCCAAAGTCTCCCTCTACCAAAACTGGAAAAAGGGGCCCACCAAAAAGATTGCTACGTCGTTGTTTCCAACGTGGCCCCCGCCAGCTCCATGACGAGTACCGTGTATTTGTCGAAAGAGAGAAAGGGAGCATCCCACCACCAGAACCCTATTTCACTTCTTTTCAAAAAAAAAGAGAGCCCTATTTCACGCGGAACCCTAATTTTGAATTGGACTCGTTATGTCAAATGAAGAAGCCTCTATTATACAAGATCTAACTTTCAAATGTATGTGATTTAGGACAAGCGAATTGATTCATCTATCATGTCGACAAATACTATCGAAAAATACGAAAAATGTATTGTGTCGTGTAGACATGTACACATCGCTTCTTCCAGAACCATTCATGCTTAAATTCTTCCAAAAGCATTCATGCTTAAATTTCATTAGAAAGCCGTTCTACGCACTAATAAAAATTTAGATAGGCTATTTGTCGGACAAAGACAGAAACAAAGCAGAGAAAGTAATTACACCCAACTTCTCAGTCAAAACTAGTGCGGAAAATTTGATATTAAGATAGAATGAGATGTGCACTCTACTCCTACCAAGTAATTTCCATATAACGCCCTTTGCTATTCAGTCCCAAGTACCCAACAAATAATGAATTTTCTCTATGGAAGAAGTTCATAGACTTTCATACTTGTGGAAATGATATATTCTTCAAATTAAAGCTAGAATAAGTGGAAAGCCCAAGGTGGTACATGAGAAAAGGCCAAGGTTAATCTCTGAGTCAGAATAGTCCTAGAGAGAAGAAAAATGAAAAGAAAAAAAAAAGAAAGATAGCCAATGCATTGACTTTGCACCCTCCTCTGCTTTGGTCCTCCCTCTCACCATTTCCACCTATAAAACCCACCCCACACCATCAGTTCTCACCTCACAATCCCAACACGCCAAGAAGAGAAGAAACCACCAGCGCCATCTCCAAGAACCAGCGAGCAAGACTTCCCTCCCTCGCTCCGTTCCGGCGCCGGCAGGAGGCAGCAGAGCAGCCGAAGCCATGGCGGTGGACCTCATGTCCTGCGGCGGCGTCGGCGCCTACGAGCACGTCGCGTTCCAGGAGGCCGCCGCGGCGGGGCTCCGCAGCCTGGAGCTGCTGGCGTCCTCGCTCTCCCCGCGCGCCGCCGGGCGCGCCGAGTCCCCGCCGCTCGGGCAGATCGCCGACCAGGCCGTGTCCCGCTTCCGCCGCGTCATCAACCTGCTCGACCGCACGGGCCACGCCCGCTTCCGCCGCGCGCCCGCCGCCTCGCAAGCCGAGACGGCGCCTCCCGCGTCCCCTCGCGCCGCGCCCGTCTCGCAGCCGCCGGCCGCCGCGCCTCAGAAGAAGAGCCTGACGCTGGACTTCACCAAGCCGTCCCCGGCCCCGCCGGCGACGAAGGCCTCTCCGCCCCCGCCGGCGCCGGCCGTGTCAGCCGCGACGTCGACGTCGTTCCTGTCGTCCGTGACGGCGGGCGGCGAGGGCAGTGTGTCCAAGGGCTGCAGCCTGGCCGTGTCCTCCGGCAAGCCTCCACTCCCCAAGCGCAAGCACCCCGCCTCCGCCGCCGCCGCCCCGGCCGCGCACAACCACCACCAGCACCAGCACCAGGAGTCCGGCGCCGGGCGGTGCCACTGCTCGAGGAAGCCGAAGCGGAGCCGGCACGGCGTCTCGCGCCGCACGGTGCGCGTGCCCGCGGCGGCCCCCGCGTCCTCCTCCTCCCCGGCGGTGCCGGCGTCGTCGGACATCCCCACCGACGAGTACTCGTGGCGCAAGTACGGGCAGAAGCCGATCAAGGGGTCCCCGTACCCGCGCGGCTACTACCGGTGCAGCAGCGCCAAGGGGTGCCCCGCGCGGAAGCACGTGGAGCGCGCCGCCGACGACCCCGCCACGCTCGTCGTCACCTACGAGGGCGACCACCGCCACGACGCCCCCGCCGGCGCCGGCGCCGTCCGCGCGGCCTGAAGATCAGGACCAGATCCTTGGACTAGTTCTAGCATAAAACGTAGCGGTAGCATGTTTGTTCGATTTGTTCTTTCTTTGGATTAGTGGTAGATGGTGATCAAACGCTTGCTTCTGTAAAAAGAAATCAATCAAAAGAGAGCCTCCAATTGCATCTCCAACGCGCAATTTTCATGCCAATTCCGAAGTTCATCATCTTATCAGAGAACTTCCAAGTTCATTTTTTCATGAATTCGTCTTACCGATTAAAACGCGTGCATGTTAAACTTGCAAGGAAGAACAGTTGAATTTTGGAGGTAATTTGAAGTGGTCGTCGCAGCAAAGCATACTACAGGTTTGCCAAACTGCCCCTTTGGTTCATCAAAAAAAAAATAAAAAAAAAACTGCCCCTTTGGCAGAAGTCAAGAAATGGGTGGGGGAGCATGAATACGCGGTTCAAGGGGGTGGTGTGGGGCCCACCAGCAAAGCCGGTCAAAAGCGGGCGATGAGGGGTCGCTCTCGCCTTCTCGAGGGGGCGGGCTTTATTGCTCCTCCTCCTGCGGGTGGGCCCGGGGCGGGGTATCGTACGGCTCGCATTGAACAGCGGCTGGTCCGCCCGAGAGTTGACCAGGCCACACCTCTTGGCTGCTTCTCTCCAGCCAGCGGCGCGTGGAAACCGAGGGCGACGTGAGGGCCCACCTGTCGGGAGGCGCACTGGGTTGGGTTCTTGTGCTACCTTTGCTCGTCGGCACGGCCATTGGCGGGTGGTGTGGTGCCTCCCTCGGTGCTGCTTCCAGCTTTTGCGCCCGTTTGACTTTTGGGCCGGGCAGGGGCAGGTACAACTGGACTAGCAGTGTTGAACCGAACCGTTGATTATTTGGGTTCTCTAAATTCTACGTATAATCAAATGCAGAAGCCTAGCAAATAGGATAAAATGAGTTTGGGTTCTCCTGAAATCCATATAGTACTCCCTTTGTTTTAAATTGTAAATCATTCCAACTTTCTTGGAAAGTCAAACAATCTCAAGTTTGACCGAGTTTTTACAATAAAGTACAAATATTTATCATACCAAATAAGTACCATTATATTTTTTATAACAAACATTTTTATAGTAAATTTGTTTGATACAATAAATCTTTGTGGTCCTCTCTATAATTTTGGTCAAACTTAGAATAGTTTGACTCTCCAAGAATCTTGAAATGACTTATAATTTGAAACGGAGGGAGTATTTGATTATTTCAAACAGAACTCCTCAACAAAGTATTTCTTTGCAGTGCTTGTCCATGGCATACTGCAAGAATTCCATTGCCCTATAAAATGGTGTGCAGCTCAGGAAAAAAGCTGGCAAATCCAGACCACACATGCTGCGTGCCTACGTTTGCCCAGGCATAAATGGTATTTCTTCGCAAGACTATTGTTCTCCATGGACCCTACCCATACACCTTGGCTAATCACCACTTGGTTAATCGGTTATTATGATGCGGCTTTGGCGTGGTTTCCGCTTGGCGCTTGCATTTGACGCTAACATTCCTTTTTTTTTCCACTACATTTCTTTTTCATTTTAATTTCACATGGTGGAGAGCAAAGCCGAACAAGTTGCGCATTTTCGGTATGCGTAGATAGATAGATGCAATCGCCTAACCTGCGTGCGACCCGCGTTTTGGGTTTGGTCAACAAATATGATATTTGGCTCGGATCGATTCGCAAATATTATACCCGGTCTCAAAGAAGAGTTCCATGTCGAAGCAGAGTGTTCTTTGTATTTCGTATTTGTATTCATACACAAATAATTAATCAGGACGCTAATCGCAAGTGGATGGATCCATGATGCTTTCACACGTTTGTAGCGGTGGTGGTGGGGAGCTGACTTTTGCTTTGAATACTGGGGCGGCTTACTCCAAGTGCAAGCAAAGCATCTGCCAAGCAAGCACTAGTGATGGACTTTTTGGTGGGTCGTCTTCCCAGTTACATACTCCAGTAATGGAGTAAGCTATTAGGAGGTGTGTTGGACTTTGACTTTTGGATGGCGCCAAGAACATGCTGCCAACATCGGTGCATGCATTGCACACCATCTACAAGGCCTGAAACGGACTGTGATGGAATGATTTGTTTTGTTTTTTTTCTTTTTTTTGCTCCCTTACCATTGACTCACGACTGGCAAATCCATCGAACGGTCGTCGTACGATCGATCACACGTGCATGCGTGCGAAAAGCAGCAGGGGGATGGAATGGAAGTGCCCTCGGTCAACGGTTTGCATAGTAGTCCAGTTCAACGAGAATGCCTGCTTTCTTTGAACAAGGTGCGTGCGTACAAGTGTCTCAGCTCCGTTCACTCGTTTCGACACGTGTAAAACGGAGACCGAGCCGATGTCAAAACTGGTACGTGGTGGCACGAGGACTTAACTTGCAGCCAGTTTTTGGTTGAACGCATGTGTGACCGTGAGACCTCTGCCTCAGCTCCTTGGAGACGCCTTCTGGAGCTTCTTCTCACGATCCATGGAGAATTGGAGATCACCACAGGCACGTCCGATGCGGGCAAGCACACGGCATCCGCTGATCCGTACGTCGTCGTCGTCGTCTTCGTCAGTGATGGAGGCCCGAGGGTTCAGGCAGTTGCGGTCAGTGGTCAACTTGGTGATGAGTACGTGGCGTACGCGCGCAACTGCCCGGCAGAGCCAGCTCCCAACCGAACATAGGGCCGTCTCTACCGCGCAGGACTTGAATGAATGGAGACGAAGAGGACGACGACCGGAGCCCAGACCCCGCGGAGCAGGGCAGGGCAGCTGTTGTACGCTCTGCGTAGGCTTTAATGGCGTGGAAGGGCCGGCGAGCCGATCTTGGCAGCCGGCAGTAATGGCGGCGGGTGGACCGCCGGAGACTATGCGGAGGGGGTGGTTGGGCGTTGACGGGCGACGGCGACGACACCTGCCGCCACGCCGTGGGTACCTCTTGCTCATTGATGGCGGCAGCGGAAATGGCGACAAGGGAGTGGACCGGAAGATCGGGGGGTGATGGGCTTGTGCAGTTGTACGCATCGCCTTGTTCGTCGTCGTCACGCTCCGTCGCTCTCCAGGTGTCACATGTTCTGTTTGCGTTCTCATCGGCTGTAAAAAAATAAGTCGTATAAGAGAGGTAATAATGATTAACGGAGTGGTACCGTACAATTCAGAGGCGCTTAATTCTGAGCAAATAATAGAAAAGAAATCAAACTGTTGCAGTTCACTTGAACTCAGTAGTGAAAATGCAAATTAATGCCTTCATTACATTTTGCAACAAACAAACACAATGCTATCATAGCGAATCATAGTATCGTCCAATATTTCTGAAGAGAATAAACATAAGAAAAAAAAAAGGAGAAAACAGAGTGGGGTAACAGACGGTACACATTGACTATGCCCCTGTTTAGATTCGCGAAAAGGCATCAATTCAATCAAAAGGCAACACATTGAACTACGTGTCCTCTCTCTACTTTTTCAATTCTCAATGCATCTTCAATCATTGAATTCAGTTGAATTGGCCCAATCTAAACAAGGCCTATGTTCATCCTAAGTTTAGGGAAGCTGAGAGCATAGCCAGCACACCAGCCACTATTAGCAAGCTTGGAATAGTATCAGTAGGATAGGAAGTGATAATGTGTTCCCTTTTTCAGTCCACCACCTCAACACCACTATCAGTACAGACATCCCAGAGTCTTAGGTTCCTTTTGCCGAATAAACTTGATCTACACAGGACTTGATGGTTATTTCTTGAACACAGATAATGTGTTCCCTTTTTCAGTCCACCACCTCAACACCACTATCAGTACAGACATCCCAGAGTCTTAGGTTCCTTTTGCCGAATAAACTTGATCTACACAGGACTTGATGGTTATTTCTTGAACACAGAACTGTGTTACCACCACATCTGCTTGCCAGCCGGATTGCACAAGACCTCTCCATCGTGTAAGGGACCCTGTTCTAACGACAAGCTTCCATGCTTGGAGTGCGAAAATTACCAATGTAATACCTTAGTTCTCATTATAGCAACTCTACTCCCCCCGTTTCTCAATCTTAGGATGTAACACCTTTCATTCTTAATACAAAAGTTCGGGTCGGCGTAAGCCTACCGTGGTTTCCTCGAAAAGAAAATAAATTTCTTGAACACGGTGTACTGCTTTCTAGTTTCTCCCGAAATCTCACAGCTTTCAAGTTGGATAATCCTACAAGCTCCAGGCGCTGGAGCCCTCTAAATGTCCCTGAATAATAAAAAAAGAAGCTCCTCACCGATATAGGAACTATCTAGAAGAGCAACTATATATAGCTGTGTAATTTTACCACAGAAAGTGTCAACGATTGAGAATCCATTCTGGCATTGTTCCTATATGGTCATCCAGTTTTATGGTTTCCAGGCGTGGGAACCCCAGAGATCCTTGTCTGTGGGCAGGCAGCAGTGTTCCAATTTTCCGACATGCGGCAAGATACAGATAAATCAATGACGGGAGCTTTTTTAAAGTAACGGAGACTTCTACGCTGTTCTTCTTTGGAAGGCCAGTCAATCCCAAATAATTCAACCGAGTTAGCTCTCCCAAATCTTTGATCGTGGAGTGAGTGCTGCCCTTAACATCCACAACCTCTAACCCCTTCTATGTTCTCAAGGTTTTCAATACCTTTAGGTACAGTTACACCTTCTGAATTACACGAGCAGTATCTGTTTCTGTAGTGACAAGAGGCTTCCATTTTTCTACCAGCACCGAGGATCTGCAGCCTCTCATCTCAAGTCGAGTGATCTCGCTAGGAAGGTTTGTGATCTGCCCCTTCCTCACGTTTAGCAATTGTAGAAATGGTAGCATGCCGATTGAAGAAGGAAGTTCACAAATGCTTGATTCAGAAAGATTCAAGTACCTTAAATGGCACAGTTCTCCAATGTGATGTACTCCGTATGTCTCCCTGAGTAATTAGAAGGCTTACATTTGAGAAATCTAAAACTCCGCACTGTTCAAGTTCAAGGAGTAAATAAGTGCAGCGATTGATTGTGAAGGTTCAATAAACACCGTCAACGAACTGATGCCCGAAATATCCACAGATTTAACTAACTTCCTTTCAGTCCGACCATCTAGTGTTACATGGCCAAACCGCTTAGTACTTATGTTCTTTCCAAACTGTAGTCGAGAATTTCTATTCTTGTGCAATCATGACCAGGATGATGCGCATCATATGATGGATCCAGCAGGTTTTACATGATCTTAATTTGGTCTCCTTAATCAAATTTCGATCAAAGAGCTGAATCAAATACCTTTCTGCAACAGCCTTGGCGCTCATTGAAAGCATAAGTCTGGTGCCCATGTAAAAGCACCATGTTAAGTCTTGTCTTAGTGTTGTCTAAGTGTGTGCCTCGCTATAGCATATTTTCTTGTATCTTAGATTAGAATGTTCCCTGGAATTCCGCCTGCTTGAAGGGGCTCCAAGAGAGGAGGGCTGACTTGCTGACGGCTTCCCCTTGAAGCCTGCTTTAATATAGGTTCCAAACTGAACTTTCACCGTAGACCTGTGGAATTGAAAGTTTCACAAACTCTTGTATTGTACAAAAGACAAACTAGACTACTAGGGGAGTGTTTAAATCCGGTGAATTGATGAAAAGTGGTGAAAAATTTATGCATTGGGCCGCGTGCACAGAGAGAAGAAATGAACTGACACGGTTCTCAAGGTGAAAACTTTATGCAAAGTTGTCAAATTTAAACACGTCCTAGAGCAAATTTTACCAAACTGCAAGCAAGATACGAGATGAGAGATTGCCACAAAACTGCACAAGGAAGCATGTCAGGACTCAGGAAGATGCAAAATTAGCGCCAAATGATTGACATACTGAGGTAGACCAATTGAACTGTTTACTGCGTTATATTAAACAATTAACTCAAAAGGGTCTCTGGTCAATAAAATCAAGATAAGGGCTTTGATTGCGAATGATTGCTTCCAGCAATATTCTTGCATATCCTGTAGTTACCTGCTGGGTTACTGAACTCAAGAACAGTTTGTTCATGGACCAATTCGCTCTTATAAACCATAGGAGATTTTTACTTGATCACATTAGACCGCATTTAAAGTGCTTGGAAGTTGGAACCACCATTTGACAACAAGTGTTTAGTCTGAGTAATGTACTAGTCAAGGAATGACCTTTTCATCATGCTTACATGGAGACAAGTTCCATCCACCTAAGCTCAGTACTCAAGGAGCAAATTGGAACTAGTTCTTTCTTTCTTCGGTTGATTCCTTGACGCCAGCTTTTTCTTTCATGCATAAAGTGAGGTCAAAATCAAGTGATCAGTTAGACAAAGATGTAGCAGTATATTTTTGGTTGGTCTGCAATGATTACCAGTGTTTCTAGCTGCATTACATCATCTATAATGACAAATTCGATCAGGTTGCTAGTTTCATTAACGTGTTGGTAAATTGGCTGCCTCCACCGATATTAGGGGGTGTTTAGACGCAGTTGTTATGCATAGTGTTTATGCATTGAGTTACATGCACAGAGAGGAAAAAATGCATTGAAAAACGTGCATTTTGCAAAATGGATGCAAAAGAGGGTGAACTAAACACCCCCTTACTGCATCAGCAGATGGAAACAACTGCAGTGCGATTCTGAATTACAGTAGTGCTACGCAACAGTCAGATATACCCACCTAGGAGGATGAAATTGCAGGATAAAATCTTTGTTTGGTTTGACTTGAATACAGTGATCAAATTTCCATGAGACAAGATTATGGTTGCAACTCAGAATCCAACTGTTGAGCAACATTCGCCACCAACCAGTGAACGAAATAAACATTAGCTACCCCAGTTGGATCAGTAGGACAAAACTGCACAACAGAGAACAGACGAAGGACACACAACAATCTCAAGAAAGAACAGAAAAAATAAATGGGTACACATTCTGTTTGGAACAGCAAAATCCTATTGGAAGTCTCGTTGAAAGAGCAAGTCTACATTCTGTTCGGAATGCCAAAATTGCATATCCATCATGATCCAGCATCAACTCCCTACAGTATAACTCAGACATAGAAATCATTCTCACAGGATACATGAACCTAGTTCATCCTCTTGATGAGCTCATTGATGTAGTTTTCACGGTTGCCGGCATCACCACCCTCGACATAGTGGTTCCTCTTCTTCTTTAGGCCACCGAGTGGTGCCTTCAGCTTGAATGGCCAGAGGAAGTTGT
This sequence comes from Alloteropsis semialata, assembly GCA_004135705.1. Taxonomy (NCBI): domain Eukaryota; kingdom Viridiplantae; phylum Streptophyta; class Magnoliopsida; order Poales; family Poaceae; genus Alloteropsis; species Alloteropsis semialata. The sequence goes on along the minus strand of CM014275.1, from coordinate 47,362,555 downwards.
TGGCCTCCTTGAAGTGTGGGCCAACGGTCATGATCTCGTGGACAAGATCCTCAATGCAGATGATGTTGTACTTCCCAAGGCCCTAATGAACAGCAAGTGTACAAATAATGCTTAAGACTAATATTGACTCGAATTGAAATGTGTATGCAGTCAGAATCAGCACAGTAGTTGTAGATGGCAAACCTCCTCAATGACATTGTTGTTGCTCAGAGGAATCCTCTGCTTGTTCAGCTTCCCATAACCTCTCTTGTAGATCAATTCCCTAACACTCTTCAGGTTCGGGTATCTGAAGATTAAAGAATACATGTTTCAGACATCAGAACATTAAAATTAGAACACCAAATTGGGATGAAATCTGGGCCCAACTGGGTCTATTCATGTGAAAATATGGTATAGTTAATCTCTGGAAAAGTCAGTACAAATATCACATCAATATTACAGACAGCAAGGTAACAGTTAACAAAGGAGCAAAAGTGGCTGAACAAATAGACCTATATTATGTTTCATCCTTTGTATATAGAAATAACTGAATAGCTAAGCACAACAAGAAGATTTGACATATTTAAAACTTTTCTCCAGAATAGAAGGAACATAATAAACCTAAAACATTCCTACAAACAAATTTATGGAACAAAAGCACCAATGTGTGAAAAAGATAAGAAATTATAGCACTTTACACCTCTCATAAGAGTTTATGATTATGATACATTATGCATACATCGCAGCAGTCACTCCATTCCAGCAGATCATAAGCCAAAGAATTAATTCTGGTATGTGAGGGTCGCAACATAATTGTGCTTCAACAAACTATGGTAGCTAAACGAACACAAACATACCCATATGCAACATATGGCTCCACCCTGCGCAGCATGTTAATGGTAGCCTTGTTAACCTTGAGGAAGACGCCATTGAAGATCTGCCTCAAACGCAGAAGCTGCAAGATCTTGCGGGTCTTGGGGTGCATGGCGTTAATACTGCACAATAAATTTGATACCAATTAACATTTCAGCAAGACAAAAGAATCGTCAAGCAGGATGAGGCAGTGCCCTACCCACGGATGCGGACCACAAACAGGAGCTTGGCCTCAGGGCTGACATAGAACCCACCCTTCAACCGGGCCTCACGCTTGAGCTGCACAAGCTCCTTCTCCTGCACAAAGCACAATTCCATCCAAAAGATATTAGCTAAGTACATACATGTATCCTCGAAAGGTAACATTATTTCAGGGTATCAGTTTTGTTTAACAGAGAAGTATTATTTCAGTGTATCAGTCCATCATGAGCACACGAATCATCATTACACTAATTAGCAATCACAACAAATGATAACTAAAACTGAAATAATCAAGAATCAGCATTGAGCATTAAGACACACCACTAGTAACATCATCCTGAATCCCTACTAGAAAGAAGCATTTACCATTCCAACTAGAGAGGTCCTAGCTTGTACAAATAGACAATGGTCAACAGATAAAAAAAAACCATAGGACGTTTATGAACATGTCCATGGTCTAGGTCTTAATGCTCAATGCTGTTTGGAACAGCTTAAATTCTGCTTATGGTCAAAATAAGCTGAAACTATTAGCCAAACGGTATGCTTTTTTGCAGCTTTTTCTGGCCGCGCTTCTCCCCACCGCTGCCATTTGCACTAAAACGCAGAAGCTGGATCAGACCCGCTTCTTAAATAAGCGGTTTTTCCATATTTATGCAGCTTATCTGAGAAGCGCTTCTGTCCACCGCGGTTCCAAACAGGGCCCTAGACATCTCTATTCCAACGAGCCATCAGAGATTAGTACTCCCATTTTCAGCCTACAGTTTTTATGCGCACAACAAATTGCAAAGAGCACAATCCTAGATGGCAAATGGTTCTCACACCAGATCGCAAGCAGACGCTAGATAATCGGACTAAAGCTCCGTCTAACCAGAGAGACTAAAGCCAAGGCACAGCCAGATCGGGAGACGGGGAAGCGCTCGCTCACTGACCTGGGCGTCGTACTCCTGCGCGTACTGCTTGGCGCGGGCGAAGATGATCTTGCGGCTCTCGAGCGCCTTCTTCCTGTCGGCAAGCGCCTTCTCCTTCTTGTCCGCCGCCCACTGCTCCTCGCGCTTGCGCTTCCGCAGCACCGACTCCGGCACCACCGCCGCCTTCGCCTCCGCTGCCGACATCTGCGCAGAGAGCCAACAGCATCAGATCGGCCCTGGGGGAGATGGAGCTCGCCTGCCTGCGCGCGAGAGGGTTCGTGTGGGGAGGACGCGGGCGCTGCTTACCTCGCTGACCTGCGTGTGCGTGGGAGAAGGGAGGAGAGGCCGCCGCCGCCGAGAGGTGGGAGAGAAGGAAGTGGCGGCGGGGTGGAAGGAGGAGACTACTTATGGGAGGCCCGAGGGTTTTGCCCCGGCTAGGGTTTCGGGCGCGCCCGCGAGGCTGGATCGGACGGCTGCGATGGCTGGGATCCTGCATCTGACGGAGACGGGGACGAGAAGGAAATGGGAGAGAGAATAGAGGAAGCTTTCAGGGACAAGAGATACTGGGCCAGTGGGCCTGGTCTGGCCCAGCTCGTACTGTGGGCAGCACATTAGGCCTACTGTTGCAACTAATAGCGTCAGTATTTGGGCTTTTTGTTCATTTAAGGCCACCCAAACTGGGCCTTGATCCCTTGCAGTTTTTCGGCCTAGAAGGTCAACAATGAGAACAGGCCGTGAGGAGTATATAGAGAAATTCAGTTCTGAATTGTGATTTTGATGGGAAGCTAAGAACGCTTCGTGACGGTCCAGGATCCATGGGAGTCCTCATGGGCCATAGTCCCGTTAGGAAATTGGGCCGGCAACCCTGACTGATACAAGGAAGGACTGTACAGCTTAAGGAAACTAGTCGGATACTGGGAAACAACCCGGCCTACTCATGTTAGGACTCTGTCTTGTAGACCCTGTCTCCCGAGTATATAAGGTGAGGCAGGGACCCCTTGTAAAATCATACCCATCAATACGAGAAGATCCACCATACAGGACGTAAGGTATTACGCTCTCTACTCGAGGCGGCCTGAACCTGTCTAAATCGTCTCGTGTTCACCATCGTGCTTCTGGTTCCGGCGAGGCCCCCACGAACAACTCCACTACTTAGGGACCCCCCATAGTAGGCTAGCCGGTATAAAAAACCGACAGCTGGCGCGCCAGGTATGGGCTCTCGTCGAGAATCGTTCAGCAAACTCGATGGCACCAGTCATCATCAACTGCGACGGTGACATGGCGTTCGAGAGGGGCGCCACCTTCGTCTTCGGCTCCTGGGTCTGCATGGCGGACGGCGCGGGCAACTTCGACCGCGTCCTCAAGTCGCCGACTCCGGAGCAACTCGCCGACAAGCTCGACGAGATCGCGCCCCCGGGTCCAAATACAAATCGGGCTCGGGGAACCTCGAGTTCGAACTCAACTCGGACTCAAGGAATCACTTTTCCTAGCCCGATTCCAACTCGGGCTGGAAAAATTCCGAAACGGATCAGGCAATCCGAGTCGGTTTCTGAACCATCGGCTATGCCAAAATCCGCCAATTCAAAAATCCAGAAGAAAAGAAGTCCAGCCACTGTTAAGCACGAGGCCGACACCCCGAGCCAATATCCTTTTGGACTCGCGGGCCCCACCTCTGCTTTCCAGGAGGCGTCCTCAAAACAACTCCGATCTCTGGTCGAATTCGACGAACTTCCTCTGAACGGGAAACAAGTCGGACTCGTCATTACTTCAAGCCTCGAAAGACGATTTGTTCACTGGTCGGGACGCAAGCCAGCACTTGGAACAACACCACAGGAGGACCTGGACATGTCTCGTATCATCACGTGCATTGATCTGCTCCCGTTTCAACACGGGCAACCCCTGAATTCTTCAAGCAGCCGCGGCTCAACTGTCCCAGTAACTTCAAGCACAGGGAGCTACTCACCAGGGCGCCAAGCCATGGTGATCATCGTCCAGGAACAAGAAGTCTCCAACGACGAGCCAACTGTGGAGAACGAAGCTGAACCTGACCGTAACCGACGCAGGGAGCGAAATGTCGCTCGCGTAGAACGACGTCGCCGTCTCGGCCGTAGGCTACCTCCACAGGACCTCAATGCCAAATTCCGGCAAGTCGCCGGCCAAGACGTCTACTCCAGCGCTGCAGCCAACATCATGGCTGTCGTCACAGAGCTGGGACAGATGCCTGAAACTTCTGAAATCCTCAGGATGAAGACAATGCTCGAGACAGCGGCCATCCAGCATGACGCAATCAACCCGGCGAAGACCATCACTCGAGCACCAAGCCGCCTGGCAAGCAGCCGACATCCTGAAGTTGGAAACCGAGGCAACCAGTCCCACCACCCGAGCAGAGAACAACGCCAACCCCAAAACGAGGGAGGCATAGTACTCGGCGGCGGAGGTCGTGACCACGGCGCCGGACCAAGCAACCGCGAAGTTCAGCAGAGCCACGTCGGCGGGCGTGACGGCAACCGAAACAGGGACAGATGCCCCTGGAATCACGACAAAAATAGGGATCTGCGACAACAATTGCCACCCAGAGACGCACGCACCATCATCTCGTCACGAGCACGCGATCGCGAAGAATAAGAACGCCGCAGACGCCAGGAGTACGACCAAGTCTACGGGGCGCCGGGGCAGGATCACCACAACCTCCACAAGTACGAAGGGTTCCCGGTCTTCTTAGACCGCATCCGCGCTACTTCCTGGCCCGACAAGTTCAAACCAGCTCATATCGATAGATTTGACGGGAAACGCGATCCCGAGCAGTGGATTCGCATCTACTACTCGGCAATCAAGGCGGCAAGGGGCAACACCGATACCATGTGCACCTATCTCCCAGTAGTCCTCGATCAGGCCCCACTGACCTGGTTAGAAGGGCTCAAGCCAGGCTCCATCGACTCCTGGGATGAACTCTGCAAAGCTTTAATTAACAACTTCCAGGGTTCATGGCCGAAGCCGGGTACTCGCTTTGACCTAGCCCAGTGCAAACAGGGCCAGAACGAGTACTTGCGCAGTTACAACCGGCGATTTTGGGAGAAACGCTCAACCTGTGCAGGCCTATCCGACCAAGATGTCATCGATTGCTTCCACGGTGGCCTTACAGACCCCGTACTGCACCTCGATTTCGGAAGGAACAGGCCAAAGACACTAGAGCAGATGCGAGACCTCATCAGCCGCTGGTCAGATGCTGAAGACCTGCAGCGTGAGAGATTCAACTGTAATAAGTCGGGAGGAGATCGCAACAACAACAACGACCGTAACAAGGGCAAGCAAGTTGAGAACAACAGCAAACGCGACTTCAGCGACAAGAAGCGCAAACCTGAAGACACGGTCAACTTTGCTGAGAAGAACTCTTCCCGCAGAAAGTTCGAAAAACTACTCGACAAGCATTGCCCTTTCCGCCCAAAGGACAAGCACTCAAGCAGGGACTGCTGGTCGCTCAAGAAAGCGTTCTCAGCAGAGGGCGCTCCCAAACCAAACAACCCTGACAACAAAGGAGACAAGGGTGACAAAGACACCGGTTACCAACAAGCCGACAAGGTTGTCAACGTCATCTTTGGGGGAATGACCCAGTCAGAATCAAAGCGCAAGCAAAAACTTATCCAGCGCGAGATTGCCTGCATTGAGCCTGCCATCCCCACCTTCCTGGAGTGGTCAGAAGTCCCCATCAGCTTCTCTCGCGACGATCAATGGACCAACATCAAGTACCCGGGGCGATACCCTCTGGTGCTCGACCCCGTGGTAGCTGGCGCGCGACTCACAAGAACATTGATCGACGGTGGAAGTGGACTCAACATCCTGTTCGCCAAGACTTTGAAGAAGATAGGCTTAGACATCACCAACCTGCTCAAGCCCATTGATTCACCCTTCTACGGCATTGTTCCAGGCAATGCTACCGAGCCCCTTGGCCAGGTATCACTTCCAGTTACATTTGGTACCGAGGCCAACTACAGGACCGAGTACATCACATTCGAGGTCGCCGACTTCGAATCATCGTACCACGCGATCCTGGGAAGACCTGCTCTGGCGAAATTCATGGCGATTCCACATTACATCTACCTCGTCCTGAAGATGCCAGGCCCTAAGGGGATCCTATCTCTAAAGGGCGACCTGAAGACCTCCTACGATTGTGACACCGAGGCAGTGACGATTGCTGCAAGCATGCAGCAACCGAGCCAGGCAGCAATCGTAGCAGTTATGGCGAAACAACTCGGCGAGGTTGAGTTGGACATCCCAACGAAAAAGCCAGCCGTGCCAAACATGAAGCCCTCCCAGGAAGTTCCAATCAAGGCAATCGACCTAGGGACGGGTGACCCCTCCAAGACGGCGCTGATCGGCGCTGACCTGCCTATCAAATAGGAAAGCGCGCTCACCAGCTTCTTACGGGACAATCGCGACATCTTCGCATGGAAGCCGTCTGACATGCCGGGAGTCCCAATGGAGTTGGCTGAGCACAAACTCAATGTTGATCCTGCCGCCAAACCGAAGAAACAACACCTACGACGCTTTGCCCAGGACAAGAAAGAAGCCATCCGTTCGGAGCTGGCGAAACTCTTAGCAGCCGGGTTCATTAAAGAGGTGTTCCACCCTGACTGGCTCACTAATCCTGTCCTGGTCCGCAAGAAGAACAACAACGAGTGGAGGATGTGTGTCGATTACACCGACCTGAACAAGCACTGCGCAAAGGATCCCTTCGGGCTACCTCGCATCGATCAGGTGGTGGATTCTACAGCTGGCTGCTCTCTACTCTGTTTCCTGGATTGCTACTCGGGCTATCATCAGATAAGCCTGCACAAAGACGACCAGATCAAGACGGCGTTCATCACTCCGTTCGGCGCCTACTGCTACACTACAATGTCCTTTGGACTCAAGAACGCAGGGGCCAGATACCAGCGTGCAATTCAGAGTTGTCTCAAGGCTCAGATTGGCCGCAATGTGGAAGCCTACGTTGATGACGTCGTCGTCAAGACAAAGAACCCGGATAGTCTCATCGATGACCTGTCCGAGACCTTTGCACATCTCAGGAAATTTCAAAGGAAGCTCAATCCCACCAAGTGCGTGTTTGGCGTGCCCACGGGAAAACTGCTGGGCTTCATAGTCAGCCACCGGGGAATTGAAGCCAATCCTGAGAAAGTTACCGCTATTACATCCATGGCGCCTCCAAAATCCCTCAAGGACGTTCAGAAGCTGACAGGATGCATGGCGGCCCTCAACCGATTCATCTCAAGGTTGGGTGACAGAGGATTGCCTTTCTTCAAGCTACTCAAGAAGCAAGACAAGTTCGTATGGACTCCAGAAGCTGATGCGGCGTTTGAAGACCTCAAGAAATTTCTCCAGTCACCACCAGTCCTGACTGCACCAGCTGATCAGGAACCACTGCTCCTCTACATCGCAGCAACAATTCACGTTGTGAGCACTGCTATCGTAGTCGAGCGGGAGGAATCCGGCCATGTATACAAAGTACAGCGGCCAGTTTACTTTATCCGCGAGGTGCTTTCAGAATCAAAAGTGCGATACCCCCAGGTCGAGAAGCTATTATATGCTGTCTTGATCACATCCCGCAAGTTGCGCCACTACTTCGGCACCCACCGGGTTGTTGTAGTCACCTCTTTTCCAATTGGCGACATACTCCACAACCGGGACGCGACAGGGCGAATCTCCAAATGGGCGGTCGAGTTGGGCTCTCATGCCATCGATTTCGTCCCACGAGCTGCCATCAAATCTCAAACCCTGGTGGACTTTGTTGCTGAGTGGACAGAAATACAACATGCAGTACAAGAAGAACCCCTCGAGCATTGGATCATGTACTTCGACGGATCACTGAAGCTTGAAGGGGCAGGTGCAGGAGTACTACTCATATCTCCAAAAGGCGATCAGCTTAAATATGTGCTCCAAATCCTCTGGAAAGCCACCAACAATGAAGCCGAGTATGAAGCTCTACTGCACGGACTACGCCTGGCTACTTTCCTTGGCATCAAGCACATGGTGGTGTACGGCGACTCCTCTGTGGTGATCAATCAAGTAAACAAAGATTGGGACTGCACCAAGGAGAACATGGATGCATACTGCATGGAGGTGCGCAAACTCGAGAAGCACTTTCATGGGGTCGAATTTCATTACGTCATCAGAGACAACAATATGGCTGCTGATGCACTTTCAAAGCTGGGTTCCCACCAAGCACAAGTACCAGGTGGCGTTTTCGTCCATGAACTGTTACAACCATCCATCAAGGAGCCGGAAGTACAGTCGACTACAACACCACCTCATCAGCAAGTCATGGTGATTACACTCGAGTGGACAAAGCCCTTCATCGAGTACATACTGCACCAGAGGGAGCCCGAAGATAAGGTGGAGGCTGAGCAAGTTATCAGGCGAAACAAGCACTACAAAGTAGTCGGCTCCACCCTCTTTCGACGCGGCGCCTCATCAGGAGTGTTGATGAAGTGTGTCACTCCAGAAGTCGGACGGGAAACCCTTGAAGAAATCCATGGTGGAATCTGCGGGAACCATGCTGCTCACCGCACGATAGTGGGCAAGGCTTTCCGGTCCGGGTACTATTGGCCATCCGCTGTGGCTGATACTGAAGAAATCGTGAAGACTTGCCAGGGCTGCCAATACTTTGCCCGGCAAGCTCATGTCCCCGCAACGGTCCTCAACACCATACCGCCCTCCTGGCCCTTCGCATGCTGGGGGCTCGATATGGTTGGACCACTCAAGACTGCGCCAGGAGGTTTCAAGTATCTCTACGTGGCGATCGACAAGTTTACCAAGTGGATTGAAGTCAAGCCGCTAGTCAACGCTACAGCAGCCAAGGCGGCCGAGTTCGTCCAAGACATTGCTCATCGTTTTGGCGTCCCAAATCGCATTATCACTGACCTCGGTTCAGAATTCACAGGGAGCGAGTTCTTTGATTTCTGTGATAACCTAAGAATTGAAGTCCGCTATGCATCAGTGGCGCATCCACGAACCAATGGACAAGTTGAGAGAGCTAACGGCCTCATACTTCAAGGTCTCAAGCCAAGGCTCTATGAACCACTCAAAAAGTACGGCGAAAAGTGGGTGCAAGAATTGCCAGCCGTGGTATGGGGGCTCAGAACCCAGCCCAACCGCGCGACGGGGCAATCACCTTTCTTTCTGGTCTACGGCTCAGAAGTAGTACTCCCGGTAGACATCGAGTACAATGTTCCGAGAATTCAAAACTACTCGGAGGAAGCAGCAGAGCAAAGTAGGACAGAGGATCTGGACATGCTAGAAGAGGCAAGGCTAGCCGCGTTGATCAGAACAACCACGTACCAGCAAGGACTCAGGAGGTATCATGACCGAAACATCCAAATGCGATCATTTAACATTGGTGATTTCGTTCTTCGAAGAATTCAGAGTACAAAAGATCAGCACAAGCTATCCTCTCCTTGGGAAGGTCCGTTTATAGTATCAAGGGTCATCGGTCCGGGTACTTATCAGCTACAACGGGAAGACGGAACAGAGGTGCCCAATGCTTGGAACATTGAGCACTTGCGGCGTTTTTACCCTTGAAGAAGTTATTAGAAGTTTTTTAAGAGTCAATAAACAGTCAGCCTTTTTTATGTACTGATATCGGCTTCTTAGCCCAATAATAATAAAGTGTCAATATTCCATTGTCTTCAAGATTGGAAATCAGATACAGTCTTATAAATTTGAATCATCCTGGATTGTTTAAAAACAATCTAGAAAGGGTTGTTTCAAATGCCATCTACTTTCTGTTTCACACAGAAGGATCGGGCACATCTTTTTTGACTCATCCCGGGTTGTTTAAAAACAATCTAGAAAGGGTTGTTTCAAATGCCATCTACTTTCTGTTTCACACAGAAAGATCGGGCGCACTTATTTTTTGAATCTAGTCGGGTTGTTTAAAAACAATCCTGAAAGACTACATTCAAATGCCATCTACTTTTTGTTCAAAACAAAGAGATCGGGCGCGCACACTCAGATAAACAGATACTTTTTGATAAAAACATTAAGTATTTACATCTGAAACCAAGTTCTTTACAAAGGGTCTTCTTACAAAAGAGGCTCTAGAACTTAAGACGAGATACAATCTTCTCTACAGTGTCCTTCTCCTCCTCCATGTAGGTATCATACATGGCCCGGGTACAAGCCGGGTTGATTCTTCCTTCAGTAACACCTAACGGCTGTGAAGGAAACCATGATCGGACAGCCCCGAGTACTTGTTTAGTACACGAATGGGCGATCCGTTGGCAATACAGCTTCACTTGCCTAGGAGTTGCTCGAAGGCGATCAAGGAGAGGAGGAGCAACACTTCCGGCGGGTACTTTGGCATATACATCAACCAAAGGCAGGGCGGCTTCCTTCCAAGACTCAATTTCCGCACCACGGCGATTGATCTCCACGCGAAGCGCCTGGATTTCAGCCTCTTGATTGCGGATCTTGGTCAGGTCTTCGATGAGTTGGGCATCGACATGCTGGCGCATCTTCTGCTCTTCAGCAAGATCTGCCATGCACTCAGTCTCCCTCCGCTCTGCCTAGTTGGCGCGCTCTTGCTCCCGATAAAAGCGGTTCTTCATATCGATGAACTCGCCTTTTAGAGCTTCAACGCGCCTTTCACTCTCTGCAGACAATACATCAGGTCCTATTCAATATATGATCAGTGTAGACAGAGAAAAAGTACTCGACGTACACACCTGAGAGTTTTTGTCGTAAAGACTTATTCTTCTCAGCAACGTCATCTCGCTGGTCTTGGTACAAGTTGATCTTCTTATACGCTTCATCCAGCTCTCGGCGCAATTGGGCGCGTTCTTGGTCCCAAGCTGCTTGTCCCTTGGCCAGATCGGCTATGGCTTTCTCAGCGCGGGCAATGGACGTGCTTGCTCTCCGAAGCATCTCAGATTTTTGCTGAGATCGTACAAGTATACTCTACATCCAGATTAAAGGAAGCAGGGTTGATTACAGTACGAAGGAGATAAGTATTTACAATACTACGCTATTTCTACTAACCTCTGTGAGCTTGGAGAGTTGTTTGTACAGCTCGGCGGCCTTCTCCAGATCTTCGTGGTCAACTTCAGAGTTGAATAAGAAGGCGTATTCATCCTCGTTTGCGTTGACGCCGGGTGTGCCGGTGAAGATCTGGAACGGCTCTGATGAAGGCTCGCAGGGTTTCTTCTGCTCCCGGATGATTTCTTCAACTACAGCTTCCTTCATCAGGCCAGTGGTGGTGTCCAATCCCTCAGAACGGAGGCCAACCATCCGAATACTTTCTGTTGCTTTGGGCCAGGACCCAGGAGCAGAAGTACTCGGAGCGGCTTGCTCTCTCACAGGGGGTGGTGGCGTGACGTTGCTGCTTGAGGTTGGGGTGGTGAAGATGCTCGGGGGCTCAGCCCTTCTCCTCCTCCTATTTCCATGATTGGAGTCCTTGGTACATCTGAAGGAGCAGGAGTAGGCGGACGACTGCATAAACAATTGAAGATTAGCAATATTTGCATTTCAGAATTTTGCTCCATGAAGTTGGATCATCTACCTGGCAAATTCCATGTTGAATTCAGGCTCTTCAACAACAAAGTCAAAACCACCAGAAGGATTGTTCTGAGGTCCTTGGGGTTCTTTTGGTTGAGCGGGTTCTTCTTGTTGAGGATTCTGCAATTATACATTCAATTCAGAAAACAACTCGGCAAGAGGCAGGCATCAAGATTTTTTGCAAAATAAGACAATTGGGGTACCTCGGATGGAGATGACTGTAGTGGGATTCCAACCGGAATCTCCACACTGGTTTCAGGCTCTGTTTCAAGTGCCTCTGCTTCGTCAAGAATAGTTTCTGATGATTTCTTCACCGAAGGAGACACTTTCTTCCGCATAGCTCGTTTCTTCTTGGGGACGGTCGGACTTGGAGCATCGTCAGTACTAGGCCTCTTCAGGCCTGATCCTCCTTGCCCGAGTATCTTCCCAGGAGGAGGTCGGGGTGTGTCATCATTAGAATCGGACACTTCTTCCAGAATTACCTGGTCCATATCTGGTGATGCTTTTTTCTTCCCTTTCCCTGAAATTTTAGCAGTTTGCTGGGGCGGGGGAGATCCAGGCAACCCGGATTGGTTCTCTGCTACTTCTGGAGGCGAAGAAGCGAGTCTGGTCCGCAATTCCTGGCATTGGATAACGCAGCAATTGATCAGATTGTCAAGAAGCAAGAAGATGTATATCATAATTGATATTCGGGTTCTTTTCGAGCTTACCAATGATGACGGATGACTTGTCGAGTACTCGGGTACCCGGCGTGGCAGATCCTGGGCATCCATGAAGAGTGCCTGGACGCGGACGGCGACTTCATCTGACGATAAATCGCTGGTCGAGATCCTGGTTGGGTCTTCGGGGCCAGTATACTCATAGCCAGCGTGCACCCTCTTCTGGCAGGGTTGTACGCGCCGGCGCAAGAACGAGCTGGCAATCCCGATGGCGGTTAAGCCTTGATCCTTCAGAGCAGCGATCATCTTGATGAGCCTGGAGATTCCGTCAACCTTATCCCTATCGAGGGATTCATTCCATGAATCTTGCGGCCGAGCGAGATGACCGGAGTGCTTGGATAGCCTCGGGGGCTGATTCTCCACATAAAACCACTTGTCATTCCAGTCTTTAATGGAGTCATTCATCTTGAAGTCGAAGTAGACGTTCTTCATCCCCTGACGCAACTGAAATCCGGCCCCGCCGACTACTTTGTCCGGGGTGGACTTCACACGGAAGTGGCAGCGGAACAGATTGAAGTGGGGATCGATCCCCAAGAAGGTTTTGCAGAGATGAATGAAGAGGGAAATTTGAAGAATAGAATTGGGATTGAGATGAACCAATTCCAATTTATAGAAAGAAAGAAGCTCTCGGAGAAAATCATGAGCGGGGAGGGCGAATCCGCGTTCATAAAAGGCAACAAAAACCACGATTTCGTGGATTTCTTCGAAAGGCCAGGCCTTACCAGCATCGGTGCGCCAACAAGAGATTGATTTGTCCAGCAGATAGCCTTGCTCCACAAGACCCTGCACCATCTCGTCTGTTGCCTTGGATGGCTTCCAGGCAAGAGCCGGCGCAGGGGAGTTCTTGAACACCGGCATATCTGTGGTTGGGATTTTGGATTTCTTTTTGCTCATGGCGGATTTGCTCTCAGAGGGCTTGCTGGAAGCAGGTTTCTGACCCATCTTGCCAGACCAGATTCTCGATTGATTCTCGAACGGGGCTTGAGTGGATTGGAGATTGCGCGCGGAGGCGAAAAGAGTTTGAGGATTTCAGTGGTGAAAGCGACGGTGGCGGGGAGGAGAATACGAACGGTTCACCCTCTGTCTTATAAGATTGAAGCGGTAACCCTAAGCGTATTCTCCGTGAAAGCGACGGCGGCGGGGAGGAGAATACGAACGGTTCACCCTCTGTCTTATAAGATTGAAGCGGTAACCCTAAGCGTATTCTCCGTAACCCGTTTTCCAAAATACGCCAACACTTATGTATTCGCGGTTACAAACCAGATGCATATTTGTGCGGCTATTTCCTAACGAGCTAGGTCATTTTCCGATGAATTTTCATTCTCGGGGGCTGATGCTTAATAGGATTTATTTCCACATCAAAGAATATACATATTTCAACAGAAGTCTTTAAGCTTATTGTCATCTGCTTTAAGCTTGGGGGCTGGGGGGAAATAGTATATTTCTTTTGGAAAGTTTTTTCAATAAAGACCCTGGAATTGTTTTTAATCCTTGAAAACATTTTTAGGCTCGGGGGCTAGACCCATAATGGGTCCATCTGTTTTCAAAAGCTGGACACCATTATAGTAAATGGGGAAGTTTTTGCATCAATCTTGGTTCATAAACCAAGGCCCGGGGGCTGGCTGCAAAAGAAGTCGGCAAAGGAGCACATCATGTTCACTTCTGAAGATTTTTCAACAGGCAAGACGACGAGGAAACAACTCGGCTGATGCTGAAATCGTTGAGAAACAACCCGGCAGGCGTGAAGACATGAAGACGCTCGGGGGCTTGACGGTCCAGGATCCATGGGAGTCCTCATGGGCCATAGTCCCGTTAGGAAATTGGGCCGGCAACCCTGACTGATACAAGGAAGGACTGTACAGCTTAAGGAAACTAGTCGGGTACTGGGAAACAACCCGGCCTACTCATGTTAGGACTCTGTGTATTGTATCCGACTAGGAGTTTATATTTCTTGCCTTGTAGACCCTGTCTCCCGAGTATATAAGGTGAGACAGGGACCCCTTGTAAAATCATATCCATCAATACGAGAAGATCACCATACAGGACGTAAGGTATTACGCTCTCTACTCGAGGCGGCCTGGACCTGTCTAAATCGTCACGTGTTCACCATCGTGCTTCTGGTTCCGGCGAGGCCCCCACGAACAACTCGACTACTTAGGGACCCCCCATAGTAGGCTAGCCGGTATAAAAAACCGACACTTCGATTCTATTTTTATATCAAAATACTTTTTACTGAGTAAAAAACAAAATACTTTTTAAGAAAAGGAACTTTATTCCCATTTCTGAGGGAGTTTTACATTCAACAAACATTTTTTAGAATTCATACGTCATCATTTTAAAAGAAAAGTTTTTTTTTCCACCAAGGCTCGTGCCTGAATTTCATTACCTCGCAGCAACGAAATTACAAAGTTCATGGGTACGCGTTCAAATTTTATCACATGTATTACAACCAAACAAACCGGGGACCAAGGCTCCGCAAACCAATAAGAGTCATCTCCAAACAAGCCATTTTAAAAGAAAGCTTTTAACAAGCAAAACAAAGTGAATAGGTAGTTAAGGACTAAGCTTTCTAAAGGACGAGCGAAGACCTCCGTACCCGTTGTCTTGAGTGTTCGGCAAGCGCACTTCAAATGTTGTCTCTTGCTCTCCTTCTGCAGAGTGCTTTAGAAACGTGACCAGTATATCACTCTCAAGATTAGCTATAGATAAGAATGTAATCTTTTTCTATTAAAAACAACATTTGTACATAGCAAAAAGCCCAAAAATATCGCACTTGAGATTGCAAACCAAAATCTATGGTAAAAACTTTCCAAACAAAATCTGCAATCGATGATGGACGGATTGCGTCCTTCCAATGTATTTTAAACAAACTATACACGAGGTGTAAAAATTTCATGCTGGATATTCCAGCCGTGAAACGCGAAACGGAATATCTAAGTATCACCTCGATAAATAATTTATTTGTTTTTGAAGTGATTTGAATAGTTAGGGTGCTGTGTAGATTTGTGCCGCAAGCTATGAACTGTGGCGTTGGTTTTTTTTTGATCGATCTTTGTTGTAGGCTGTTTTCGAATTGCTCATCACACAGCCCACCACGTGTGTAGGCATATGTTTGGCTTGAAGATAAAGTGGGAAAAGAATGAGATGGTTCCATCCCTGTGTTGAGACGGTGCCTTCTATTTTATAAAATAATAAACTTTTATTTAGGTTTTGGCTTTTGTTTTCTTGCGTCCATTCATTGCTTGGCACTAGTTCCCGGCACGACCTCGGTGACATCAAACAGAAGTTTGGCCCGGCTGACCCTCTTCTTGATTTTACAAATAAACTCTCTAGTGGTGTGTACATTAAAGAGTAATAAGGCGAGCATTATCAAGTTGAAAAAAAATCATATATAATTATGATTTGCCACTAGAAAATGTTAGTTATGTGCCATGTATGCTTACCTTAACATGGATCTTGGTGAATGTTACTAGTATGAGAAAATTGCTTTTGAGGCTAAGGGCACATTTGGTTGCTGCTCCTTGTTGGCCCTCCCAAATTTTAATGGGAAGCTAAGAACTCTTCCATTCTATTCTATTTTATAAACCAACTATTTTCTTATTGAAAAGACCATTATTCCAGTTTCTGCGAGAGCTTTGCATTCAACAAAATTCTTTTTAGAGTTCATGCGTCAGCATTTTTAAAAAAAGCTCTTAAAACGAAAAAAGGGAATAGGTAGTTAAGCACTAAGCTTTGTAAAGGATGGGCAAAGATCTTCATACCCGTTGTCTTGAGCGTTCGGCAAGCCCAGTTCAAATGTGGTCTCTTGCTCTCCTTGTATGTCGCTCTCAAGATTACCTGTAGATAAGAGTATAATGTTTTTCTGTTAAAAACAACATTTGTACATAGCCAAATAGCCCAAAATATCGCACTTGAGATTGCAAACCAAAATCTATGGTAAAAACTTTCCAAACAAAATGTGCAACATGACAAACAAAAGAATCGATGGTGGATGGATTGCGCCCTTCCAATGTATGTTAAACAAACTACACACGTTTATTATCTTTTAAGAGGTGTAAAAATTATTCCAGCCGTGAAACTCGAAACGGAATATCTAAGTAACACCTCGATAAATAATTTCTTTGTTTTTGAAGTGATTTGAATAGCTAGGGTGCTGTGTAGATTTGTGCCGTGAGCTGTGAACTGTGGCGTTGATTTGTTTCTGATGGATCTTTGTTGTAGGCTGTTTTCGTATTGCTCATCACACAGCCCACCGCATGTATGGGCATATGTTTGGCTTGAAGATAAAGTGGGAAGAGGATGAGATAGTTCCATCCCTGTGTTGAGATGGTGCCGTCTATTTTATAAAATAATAAATTTTTATTTAGGTTTCGGCTTTTGTTTTCTTGCGTCCATTCATTGGCTCATGCTACTGGTTACCGGCACGACCTCGATGACATCAAACAGAAGTTTGGCCCGGCTGACGCTCTTCTTGATTTTGCAAATAAACTCTCTAGTGGTAGTTATGTGCCATGTATCAAGTTGAAAAATCCATATATATGTGCAATCAAATATTAGAGAAATTAGGATTTGCCACTAGAAAATGTTAGTTATGTGCCATGTATGCTTACCCTAACATGGATCTTGGTGAAGGTTACTAGCACGAGAAAATTGCTTTGGAGGTTAAAAATCAGGAAAGAAAAAAAAAGGTAGCACGTTCGCAGCAAATTCACAAAACTTTCGGCTACCGCGCCGCATCGCTCTACTTGGTGGCTTCACACCACAGCATTGGCCTCGTCTACGACGGCCATGGATGGGGTACTGCATGTTGTATAAAACGAGGTGTGGTTGAGATGAAGCTATCTGTGAACCGAGAGGACCCGTGTAGACATATTGCCACTTGGTCGTTAGAAATCTGGAGACACAAGATGCACAGCAGGTAAGATCCCAGGCTCCCAGCAAGATCCGAAGATCGCCCTGCAGGTCCTTTTCTTTTACCTATAATGGACCAACAGCCAGGCAACATACACTGTACTTACAGCTCTTGAACCAATCATTTGGAAGAGAACTTCAGGAAACAATGGGAGAGCCACCAAGACGACATCTTGGTGATGGAGTGCGATGAGCCCAAATAGAGACAGATCATTGCCTTGCTGGCCCCCGGCCGGGTGGTGATAGATAGCCCTCTACACAACCAGACCTATATCATGAGCATGCGTAACACGTGACAAGTGACCACACCACCTGGTCCGTTCACTTTTAATTTATTTCTATCACAATCAACCGAGTAATTACATTATTTCTTGAAAATTCTGACAAAAATCTTGTAAGCTAGCCGAAGTGTAGTGTGCAGGCGTCACTTTTTTCTGAATTTATTCCAAGAATTAATCGGTGATATTTTTTCGATGGTACGCATGCGTGTCGACAGCGAGACGCCTATGTCTCGGAGCGAGGTGCTTGATTTGCTTGCATGTGTTCAGGTGCGTTCAGGTGAGTGTGGGTATGTGTTTTGAAAAAAAAAGTAAAGTGGCGACTTATATGACATAATATTTGACCTACTTTAAAGGAGCATTATGCAACATTCAAGATAACCATACGTGCACTTGTTTGCCATTTGGAACAGTTAAGGAAGGAAGAAAAATAGTTTTTAATGGGTGTTCATTATTTGACTGTTTTATTGTCAACAAAAATTCAAATACTCCCACTAGAAAAAACATGCTTACTTTCTTTTTGCAAAAGAAAAGATGTTTATCTTTTCTTGCAAAGTAGTTATTGCAAAAGAACATGCACCTTTTCTTTTCCAATGATTCCGTATGCTCAGTACTATATCTATGAAGCAATGACTACGTTGCAAGAAAAATGCACATGCCTTTTTTTTTATTATTGATACTCCTGGATAAATACATGAGATTTCAGATGTTGACAAAATTGTTGTGAAACACTTAATTAGCTATCAATTACTTTAATAGTTAATTAGTGATTAATGAAATCATTAGCAAATTCTCCCACTATCTCTAATTTTTCCATTGATGCTTTATTTAAGTATTAGAGTACTCCAAGTATTACTTTGTAGTGTTTAGTCTCACCACTTGATTTCATTTGGATGGAATTCATTTTATAATTACTACCACCAATTATTTAGTACATTTCGGCATGCCTCAAAGTTTGTTTAACATGCCCCTCTTCCTATAGCTTCCGATCGGGGTTAGTTAATTAAATTGAACAAAAAATGTGGTATTATATATTATTTGAATTATACAAATGTTATGTTTGAGGTTAAAACTTTATTAAGGTGATAGACGACAATATAGTGCACCCCTTTATTATATTACTCTTACAAAATTATTCAACAATTTAAGCACTGCCACGAGCATGTTACCCTTTCCCTGATTCCTAACTTCACCCAAAGCACAGAGTGTCTATTCCTTCCACTGCAGTGAGTCCTAGTTTTTTTAAAACAAATCATTGCATTGGTTTTTTTTAACTAATGACGACGGAACAAAGCATTAGTTTCCAGAGGAAATTTTACAATGGTTTTTTTCTAGAGGAAAACATTACATTGTATGGTTTTTTCTAGAGGAAAACATTATATTGTATTTCTGTCCAAAGGAAATTATCAAATGCATTTGTTTATTGTTTCTTGTAAGAAAAGATGAGGTGGGCCAGCAGAGCTTCGACGACCTTATCCCTTTCCATTTTTTTTGAGCCCGATCGTTTCAATCCACTCGTTCTCAAGCTGATCACCGTCCTGCACTCCTGTCACACAGGCACACAGCACAGCAAGTCTGCAAGCGGCAAATAATGAAATCTCTCGCAAGCGGCAGGCATTATTTGCCACTGCTTCTTCATTATTTGCCACATGGTTCCGGCTGGTTCCGCCATGGTTGGCCGCCGCCGTTCGCCCAGCCCAGTCGCCGCTGCCGTCCAGCACACCTGCTGCCGCCCGCCCGCCGCCTGCCGTGGTCGATTTGTCTCAGGTCATGCTTGTACGGTCGCGCACGTGAGAGAGCGAGACGGAGTCGGCACGACGTCCATCTGGGTCCGCTGCGTCCGGCCGATTTGGAGGAATGAAACCAACCAGTATTTAACACGAATATTCTCTTTTAGATCGGACCCTATCCACACATCTCTCCAATCAGACACGGGTTCATCTGGGTCCAACCCGCACCAACCCTCAATTCAAACACATACTTACCGGTTAGATCAGTGGACCGACCGGTTGAACCACAGTTCAATAATGGTGATATTCTACCAATAATCTATCCTTTCACACATGAAATACTAATGAGCCAGTCGAGAAAGGATAGTTTCAGGATGCAAGCTAGAGTTCGAGTCCTTCTTTTTACCACTTTTTCTTCTTGGTTTCATGTATATACCGGCTTTGGGCCTTCGGATCACGGCCATCCTCCAGATCGCGGCCCAATATGCGCACACCCTCTAGATTACAACTGAATATGCTCTATGATCCGGTTTTGTGAACCGAACCAATGAGGTCACAGGTGACCCGATTCTGTTTTGTTCTGTGGTTGTCTGCTCTAATCTTCATCAGTGTAGGCAAATGATGAAGGAGTGCCCCAATCCTACGTGAGCTCGAGAAAAAAGTGAGAACCGAACTAGTAAGGTCGTCGGTTCACGTTTTTCGATTGAACCGGTGACCCGGTTTGATTTTTGTTCTATGGTTCTAAGTTCTAATTTTCATCAACATGGGCCGATGATGAAGTGGTGCCTCGATCCTATCCAAGCTTGGTAAAGAAATGAGGATGGGTGAATTTTCCATTTCTATTTATGGAATTCAATATGTAGTGAAGGAGAAATTTCCTCAGGTTTTCCTATGCGTCAATCCTGTGAACCAAACAACCATGCAATTCATATTTCTATGGGTTGCGAACCCTGAGGATTTCCTCCGTTCCAAAGGAGGCCTAAAGAAGATAACTTCCGAGTCATGGAGCCATCCGTTTTCCCTGCAATTGCTTCCCAGTGATATGATTATCATGGACCTCATGTCAAGGCCTTGTTTGGATCCACCCCAACTAAATTTATCTAGCTAATTTATAAACTAGAGTTTAGCTAGGTAAACTTTAGCTATGAGTGTTTGGATCCTCTAGCTAATGAGAGGTTGTTGAAAGTTGAAACCAATTGACCATGCACCATTAATTTATTGCATTTGTTTTATCGTGTTGGAATTTACTAAGGAGTCGAGAATATTTTAGTCTTTAAACATCATTAGTTAGTACTAGCTGTGTTTATCCAACTAATAGGATA
>CM014275.1:47301451-47312447 GCA_004135705.1 Alloteropsis semialata | reverse complement strand
GCGGCGGAGGCGCGGGATGAATCTCGATTTGGAAATGACTGTGGTAAAAGCCGCCGGTGAACAGTTCCGATTTATCCCCCCGGTCGATCCAAATCACCCTAACGGCGCCGTAACTAACAGACGGAATCCGCGGGACTCCCGTTAATTGCGGGCCAACGGCTCTCAGCGCGCCAACGGCTCTTTACTGCAGCACTCGGCCAGCCCCGACCCTCGGGGACTCGGCGCTCTTGACTCCGGTCAACGGGTCTCCGGACTCGGCCAGCCCCGACCCTCGGGGACTCGGCGCTTTTGACTCCGGTCAACGGGTCTCCGGACTCGGCCAGCCCCGACCCTCGGGGACTCGGCGCTCTTGACTCCGGTCAATGGGTCTCCGGACTCGGCCAGCCCCGACCCTCGGGGACTCGGTGCTCTTGACTCCGGTCAACGGGTCTCCGACTCGGCTTGCCCTGGTTCTCAGGGACTCGGTGCCCTTGACTCCTGTCAACGGGTCTTAGGGCTCGGTGCCTCGGCACGTCGACCAAGAAGACTCCGTAACTTGTTACTATTGTGCGAACCTACGACACCTCTCTTGACCCCCGGGTCCAGGGACACAGATATTGCGTTTATAAGAAATGAAAAGGAGAAAAGATTCAATACAAGGATTACAAATTACAGAGGGAGCCGGTCAAGGGGCCGGTTACAAGAATCAAACACGTCAACCGTCAAGATGACGGCCTAGGGCACTCGTCCCTGCGCCTAGTGCTGCATCCGAAGCAAGCTTGGCCCACATGAGCCCCTCGCAAGCTCTCTTGTAGCACCATTGCAGCCGTCAACGGGACAGCACCAATAGAGGGCTATTAGCGAATGCCTCCGGGTATCCCTTGTTCTACAAAGCATTTCACCCCACATGGCCCTCGTCACATGGGAATGCAGGGGTGAATGGGACAGCACTCAGACGCTAATCAACACCTCAGGATCTTCGCAAGCACTCTTCTAGCACCAAGCTATCAAGTCCCCATGATTCTTCCCCAGAGGATGAACCCAGCACATAGACCCCAACATGTTCAAGTGAAGTGGTTGCTATGCCTACCTTCTGATAAAAACAAGGCCCTGGGCCTCGGTGTCTATTTATAGCCCCGTGCTATACAATTGCATGTGACTCCGGTCGCATTGTTCAGCGCGTGAGCCCTGTGCCACGCAGCAGCTCCTCTCTTCGAGGCGCTCAGTCCGCCCTTATCACCTTCAGCTTCATCCGACCACGGGATCGCCCTGTGCATCCACGTGACTACTGTTTTTGTCGCTATTCGGCAAGCTTGTCCTTTGGGCGGCCTGACTGCCCCGGCGCTTGGAGATCATTCTCTTTTGACCATTAGCCCGACTTTTCTAGTCGGCCCAATGCTCGGGGACTACTCTATATGGAGGGCTCCTTGCGTCGCCCTCCATATGCCCCATCAGGATGTGTCACTTTTCCCAAGTGGTGCAGCTCCTCGGCGCCCGGCTCGGCCACGACTCGGCGCTACATCACTCGAGGCTTCGCCCCGGGTCTGCCCAGGGTCATTCCCGGATGGACTGCGGTTTTCTTTTTTGAGCACCGCCCACCCTTGTGTCGGCCTGCCGACCAAGGCGCTTCAGCCGACCTTGATGGCTCCGCTTCTTCATCAACAGTCCGACACGCGCCTGCACGTTGCTCGGGGACTTGTGGGATATGGGTACCCCTGGGCCCACTATCGATCGGGTAGACAGTCGGCCTGGGCCCACATCTGACAAGGATGTGGGCCGACCCCAGGCCGGCCCACGAGGATCCTCGACTTGATGGACAAGATTGGAGAAGACTTAGCCCACAAGGTATTCGGCGATATCCTCAGATCCTACCCGGAGATCATGGAGAATATATGGCGGCCAATACAGGTTAGTTTCCTAATTTGAGCCGGATACAATTAGAGATAACCGACTTGTAAACCCTAGGCCGTCAGCCTATATAAGGCGGCCTAGGTCGACCCCCTTAGACATCTGATTCCCACGCCATTCATCCATTGTAACCAAGAGCTCGCCGTCGTTCCCCGGAACCACGCCGAGCAAATCAATACAAGACCCCCGAGCACAGGACGTAGGGTATTATACCTCCGGGTAGCCCGAACCTGTATAATCCCTGTGTCCC
This sequence comes from Alloteropsis semialata, assembly GCA_004135705.1. Taxonomy (NCBI): domain Eukaryota; kingdom Viridiplantae; phylum Streptophyta; class Magnoliopsida; order Poales; family Poaceae; genus Alloteropsis; species Alloteropsis semialata. The sequence goes on along the minus strand of CM014275.1, from coordinate 47,310,310 downwards.
TGTGTTACCTCGAGCTCCCTAGTCTCGCGATTGCCCTTTGCCTACAAATCAACCATCTGGGTACCCCCAGGTGGACTGCCGGACATTAGATCCGACAGAGTCCAACATGTATTTCCAAGTCAAGAAGAAGGCCTAAAGCTGATTTGATTCAAGTCCCCAAGGTGGAGACCGAAAGCAACTCAAGTTCGAGTCCACCTCGGAGTCCAGGAGCAGCCCGCACTAAAATCGACACCCAAGTCGCATACGGAGTCCATTTTGGACGTTCTTTATATGGATGGAAAGATAATTTCATAGAGCTTCCAATGGAAGTGGTCCCACATCAAATTGCCATTAGACTCAACAGGAATCATCAAAACAAATGAGCCTCCAAAATCTATCAGGGTGCTGCGCCACCGTCGTTTGGGCCGTTGGCCCGTGTATCATGTTGGAGCCCATAGGGGCGAGTCTCGGGGGTCATGCATGACGTAACCCTCATATATTCAATCGCCACCACCACATTAGGGTTTGAGTTTTGTTTAGTCAAGTTTTTGAAGTTGAAACTGTGATAGATTCATTGTAACTGTGACGACAAGTCCATTTATAGTGACCTAGTGCCCCCACTCTTGTTCTACAACCCTATGGCGATTAGTCCTTTGTTGATCAGAGCTTGAACCCCATATTGTTTGCTTCATATTGATCTGCAATTTCAGATTACGTGTTTTCACTTTCTTGCTTGTGTTCTTCGATTCGCTTGCAGGGAAAGCCTTCTCGGCGATGTCAATCAAGTTGTGCTTGGTTGATAACCAACGAAGAAGTGTTGTAATGGTTGCATGGTTCAAATCATGTTTGATTTAAAGCTGGATCATCAACGTTGAGTTCTCCACCAATCGAACTTACCCTCTACCTCTCGGAAGATCGGCCAGCCCCTTATCAAATGGTATCAGGATTCTAGGTTGCTCGTGAGGTATTTTATCGTATGCCCTTTAGATTAATCTTGTTTTAATTTACCTATGGTCCAAAAAAAAGCCCTACAAAAATATTTCCGCTGTCCTATAACCCCTGTGTGCCCCATAATTTTTCAGTTTAGTTTGCTTTTCTGAATTTTAATCCCTTACTATGTCATTGTGTTCATTGTGGCTAGGTTTGTTTCGTAATACCTAGTGTCAAGTGCATGTTTACTGTGTGCTAGTGCTTTGTTTGTTGCATGCAGCGTAGTTACAAGAGGTACTAGTGCTGCAGAGAATTGTTTATCGTGGTGTTCCCAGATTTGTTTTCCTCCATCAATTGTTCTTGTACACATATGAGATAGAGGAAAAGAATCAGCTTGGTAAAAAAGAATAAAATATTGAGACAAGAACTTTGTTTGCCGTGAGTCGTCATGGCCATGCTTTGCTAGTTTGGAATTTCTTGTGGCAACATTGTGTTATATTGAGTTGTAAACCATCAAGTTGCTGCACTTTTGTGTAAGTAAAAAATAAAAGAGGAAGAGGCATAGAGGTGCTGAAAAAGTGAAGAAAAAGCCGCACCAAAAAGAAAAAAAGAAAGCAAGAAAGAAAAATAAAAGAAAAAAATCAGAAGTGCTTGCATCCTTTGAGTCCTTTGCTAAACTAGGTCCGAGACAAGTTCAGCCATCGACATAGACTAGCCCAGACTACTTTTCAGTCTTGCAATTCTGACTTGAATAATTGTTATTCCTTGCTACCATATTGTGCCTACCCAAAGCTCCACATATATACTTTTCAGTCAGCACAGGTTCTCCTTGCAGCTGTTACACCCAAGCTTGGCAATAGATTGTGCCATCCTGTTGGCTTTTGTGTCACACCCGGATTTACGAAGGAAATCCGAATGCTACTATATGTGTACCCAGGAAGTCTTTACACACATATAGCTCCAGAAATGATTATCAAAAGAGAAAGAGCAGTGCTCGATAACATAAACAGAAATAAAGTCATTACATCACAGGCATTACATTATTATCGAGTTTATCAAAGTAGCGGAAGAGTAAGCATCTAAATCCACTGAGCCTCCACAGGGACTCTGACTGGGGGACTGCACTGCCTAGAACTCCGGGAACTCTTCGGGGAAGACAAAAGCATCCATAGGCGGCTCATCTGAGTACCCATCCGGGATTTTGTTGATATGAAGCAAGTGTAAGTAATCCATCTTACTTAGCAAGCATAACATGATTAAATGAGGCTCAAAAGGCTATGCAAGGTTTAAACTGCGGTTAGCATTTTTAGTTGATTAATTTTAGAATTAACCTGAATTACTACAGTTATATGACAACCCCAGTTGAAACCCACATTTTGAAACATGTGAAGTATTATAAATAAACAACATCATATTAAACCATTTATCCGAAAAACAAGGAACCGCTCGAAAAGGATCCAGGCCGCTCTTGACCGTGAGCACGGCTGATATATCAGATCATAACACTCTGCAGAGGTTGTACAACTTTACCCACAAGTCGCGATTCCCCTTTGTCATAGACAAGTGTACCTCCAAAAACAGGTACGGGGTTTCACTACGAGACCTTTCAAAAGACACCCTAGCAGCTAGTGGCAGTGTGAACCTCTTCTGCTCCGACCAAAAGTAAATATCAGCCCATCCGAGACAAGTGAGGGACCCAAAGGCCCTCCCTGCTCCCACCAAAATAAATGTCAGCCCATCCGAGACAGACCGAGGCCACCGCTTCTGGCCCTCTCCTCCGAGTCAAGCCAGATAGCCACTTAGACAAGCTAGAGTCGTACAATTTACTTAGTCAAGACCAAAACCATTTGATTCTTGTGGTTGTACGGTTTTCCTGGGTGGCCGCTTTAAGAACCGGACCTCAAGGAGAGACACTAGAGCAATCCGCACATGCTCTAGCTCCCTAAACCATGTTGCTAAAAAGCACATTTACATTCATTCCATTGAACCATTAATCAAGATTAATATCATTGCCGAACATTTGCGTTTGAGCAACTAAGCATAACTATCCTAGCTACCCATATGCATAAACCCAAGGTAACAAGGAATATAGGATAAACAAGACTAGTCATTTCTAGGGTTTAACAAATTTAGACACATGCATAAATGAATAACATGATTAATAGGTGAATAGGTATCAAGGATAAATCATGTTACACTTGCCTTCCTCAAAGTATTGTTGCTGATCCGGGTCTTCAAAGTCTTGATCAAAACCGGCCTCGTACTGCTCGCTCTCTAAACATGCATTCCATCACCATACAAACATCCACACATGCCATTACATGCAAACAAATATAATTCTATTAGAACAGTACACCATACAGTAAAAACAGAAGCAAAAATCTATTCTACGCATTTCTACGAACACAACAACGCGAAAATCACTCTAAACGGATCTACGGTGATTAAACTATGCTAAAAACAAGACGTAGGGGCTAAACTGCGAGAACCGAGGATCTAAACGCAAATAACCCTAGACAGCAGGGGGTAGCAGAGAAGTTTGTATAACACAGGGGAGGGACTGCGGGTTGATATGCTGGTTTTTCAGGGACTCTTTAGAAAAAGCGACGAAGGGGTATCTTCAATCTAATCTGGACCGTTGATTGCTTGATGGGTGGCTGCCGGTGTTTCTGCTCAGCTCTGTTCGGTCCAACAGGGGAGGAGCGACGCCATCTTCGTCATCCTCGCGAGCAGAGAGGGCGCGCCATGGTTCTCGGCGTTCTGCTCGCCGGCGTTGAAGGGGCCCCAAGCCTACAGTGCTCAGAAACAGGTGATGTTCGGCCCTATAGAGAGAGGACGTCGCCGCGAATCCGTCTTGAGGCTTACTTAGGGCAGAATTGCAGCGAGGACGATGGGTCTTGGAGAGGGGCAGCCGGACCTGTATGTGCTCGTGGAGATGGGGTTGCGGCCTCTGTGTCGCTCTTCTGGGCATCGAGGGCGGCGTCCTAGTGATCCTGGGCAGCAGGCAAGGATTAGAGAGGGTCACAGAGGTTTGAACAGAAGGGAGACAGTGGACTTCTCACCTTCTCAGTCTTTGGCGAACATAGAACACAGCGTACGAGACCGGGGATGAGAAATTGGATTGCGGGGAGGCAAAGGAGATTGGGGAGGGACTTACCCAGGGATTTATAGAAGGGAGAGAGGAGCTTGGGCGGCCTCAATTGAAGAGACGGGCAGTTTTGCTGCTGCGGCATGAAGGACATTGAATAGAATTAAAGCTGCAGTTTCAGTTGGGAGAGGAAGGGGAAGGGGAAAGGGAGGAGGCGCTGCTGTCCATGGAGGAGAAGAGAAGGGCAACGATGATGCTTCTGTTCTGGCAATGAAGGCAGAAGGGGCGAAGGGGAGGGGCGACCGCGGCCAGATGGTTTCCTGCGACTGTTCTGTCTTCTGCCGTGTGTGCGTGAGGGAGAGAAGGGGGCGTGCGTTGAAAAGGAGAAGAGTTGGACCTGGGCTTCCTGCGTGCGTGCGGGCCTGTAGGGAGGTGATGGTGGGCCGGCTGATTGTGGGCCACGGGGAAAAAGGAAAAGGGAGTTGTGCTGGCTACGGCTTGGGCCTGGGAAAGAAAAGAAAAAGGAAGAAGAAAGGAAAAAGAAACGGGCCGGGCTGGGTTTGGATTGAACTCCGGGTTCGGACTCTGGGTTTTTGGACACTGGGAAGGAAAGAAAACAGAAAACAAAAACAGGCCGAGCTTAGGGTTGGGTTTTCCGGACTCTAGAGCTAGCACACAAAACACTCATACAAGAAAACGATGCATCGGCATGAAATGCACAAACAAGTTTCTAAACCTAGGGTTGATTTTAATTGTCGAAAAAGGTTTTATATTTACCTAAATTTTGTGAATGCTCACACAAAACCTAGCAAATTAATTACTAATTTAGAAAGGGAATTTTTAGGGTGTTACATTTTGTAAGAACACTTGCAAGATGGTGGTAAGCCGCTTCAGATATTGCATTCCATCTTTATCACCAACTAGTAGTTGCTAGTTGATAGGGATAATACTTTTGTGTTGTCTTTTGCTTTCTTCTAACAGTGACAGGTTGTTCGTATCCACCAACTTATGATGGCATAGGTGCTGATGAGTACATTGAGTGGGAAATTGCTATAGACAACATTTTTGCTACTTGCTTTATGTGTCCAAGGAGGAAGGTAAAAAATGCAGCTAGTGTTTTGCGACATTCTGCACTATCTTGGTGGGAGTCTTTAGATCCTTTAGATAAACCTCAAACTTGGATTGATATGAAATTTCTTATGAGAGAAACATTTGTTACTCCACCTCCTGTTTTGAATTCAAATGATGAGATGCCTTATATAGAGGATCGATCTCTTGTTCTTTCTCTTGCTGTGCCTAACTTTTTGCTGGATAATGTACAAAAATGAGAGGATGTCGTTGAGGAAAATGAGGTGCTCACAACTTTATGTGAAAATTCAGAACCATCACTTCACAATGCAACGATTACACATGCCGAAACTGAGAGCAAAGGTATTGTTCATGGTGCCATAATCATGGATGGTGAGACTTCTTTTGCTATCTTGAATTCACCCACCAATCATGCTTCTATAGAGCAACTACTAGTGCAGTCTTCTCTTGATTTATCTCTGTCACATGATGATTTGCTTGATGTTACTTGTGATAAAGATGAATTATGTGATAATGCTTATGTTTTACATGGTTTGGAACCAAACACTTGTGCTAAAAAATAAACATGTTATTCATGTTGCTAGTGCAAATGATGAGCGACAATTATTGTCTACTTTCAATACTTTGGGTTACATTGAGTTCGATGTTTTGTGTAATCTAAATTGTTTGGAAGAGAGAATTTTTAGATATGCTGATTTGCCTTGGTTTGATCAACATACATATTATGTTGGCGGCAAATATGACAACAAAGGACAATACATAACACATAGAGTCTACATTCGTAGCAATATGAATTCTCCTTTTGTTGTGCAAAATTATGATCGGTTAGAGAACAACCATAACAAAAATATTTTCACATATTCCTCTAGTAGTTTTTTCTCCTAAGAAGGGGAGCATTGTTGGTTGCTACATATGCCTGCTGATGCTGAAATTTTCTGATATATGACCATTTAGTCCTGCTTTATCTTTTGTTAGTACTAATCTTTTGCAGCATAGTGTTGACAAACTTCGTGTGCATTTCGATCATGTAGCATACATGGTTGCTGATATTTTTATGCAAGAGGATGCACTACTTAATTGGAAACATGGTGACAGCCCTCCTTAGAATTATCTTTGTTCCCTTTGTTTTTGCAACCCCTTTCTCCTTTGTGTTGTGCAGGATCGGTTTTGAGTACAATCGATGCCGAGGACGGCATTTCGTCAAGAAGGGTGTTGGCATTTCTTAGCATCACCACTACATGAGTGATGGCACTAGAGATGCCTTAATATAAATCTTAGCGTTACATAAGTTCTGCAAGCGCACAGAAGTACATTGTAGCATTTCACCCAGGAGTATTCCAGAGTATCGTATTTATTTCCTCAGGGAAAGCGTATGGCAAAGTACTATGTCTTCCAATGCATCAACTATATCACAATCAACATACCAAGACTAGAACAGGAGATAACATGATAGGAAGAATTTGGGATGGTGACACACAGAAGATTTCATTGCTCATTATGTAAGTCTAGTCAATATGAAGGTCCTAAGAGAGAACTAGGTATTCTATGTACTTCCTACATAAGGGTTACATTCATTACAAGTGTATCCTATACAAGCTTAGTAAGGGACTCATGTTAGAGGACAAATCGAGGAGTCGTGGGATCCCCTCATCCAAGGGTACTGTCATGATGTTTATCACAAAGGCCTGCAAACGCCCAAACCCGAACGGCGAGGATTACAAGGGACGGACAGGGCTGTCACCACCTGCCATCTACCTCTTAATACGTGGGGAAGGGTATCCCCAATGTTATTCCATATACCAAACACCACGCTTACTATATGAAATACAACTCTATCTATTGTCCACCTAGACAGAGCAACCTTGCGGTACACTGGGCCATTGCCATAACATGTATCAGCTAGACTAAGGTGCAAGACATACATCTCATATGATGAACACACAAGACTATAGGTCAAGTAACATAAGCAAGATAGCATTTCCATTAAAGCTTAAGTCTTACAAATAAGCAAAGATAAAAGATAACTGAGCTCTAGGCTTACCAAGACTCCTTCGGAAACCCGTAGAAGCTCAACTCCTAGAACTACTTCACTACTAACTAAGACTATAACTTGTAGCGAATGGAGCTCTTCCTTCTGGTGTGTATTGTACAGGAGGCGATGGCCATCTATTTATAGCACTAGGAGGCGGTTCAGGGCCGGTACAAGGCGGTTGAGGATGAGTGGGCCCACCCCCGAGTCGGCCGACTCCTCGACGTCGCTCGACCCTCAGATGCACCGACTGAAGATGTGCACGGCGTGGATGATCTCCTGGAGGCGGTGTTGATGCGTGATAGAAGGGGGAGGCTCAATGGCCTTGAGACTGGGTCGGCCGACCCTGCCCGGTCGGCTGACCTGGTCCAGGAACTTCTCGTCTCGTTCTTCTTCTGAGTGTCTGTAATATGGGCCCTGGTACACATGGAAGCTGGGTATATACTCTCGGAGTAAATCTTGATTCTCATGTGGGTCCATCAATCCATGTGCTTCTCCTTATCCTCCTTGTCATCCCTTGGATGTAACCGTCATTGATTCAACGCTTTGGATGACACGCGCTTGTGCTTCGTTTGCATGGCCGAAGTTGGGCTCAATTGGTCACCAGACCAGGTCGGCCGACCAAGGAAAGTCGGGCGACCTGGGCTTTGTCCTGTTTTGCTTCACCTTTTGGCCCATATCTCCTGCAACCAAATAATCTCCATGTACAAGTGGAACTACGTTATTTGAAACCAAATCCTACTGGTCATTGCTAGTTTATTTTATTTTATCATGTTGGCGTTACAAGATATTCATGACTTAACAAGTGCCAATAAACTCCCCCAAGCTAAGACCTTTGCTCGTCCCTGAGCAAAGCTTTGGAGAGTTAGAAACTATTGGATCAGACTTTTCTTGCCTCCCAAAAGATATAATGTCAATAAGGAAGCATTTCATAGCTTGAATAAGCTAGAAAAGATCAAATCATCCATTTTTACCTTGCCACTTGTGGGGCTTTTTTGCTTTTCTTCATCATGAGCAGTTGAAAGCCAGAACAACTTAGCAAGAATGCTCCCACACCTTCGTTCCACCTTTTCACCGGAGGTTTTTAAAGAAACTTTTGCAAAAGAAAACAAGGCTCCTCAAGTGACTCTCTCAAGTCTCTCATAGGTGTATGAATCCTCCCCATCACTCCTCTCAAATTTCCCTTAAAAGCATAACAAGTGGGGTTCATAAACGGGAAACTTTTGTTTCACACATGCATTGCTTCTTTTGTTGAGTCAAATCCAGGATCAACGAAGAATTAAATCATACACTCAAATCAAAGTGTGCAAGTGTGGATATGTGGTAGTGGAAAATAAACTCCTTTAGGAAATTTCTCTTCTTTAGGAAATTTGTTATAAAGCTTGGCTCCCTTTTTTTCATGGACTACACACGTGTCCATTTTTTTTAACATAAGCAAGCATAGGGAGCCCCAAGCCTTACACCTAGAAATATTTTTGGAGAGAAGTCCCTTTTATTTGGAGCATTTTATTTTGGTAGGCAAATGATAGGCATGTTGCGCTTTACTTCCAGAATAGAAGTTTAGCATATATGTGGTGTGTACGTGACTCCGATTTTAAGAGCATGAAGTAAATCTTACAAAGATCACAATGAACTTGACAAAACTCAAAACAACTGCACATGCTTTTTTTTAAGTGGTTGGAATGTGAGGCTGTGGTAGGATTTTCACTCTTCACTCGAGGAGCTTAGAATTTTATTTTTTTTA
>CM014275.1:47254738-47288553 GCA_004135705.1 Alloteropsis semialata | reverse complement strand
CTATTAAGATAACGCTAGCAGAGTTTCTGATGGGAGTCTGGTGGATGCAAGAGATTCACTTGGTTGGCACAAAACGAAACCCTCCTAGCGTCAGCACCAGTACTTACCCTTTCCAGGAACTTCAGGCTACTAGACCTTTGCTTGCACCTCTATAAATTCAAACTTTCAAAGGTGCTGGGAAGAACCTGGTCAGAGAAGCCCACAGACGCGGAGAGGATGCACATCTTATCACCACTGTCCTCTTCTTTCCTCACCCCAGCACAAGGTGGCCTGCCATCTATCTCCGGTGCCATGTATGGCACCGTTGATGAGGCTAACAGAATCGAAGAGGAGGAAGGGATTGATGTCATCTACCCACACTTGAAGGCTACCTCCACTTCACGAAAACCCTCCTGGCGCCAAGAACCATGTTCTTTGACCGCACGTCAAAGTCTTGCCTGAGGTGGCCTGATTTTGGGAAAATTATAGCGAGGCATAAGTGGCTGTTTGGATGCTAGGACCTAATGGCCAAAGTTGTCATCTTTAGCACTACTTTAGCACTAGCACTTCCAAACATGAGTGCTAATGGCTAGTGCTAAAGTTTAGACAAGACACAAGAACTTTCTCTAGGTGTGAAGTGTAGTGGCTAGTTCTAAATTTTTCAGAGATGTGCTGTGGCTTCGTTACCACATTGATGCCGGTAACCTCTATTTATAGTGGCAACATCTTCACGGGAAGGCTGAATACAGAAATCTCGTGGGTGAGAACAAGGACCGAGGTGATAAGGGTGTCCTGCACCAGTGCATGCCAGTCTATGTTTGCTTTCCCATATATAATTACAACCAAAGTGATAATGGCGTCCTGAACCAGTGCATGCCAGTCTACGCTGCCTTTCTCAAAAACCAATGTTTTGCAGAAGCCACTGGCACCAGTAGTCTCGTGATGAAGCAGTAATTGCAAGTGTAGTTGCAACTATTCTTATAGTGTGTTTGCAAGTCTTTTCTAATATATTTGCAAATGTTATCGTTGTGTAGTTGCAAGTGTCATCATAGTGTCTTTGCAAGTGTTTTCACAGTTTAGTAGCAATTGTTTTCACAGTGTAGTTGCAAGTGTGTTGACAGTGCTATTGCAGCTATTCACACAGTGTAGTTGCAAGTGTTTTAACAGTGTAGTTCCTAGTGTTATCAGAGTGTAATTTCAAACACTTATTTTTAACATAGTGCAATTCTTTTAAAACTATTTTTACAGACAAGTGGAATTAATTATGGTTTTACATTTATTTATTATTACAAACGTAGCTGCAGATCACTTTTGTTGCAATTGTCTCTTTACTAACTTTGCAAACTCAGCAGCTACAATTTTTCAAGTCTTGACAAGATGGTTTCATTTATTCAGCAAAGGATTTACAATTACAAAGAGGAGTTGGCCCTAGGCCGTTTACAAGCACAAAGATATCGACTGCCACGATGGCAGCCATATGAAGTCGCCGGTGCGCCAAATGCTGCGTCCGCAGCAAGCTTTGTCCATATGAGCTCCTCACAAGCTCTCTTCTAGCACCATGGCCTTCGGCGACGGAATGCGGACTAAGGCGATGAGGAGAACGAGCTTCAGGTTTCCCTCGGCCCGATAGTACTCTCACTTCAACAAGCTCCCTGCCACGGGGAGGCGCGTTGCGAGGGAGAGAGAGCACCCAGATGCTCATCAACTACTTAGCCACTCGCAAGCACTCTTCTAGCTCCACACTCGTGAATCTTTCAGATGATTCTAGGGTGGGTGAGTGTAAGACCAAACAAACGACATCCCTGTGCACGCCAACATCTAATAGTCAAATTTGTGATCTTTAGCACTACTTTAGCACTAGCAGCTCCACAATGAGTGCTAATTGCTAGTGCTAAAGTTTAGCCAAGGCACAAGAACTTTCTCTAGGTGTGAAGTGAAATGTCTAGTTCTAAATTTTTCAGAGATGTACTGTGGCTTCGTTGCCACATTGATGCCGGTAACCTCTATTTATAGTGGCAACATCTTCGCGGGGAAGGCTGAATACAAAATCTCGTGAGTGAGAACAAGGACCGAGGTGATAAGGGCGGCCTACACCAGTGCATGCCAGTCTAGGTTGGCTTTTCCATATACAATTACAACCGAGTTGATAATGGCGTCTTGAACCAGTGCATGCCAGTCTACGCTGCCTTTCTCAAAAACCAATGTTTTGCAGAAGCCACTAGCACCAATAGTCTCGTGATCAAGCAGTAATTGCAAGTGTAGTTGCAACTATCCTTATAGTGTGTTTGCAAGTCTTTTCGAGTGTATTTGCAACTGTTATCATTGTGTAGTTGCAAGTGTCATCGTAGTGTCTTTGCAAGTGTTTACACAGTTTAGTAGCAATTGTTTTCACAGTGTAGTTGCATGTGTGTTGACAGTGCTGTTGTAGCTGTTTACATAGTGTAGTTGCAAGTGTTTTAATAGTATAGTTCCTAGTGTTATCAGTGGGTAATTTCAAACATTTATTTTTAACAAGTGTTTTAACGTCTTACTAAATAACGATAGCAGAACCATTAGCAACAAACAAGTTGCATCCATTGTAACTAAACTAGCTTAATCAGCATCTTCAGATGATGAATCATCTTCAGACAATGAATCCAGAAAGATGACATTTCCAGTCTGCATCTTATATTTCAGAGCTTGACGAAGCATCTCCGCCTTAGCACAGATCTGACAAATTTGAAAGGGCGTCAGATATTACATGAAAATGAAAGGTGACTAGCTAAATCCAGGGTAATTACCTGTCTGCTACTCATAACTTTGCGTTTGTGTTCATCGTCGCTGCCATCACTGTATATCATGACTATCTTCATTTTGTCAAGCTTGAACTGGTAGTAGTAGTCCTTCAATAACAGAAAATTCATGTTTGAAATATATAGAATCATATGTACAGTATTAATTGCATTGAATCATATAATCTTTATATGTACGGTAATAAACTTTTGTTCTAATAGCAATAAGATGTACTCCATCCGTTTAGAAATGTTAGCTAGATTTTCATCAGTGAAAAGTCAAGTTATATAAAGTTTGACTAATAATTAGTCAAACTATATGCAAGTTTAAGACTTAATAATTGCATCAATAGATTTAAGTCCATAATCCCTTTAGAATGAAATTAATATTCTAGAAATTGAAGACATATTATAACAGAAATTAAGGGTCAAAATCAATTTTGTTCAAAATACATCTATCATTTTTGAACGGAGGGAGTATCATGAAGGGCATTTAATAGTGCTATTCATTATGCTATCTAGATCTAATTGTGTGCCATGGAGATAGATGCATAACCCTTATCTATTATATAATTTTGAGATGTATGTTCTGTTGTAATTTAAGATAGATGCAGTTATAAATTTGAACCTGTATCTAAAACTTTCTGCTTCTGTGTTATTAATGTTTCCAAAAATTTATATTGGAATTTATACATGATGTATATATTTTGCATATAGACATGACACATCCAAAACATTGGGGTTTTTTTGCAACTAATTCGGCAGTAAATCAAGCATGAAATGATTATGAGATAAATGATTATGACATGAAGAATTGACAGGCTAAGTAAAGTGGATTCAATCTTAATGCTAAGAGATGACTTTAGTATCTGACTTACATGAGTATTGGGCGATGGCGTGTTTTCTGGAATGGCGGTCGGGGAAGGAGGTGCACGATTGGGAAGCGGCGATGGAGGTGCGTCGATGCCGGTCGGCGATGGAGGTGCATCGACGCGGGCCGGCGATGGCACAATGACGATGGCGCCTGGTGATTCCACGGGGACGATCGCGGTCGGTGATGGCTCAGAGACGACGGCGCTCGGCGATGGCACAGCGACGATGGTGCCTGGTTGGCTGGAACCAGCCATCTTTGCTCTGCACAAAAAAAGGAAGGGGAAGAAGCAAGTCGCTGCCAACGAGTGGAGCAGAAAACACCAGCAGCGATGGAGTGGAAGAAAGCCCCAGCGGCGAATGGGACTTGTTGTGGATGAAGATTTGGGGGATTTAATATATATAAAGAATGCCTGTTGCCTCTTCACATTCGGTCCTACTCCCTCCATTGCAAAAAAATTAATGCAACTTTCACTTCCTGAGGAGCTGCAGTGCCAACATTGACATATATTTTCATTTGCAAATAGTACTACACATAGGTTGCAACATGTAACGCTAGGCATTTGCAAATATGTTGCCTGCGCAGATAGATCGGTGGTTTTTCGAACGTTTGTGCCAAGTTAGTTCGAACAATTGTTGTAAGTGGTGGTTTTTCTAATAAAGTATCTTTAAATTAATTCAAACATTTGTTGCAGTGGCTATTGCAAATAATATATTGTTAGAAAATATTAATACGAACAGTTGTTGCAGTAGCATTCCCATGTATTTGAACATTTGTTGTTAGCTTCACTTTTAAATTGAAATTATATTTTTTTACAATATTGGTGAAACATTTGTTAGAATTTCATGTTTATTTAACGCAATTTTTAAAAATATGTTGGAACAATTGTTGCAGCTGCAGTTTCAATATATACTATTGAAATATTTGTTGATTTTGGAAATACTTTTGCAACTGACACCGTCCAACATTTTGCAAGTGATTTTTTCGAACATTTTTGGAACTGCTAGTTAACTCTATACAATTCTAAATGTGTTCCAACATTTGTTGCAACTAATATTGCTGAAACATTTGTTGGAATTGCATGTTTATTTTAGGCAATTTTTTAAAATATGTTAGAACATTTGTTTCACTGCAGTTTCAATCTATACTATCGAAACATTTGTTGGTTTTGCAAATACTTTTGCAACCGACACAGTTCAACATTTGCAAATGATTTTTCGAACATTTGTTGGAACTGTTAGTGTATTTACTCTAAATAATTTTAAATATATTCAAACATTTGTTGCAACTACAATTGCAAGTAGTCACTGGTAGTATAATAGCTGCATGTATCTGAACATTTGTTTTAGCTTGACTTTTAAATTGAAATATCATATTTGATAATATTGCTGAAAAATTTGTTCTAATTGTATGTTTATTTTACACAATTTTTTTAAAATCTTTCAGAACAATTGTTGCAGCTGTAGTTTCAATCTATACTATCGAAACATTTGTTGGTTTGTCAAATATTTCTGCAACTGACACCGTCCAACATTTACAAGTGATTTTTCGAACATTTGTTGGAACTGTTAGTTAACTTTAAATAATTTTAAATGTGTTCCTACTTTTGTTGCAACTAATATTCTTGAAACATTTGTTGGAATTGTATGTTTATTTTATGCAATTTTTTAAAATATGTTAGAACAATTGTTGCAGTTGCAGTTTCAATCTATACTATCGAAACATTTGTTGGTTTTGCAAATATTTTTGCAACTTGCAGCGTCCAACATTTGCAAGTGATTTCGAACATTTCTTCCAACTGTTAGTTTAGTCTAAACAATTTTAAATGTGTTCAAACATTTATTGCAACTACAATTTCAAATGTTCTCTTGCAGTAATAGCTGCATATATTTGAACATTTGTTGCAGTAATTTATATTATTGCAACAAATGTTCTTCTTTAAATATATATTTCTAAGTTCGAATTGTTGCTTTCTGTACGTTCCTGCCCTTCGCTTACTTTAAATAGTTTTGATTCTATTCGAACATTTGTTGTACTTGTATTTGCAAATTTGAACATTTGTTGTATCTACATATTGTTGTATGTTCCATTTGCAAACTGTGAAACACGTCGCACGAAAATTACTAATTCTATATATTTTAACTTTTGTATCTATATTTCAAGTTATTTGAATATTTGTTGTAATTGCAAATTTAGATACAATTTATATTATTGCAACAAATATTCTTCTTTAAATATATATTTCGAAGTTCGAATTGTTTTGGAATGTTTCTACTGTTTCTTTAAATAGTTTTGATTTTATTCGAACATTTTTTGCACTTGTATTTGCAAATTTGTACATTTGTTGTATTTTGTATGATAATAAAACAGAAACATTTGTTGTATCTACATATGCTTGTATGTTCCATTTGCAAACTGTGAAACACGTTGCTCGCAAATTACTAATTTCATATATTTCAACTTTTGTTTGACCTTTTCCTTCTAAACAATTTTGAATTTATTCGAACAAATGTTGCAGATGTGCTCGCAAATTGTTGCAGATGTAATTGCAACTTTATTTTGCCCATTTTTTAAACAAGTTATTGTAGCTGGAGATACAATTTATATTATTGCAACAAATGTTCTTCTTTAAATATATATATGGAAGTTTGAACTGTTCCTTTAAATAGTTTTGATTTTATTCAAACATTTTGTTGCACTTGTATTTGCAAAGTTGAACATTTGTTTCAGATTTTTTTAAATTGTTTGCATTTTTTGACTGATTTTTCAATTAAATTTTCAACTTCTACTTTACCTTTTGAACAATTTTGAATTTATTTGAACATTTGTTGCAGATGTACTTGCAAATTTGAACATTTGTTGTAATTGCAACTTTATTTTAACCATTTTTAATGTTTTTACCTCAATTTTTTAAAAATGTATTAGAACATTTGTTGCAACTGCAGTTGTTTCGTCCAATTGCAAACTTTGACAGACATTAATTGCAACTGAATGTTTGCATGTATTTGAACTTTTGTTGTATCTTAATTTTTATGTGAATTTTCATTTCATGATAATAAAACTAAAACATTAGATGCAATTGGACATTTATTTTTGAAAATTTTTGAACATATATTATAAATTTGTTCCCTCTGCAGTTGCAATTTATTGGAACATTTGTTGCAACTGTATTAGCAATGAATTGTTTCTTCCATTTGCAAACTGCCACACACATTGCAGTTGTAAACTCGTAATATAATAACTGCACGTCTTATCGTCTTCGTTCTTATGTGACAGCAATACGCCAGCAATATATTCTTTCTCAGTTCGTTAACTATTTCTTTTCATCTGTTGCCTACAATAGAGAGCCATTTCCTATGTCCGATCCAAGAAACAGCAACCATGAGGAAGCCCGTTCCATGAGAAAAATCTCCCATGCATTTCGATCGTCAGCGACAAGCTTCATGATCCTGAAGAGTTTGTTCGTTTGAGATTTGTGTGTACTGATTGGAGAAGGAACACTTCAAAGAAGGACCACCCGTACTTCTCGCCTTGGATCATCAAAGGAGACTCCATCGTTGAGAGTGGTCTTGTCCATTTATGCTGCACAAAGAGGAACAAGATTCACAGGTTCGAAATTCCATCCTTTTTTGGCAAGCAAATGACAATACTTGGCTCTAGATGTGGGTACATGATAGCTTTTGATTCTTCTCACGGAACACAAGGAGTTCTAGTCAATCCATTCTCCAAGCACACTGTCACTCTACCACGAATTCCAATGATTTTCAAAAATATCTTGAAGCAAGGTTTCGTTGTCAATCACACATGTGATTGTAAAGAGGAAATGTTCGTCATAATTTATGATTGGTCTTCGATCAATGGATTTTAAGGTGGTTATGCTTGCATATTGCGCATTGGAGATGATTCCTGGTGCACTATACGTGGAGGAAATTTCTGGACTAGAATGCCATTAATTAGGAACCAACTCATCAATATTGGTGCAAAAGCACTACAGGAAGAAGTGAATCAAGAGGAACAGAATATTGTGGAACTGAATTGGCTTGATCATAATCCAATTGAAGCACACAACTATTTCATTGAGCATGAGGATCAAGTTTATATCATAGCACAAAACCATGTCGATGAGTTCATTGAGGAGCCAGGTCAGCCATTACAGCCAGTTGTTCATTTCTCTATAAGATGAGCCAGTTCCTATTCAGTGGGATAACGTGAAGTGAATTCCTGACAAGGTGATTTTCATAGGTCTGCATCGTTGCGTGTGCAATGTTGTCAGTGCAGACAAAGTCATTGGACATTTTGATAGAAATTGTATTTATTTCATGTACTACTATCACAGGCAACATGGTTTGAAAGATATCTTCTGTGCAAGTGGAATTTTGAAAACAACGTTGCAAGCATCGACAAGGAAATTGATGGCAATTGGGGCATGTCCGGTGGTACTTGGATAGATCCAATATTACACCCTTAAAAGTGTGTGTTTACATATGTTCACTACCTTTATGTGTTGTTATATTCCGTATGGCTACAATATTGTTGATATGTTGTATTTATTGTTGTATGTATTGTATTTTCTGAGTTACATTGGACAAATAATTCAAGTTGTATTGGTTATATATCTTGTTGTTGTTTTGAACCTTTTTTGCAGTACCATATATAGCTATCTATTACAGTTGCTAATGTTTTTGCAACTCTACCATGTACATATGGAAACGATGTTTGTACCTGTAAGTTTAATGTATTGCAATTAACTCTGCGTTACAACTGCAGTTGCAACTAATTTGCAGTACCATATAAGAGTTCAAAATTTTAGTCTTTCAACTTACGTGCAATGGTTCATCTTATTGTTGTATGCTCAAAGCAATAGAATGTGTTGTTGCAATTAAAACTGAAACAAATGTGTTGAGTTTAACTAGTGCTTACAACTGCATTTTGCCTTGGCTTTAGGCAAAAGTGCAGTTGCAACCATTTTTTTATAATCAAATCAAACATTTGTTTAAACTGCAACTACATGATTAAATAATTTATTTCTTAAAAAATTAATTTTTTTTGGAAACATCTTGTCTTAGAATTTACATGTGACGGTTGATCTTATTTTTTTAATCATGCAAGGAAGTGAATGTTTTATTTGCAATTGCAAATGAGGTATTGCTATTGACCACTTCTCATAATTGCCTCCCGCGCGTGCATTAGCCGAAGCGATTTTTTTTTGTTCATAGCCGAAGCGATTCGTTTGTCATAATCGCAAGGAACTGAATGTTTTATTTGCAATTGCAGTTGCAGTTGCAATTGATGTGTTGTTATTGAGTGCTTGTCATAACTGCCTGGCATGCAGGCTTTAGCGAAAGCGACGCGCTGTTTTGTTCTTCGACTTCCTTTACCCTTATAAATGCTACTCGCTACGTATGTTTTGTATTTGCCGCTCTTGTTTCATCTCGCTCATTTGTTCAATCTTACACGCACGAGACAGCAACTCCACACACCATGCCTTCCCCAAAGATCCCGCAGTCCTCCTCTAAGGAGGAGAGGAGCGCTTGTCTTTGTCGACAGAGTCGGAGCATGGATCTTCGGCTGACGAAACCGACGACGGTATGTATTCCACAAACTCGGAAGACGATCATCACAAAGAAGAACAAGATGAAGCAACCGACGAGGATGGCACTAATGGGGATCAAGATGACTCTGATGACAATTCAGATGATGATTCTGATAAAGATGATGACTCTAGTGACGAATCCACCGGTGCACCAGAACCACTTGAAGATCCCTTCCACGACTACGTCTATGACGAAGGTGAGGATGTCGCCGAAGAGAGGTATCTTGAGGATCTCGAGCAGCTAGCCCTGAAGAGGAGGCGCTTCAATGCTGATGATGGTGATGGAACAAGTGGCCATGCCGTCAACATTGGTGCTTCTGGAACTGTTGTTCCGAGCGCTGATGATGATGAGTTGTCTGGCAACGATGATGACAAGTCTACTGGGAATGCGCATAATGACGCTTCTTCTTCTGATAAGGAGTAGAAGCGTTTGGTAACAACCTTGTTATGTTGGATGTTTGTTTCTAATATTTTAGTCTTTATAATTTGTATTAGTGTTGACGATCAAAATTGGCACGACAGAGGTTTTCCTGCAATCTGGACAAACAGGTTAAACCGGTTTTACAAACCGGTAGGACCAGATTTTATAACATTGTCAAATTAGCATTTTTATTGCACCATTGCGTAGCTTGCATCGAGATGATCGAAATGCATATATAGAAAGTCCGATTTGGAGTTCGGACGAGAGAGTTATGGCTCCGAGAAGGTCTTCACCTGGACGAAACCGGTGAAACCGGTTTTGGAAATAGGTAAAACCGGTTTTGGTCACTATATCTGATATGGCGACGCAAACCGGTGGAACCGGTTTTGGACAGAGTCCTAGTAGATTTGGAGATCCGTGTGGAATATGACTTGTAAAAGGATTTCCTTGCGGGGCAAGACCTCCCCACCCTATAAATATAAAGGGCCACGGCCGATTGAGGGTTATCCAATCGATCAAATATAAATTACCTTTACTTTTTATCCCTTGCAAACCCTAACTTTTCCAACACCTCCTGCTGTTCGTGCTTCGTCTCTACGGCGTTTGACGACGTTCTGAGTGGCCTGCCGATCTCAGAACAACCCTAGGCGCGCCAGCCCTGACGGGGTCCCTCCCGGGCCGGCGTTCGTAGGTTGACGCAGCAAACCCTAGGAAACCGGTTTCACCGGTTTCCCAAACCGGTTTTACCGGTTTTGGCTGGGCGTGCTGCAGGTGATCGATCCATTGCGGATCCGCGCAAGCTAGCGCATATCTCGGTGTGTTGGCCAGAAAAAGCGTCAACAATTAGTTTGGACATTTGTTAATGTTTACAAGGTATCCTATATTTTAAAATGTTTGAATGATGTATGTGTTGGTGTATCTGTTTGAACCGAGATGCAACTCTTCAGTTTTTACAATTGTAATGGTGTATCATATGTATGAACAATGATTTAGCTTAGATACAACCATTGCAATCTTATTTGATATGCCCATGTCAGTGAGATAAATAATGTTTATAAATGACAGTATTATTATGTCTTATAACATCTGTAAATTACTATGACTCATAAAGAATATTTGTAGGGTCATCAGTAGATGACATGCCCTGGTAGTTAACTAGTGCTCCTCTGGTCTTTGGCCTTTCTCTTGTCACTTGCACTCTTCCTCCTCTTCCTCTTTTTGCTGTACTGATTGTGATATTGTTTGGCATCTCATCATTTTGTTCTATTCTCATGTTTGCTTCATTATGTAGTTCCCTTTGAATTCTGGGTCGTCCTCTTTTTCTAGGAGGTTCGCCTACTGTCTTGCTTGCTCTTTTTCTTGTTGCTTTATTTTCAGCTGCTCTGCTTCGGTCTGGGTTATGTGGGCATGTTGTCATGTAGTGCGTGCCTCTGACTCTGTATATGCTGTAACTTTTTGTACCTATATTTTCTTTTGTGTATGTGCTGTACTGTCTATATACCATGTTTTCATTTTGCTGCCTTGGCTGTTTTCCTGGAGTCCTTCCTTTAGTCCTTGATATTGGTGGTTCAACAAGAGATATGGCATGAAAGAATTCTGCAGAAGCTGGCTCTTCATTGTTTGTAGAAGCAGAGTTAGTGGGCACATGTGGCACATTTTGTTGATCAGCTGTATGAACAGAGTTCTGTGTTGCCTCGTCAAAATTAATTTCATCTGGTTGAACAACACTTTCTAGGTGGATTCAATCAGGAGGCAGTGAAGAAGGTTGGAATAACTCAATGCCAGGAGTTATCAATTCTAATTGTCGTGTTGTTTTCTCAAAAGCTTGATTGGATCTCATACCAGCTCTGCCAAGCCTCATGACCTTTGGTAATAGCTTCGATAGCCTTGCCTGCTACGTATCTCCTATTGGTCCTACTCTTGAAATATCATGTCGATCCCATGGCACATCTGACCTAGCATCTCGAGTGTACCTTTTGAGAATATATTTCTCTGGTATTTTCTGCATATGTAGATGCACAAAAGCCTTTATGAGGTGCATGCAGAATAGTCCTGAAATAGGTTATAAAAATTTTTATAACCTATGAACTGGAGAATTTTTTTGCTACTGCCTAATGTTATGATTGAGCATGATGCTGTTGTCACTCCAAGTCTTCATGATATCATAAATGAACTGGAGACCTTTCCTGAGGAATTTCCTGGTTACGATATTTCAGCGCCGTATGCAATTTCTTTGAGTATGCAATTTCAATGGAAGATGGTCCAGTTTACCCATCTTCAACAGAAGATTTTGGTAAAGTCTATTTCCCACGTACTTTCAAGTTATAATGCATCTGCTCTTTATTTTCCTGTTTCTGCCAACAATCTTACACTTTGTTCAAATTACTTGCAACTGTAGATTCTGGATCATTGAATATAGATTTGAAAGATCTTTGTGCACAAGGTGATATGTTTTTTGCTGGCAATTACAATACTTGTGTTAATGACCGCATTGATCCATCATGGGTTGAGCTCGTTGATGCATTGCTAAGTGAAAAGCTTACTGGATGTGATCTGATTGGTAATGAATCCTATGGTCATGGAGATCCGTCAATTGTTGAACAATCAAAACCCAATGCCTCACGTGTTCTTAAACCTGTGTCTCTTAATAAACGGTTGATGCAATCCATGGGCAAGCATGGCCTTCCTACACCGCCACAATCGTTCGACAAGAATAGTATTGATCCCTCAGATTCTTTTGACTTGATTTCTGATGCTTGTGAATCTCCTGAAAATGCTGTTGCATTGAATCTTTCTACTAAATCTTCAGTTCTTGCAAGTTGCAGTGCAAAGGATCAGTCTTCGAGCTTAGTTTATCCAGTTGATGATAGCAATGAAACATATGACAAAGCTGTGTTGAAATTTTCTTACAAATCAGAGATGGAATATCAGAAAAGATGTGTTGATGGCGTTTCTACTGATTTTTGCAAATGTTCAGATATGATAGATGAGGAAGGAAAGTTGATGGATGCACATAAATCATCTGAGCAATATATAAATCATTCTGCATTTTCTGATGTTCCACCCGTTCCAGTTGTCTTTGCAAATGAGTTGGAAATAAATTTGTATGACAAGATAACTTCTGTCATCAATAGTAATGAACCAAAGTACGTTTTTTTCTGCTTGTAAATTTCATAAAGTTTTAGAACAAATGTTACAGTTAATTTTTTTAAAAAAAATTAATTTGCTTATCTTTCCTAACAGGCCTAGGATTTTTCAAATTGGCAATAATCGGGTTGACAAGAGGACCTTAGCTCTTTCCATAAGAGCTGGCTGTTGGTTGAATGTTCACGTTATGGATGCTTTTTCTGCAATGTTCAACCATGCTCAACGTGATATGGTTGAAAATAATGAATTTGGAGATAAGGCACTGATAAAGTTGCATCTCGCAAGCACTACAATTGTATGTTTGTGCCGTTTCTTTTCAAGTTTGATGCAGTTCTTTATTTGTGTTTGTCCTTATATAATTTGTTCTTCCAGGATGTTCTAATGGACGACCACTTGATACACAGTGACGTAAGAGACACGCTTTCCAAGTTTAAACTTGGTATTCGGATTGATAAAGTGGATCATGTAAAATCTGTAATCCTTTTCTATTTTCTTATATATGCTATGGATATTTTCTTCTTCTCAACTGATTTTTACTTGTTCTATCATAACATGATTACTTCGAAATCAGGTCTATATGCCATGCCAGATTGATAGGTAGTGGACCTTACTAGTTGCAAATTTGAAGGAAAGAAGATTTGACATTCTGAATCATGAGTTTGGTGTTGCCAAGTCTTGCAGCACAATACACAATGTCATCCATAATTTCAAATGTTTGTTTCTTCTGTTGTATGAAGTTGGGTTTCATACAACATAAGAGATTACAAAGTTAACTATGTCCATGTACCGAAGCAAACATTCAGTTTTTTTAGTTAACAATATCTTTTGCTTTGTTGAAATTATCTATTATAATATGTGTCGGGGGTAGACCCCCAGGGTACCCAGAAAGCGGATTGGCCCAACCAGCGAGGGGCGGCCCAATCCGAGTGCTATCGGGCTGGTTTGTCAGACTGGGTGGCCCACCACTCGGGAGGCCCACCAGTCGGGCGAACCGGGCGATTACGACGGCGCGCGCGGCAAGGAAGCAGGCGGCGTATCTCGCAAGAAGCTCGGGGATCAAGATAAACTAGCCGGAATTCTAGGGAAAGATATCTGTAATCGTTATAGGATCGCATCCTTGTATTTCGGGTAGGTTATGATCTCTAGCCGACTTGTAACTCAAGGCAGCCGGACTATATAAGGCGCCTTGAGACCCCCCTCCAGAACACGAGATTACAACCCACGATACGAAAACCTAGGACAGAACCCAACTACGGAGATCCTTCAGGAACTTCATACACAGCAATCCATACACCCAACACAGGACGTAGGGTATTACGTCATCTGACGGCCCGAACCTGTTCAATCCTTGCGTCTTGTGTTACCATCGACTTCTGATCCTCGATCTGTCCCTCAACAAATCAACCACGTAGGCTACCCTGTGTGGACTGCCGGGTCCATAAATCCGACAGTTGGCGCGCCAGGTAGGGGTTGATCGACGAGATCAATCTGCAAGCTCGATGGCATCCACTTCCGCCATCATCACGCCGGCATCCGTGAAGATTTCCATCGCTGAGGGGGCTATGTTCTTCTTCGGATCCATGGTCTTCACCGCCGGACCCGAGGGAGAGCTCTCCTTCACCCGTGATGCCACCCCGGAGGAGACAGCGCCGCGACTTGACGCTACGCCAGACGGGATCATCACCATCACCGCTCCGTCGCCAACCATCGCCAACAACTCGGCGACCGCGACGACCAGCATCGCTCTCCCGCCATCCGAGGAGAACACGCTTCCTCCTGCACCGCCGACTGCTTCATCCACTCCGCCTCCGCCGCGCAGGGTGCAGCAGACGCCCGAGGACCGAAGGCGCCGATGGGCCGCACGCCAACGCCAATTCGAGGCGGACATGGACCACGCCATCGCCTCCATCGGCGAATGCATCGACCTCGCCGAATCTGCTCGCCAGGGCATCGCCTCGCCGACACGGTTCCCGCTGGGACTCAGCAACAGCGGAACCATCTACCAAGAAGCACTCGGCGAACGGCTGAACGCCGACTACTCCCCAGATGCGATCAGGGCGGTCGATCCCATCACGGCCACCCAGATCGGATCTGCTCCGGACGTTGCGGCAACGCAACACCCTCATCCTCAGGATACGCCGACTCCGCCTGAACCAGAACTAACTCCGACTTTCCCGCGGGTGACACGTGTCCTCCCTCCCAATAAGAGGATCACACCTGCCAAGCGGGAGAGCGATGCTGGCCGCTTCACCGATGAGGACATCGGCTGAAGGGGCCTTCCCGCTGGCCGCTTCACCGTCCAGATCGGAGGCCTTGCTGAAAAAAGCACTCGGAAGTTAAAACAAGAACTCGGAGATAAATGCTAACAAGAAGAAACGCGAAGACCGACAACTTACCGAGTACTCTTCACCGCCGCGACTCGGGACGCCGCTGCGCCGAGGCCGTCATAAGGATTGGCCTGGTCCCCAAGTCGGAGACCGGCCTTGCGTCCGCGGCGGCCTGCACGATCGTCTCCGCCATCCTGCGCCGCCTCTCCTCCACTGAGACGCCCATGGCCCGGGCGTGCTCCTGCTCCTGGAACGCGGAGTCGGACATCGCTTCGTCCTTCTCCTCTTCCTCCACGACGGCCGGGGAAGGACGTCCGGCTCGTCAACATCGGCGTCCGAACCTGCAGTCGGTTGCTGAGCCGGCTGCGCGTCCGATTTCTTCGTCATCACCTTCTTCGTGCGCCTCCGCTTGGGAGGCGGTGGCGGCGCGCCCGCCACTGCATCCTGGACGGAGGGCGCTTCATCCGACAACGTTGCCGAGTCGTCGTCGGCCGCCTCATCGTCAACGGCCACCGCCCGCTTGGAAACGCCGGCCCGGCGATTATTCCGTTTCGCCACAGCCGCCCGGCGCTTCCGCGGACGGTCCTCCACCACTTCCTCGTCCGAAGGGCTCATAGAACCCTCCGTATCGCTGGGCGCCCATACACGAGGGGGAGGAGGATCCACTGCCTCCTCTGCCCGAGTGTCGCCCTGATCAGCCGGAGGCGCATCCTCCAGCAACACCTTCCTCGGGAAATCTTCCGGGAGAGGGGCAGCAGAAAAGTACTCGAAGACGCGATCCTGCGCCAAAGAAAACGCAAGATCAGACGGCCAACGGACGAAACCAAAAAATTACATCAAGAAAACATTCATAAGCACTCGGAACAGCAACTTACCGGTGGTGGAGGCCTCTTCAGTGAGAAGGGGCGCGGTTGGTGCTTCTCCGACACGTGGCCGAGGAAGAACCCGCCCACGCGCGCCTTCATCTCCTCCTTGCTGACGGTGCGGTTGGCACCCCGAGTGGGATCATCCCGGCCCGAGTACTCGTAGCCCGGGTGCTTCCGCTCCTGGATTGGCTGAATCAGCCGCCTGCTAAAATTGCAGGCGACGCCAATCGCCGTCAAGCCGCCGTCGTCCTTCAGCTCCTTGATTAAGGCGAGGAGCTCGTCCACCTCCTGCATCTGGGAAGCATCGGGGAGCTCGTTCCAGCAATCCCTGATCTTCGGCCGCTCTCCAGTGTGGCAGGGGATCGCCGGTGAGTGGTTCCCAACATAAAACCACTCGGCTTTCCAACCCTTGTTGGAGGTGTTGAGGGCGATGTCGAAGTACTCGTCCTTCCGCCCTTGACGCAGCATGAACCCGGCGCCTCCCACTACCACCATCTTCTCTTCACTTGGCTGGGGCTTCAGCCAGTACAAGTATCTCCACAGGTCGAAATGGGGAGAGATCCCTAGATAGGCCTCGCAGAGATGGATAAAGACGGAAATCGCCATGATGGAGTTGGGGTTGAGGTTGATGGCCTCGATCCCGTAGAAATGAAGCAAACCTCGGAAAAACGCCCCCGATGGCAGGCCAAGTCCCGCCTCAAAGAATGGCTTGAACAGGACCAGCTCGCCGGAGTTCTCCGACGGGAAGTGTTCCCCAGCGCTCGGCCGCCACTCCGCCACGGCCTGAGACGGGAGGATGCTCCGCTCCACCATCTCCTCCAGCATCTTCGTGGTGACTCTCCCCCGCGCCCATACGGCGCCGGAGGAGGGGACCTTGCTTGGCTTGGGGGCGCCGGTGCTCTTCTTCTTCGGTGCCATGGATCTAGGGGCAGGAGTCTTCGTGCGCATTAACGAGGCTACACTCCCCGTGGTGACTGAGACCGAGGAACGGATCTACGAGCAGAATGAGCTCAGGTGGCGGCGGGATGAAGAATGAAGAAAGGGGAGAATGAATCTGGGAACGGGGGGATTTCCTCTCCAGACCTAACCCTCACCCTTTATATCGCGCCCGGATGCCCGAAATTACCGCGAGATGGCGCGATTAACGGACGCGGGCGAAACGGTAAAAAGAGCCGTTGGGCGTTCCGCCTTCCGTTACGCGCCGGGCGCCAACGGTAAAAAAGGAGCCCGAGCACTCGGGCATGGCAAAGAAGTCGGCGTGCCGCTAAGGCTCGACCAGCACTCGGACTCGGGGGCTGGCGCCGCATCCAAGACAGTGTGCCTCTCGGGCTCGATTGGCCTCGAACTACTCGGGAGCCAACACTGCGAATTAAGTGGTGTGCCGCTAAGGCTCGAACAGCACTCGCACTCGGGGGCTGGCACCGCGATTAAGTCAGTGCGCCTCTCGGGCTCGATTGGCCCCGAACTACTCGGGAGCCAACACTGCAAATCAAGTGGTGTGCCGCTAAGGCTCGAACAGCGCTTGCACTCGGGGGCTGGCGCCGCATTCAAGTCAGTGCGCCTCTCGGGCTCGATTGGCTCCGAGCCACTCGGAAGCCGACACTGCAAAGCAAAAGGCGTGCCGCTAAGGTTCGACCGGCACTCGGACTCGGGGGCTGGCGCCATATCAAAAACAGCGTGCCTCTCGGGCTCGATCAGCCCCGAAACGCTCGGGGGCTGACGCTGCGAACATATTACAACGGTTGGAGAAGCGTGGCCAAGCCTTAACAGCTCGGGGCTAGCGCTGCCGAGAGGCTTCCTCCTCAAGACTATTATGCAATGAAATCCTTTTGCAGGTTATACAATTACAATGAAGCCGGTCATACGCCGGTTACAAAGACCAAACACATCAGCCGCCAAGATGACGGCCTGGGGCACTCGTCCCTGCGCCTAGTGCTACATCCGGAGCAAGCTTGGCCCACATGAGCTCCTCGCAAGCTCTCTTGTAGCACCACTGCAGCCGTCGACGGGACAGCACCAACAGAGGGTTGTTAGCGAATGCCTTCAGGTATCCCTTGCTCTACAAAGCATTTCACCCCACATGGCCCTCGTCACACAGGAATGCGGGGGTGAACGGGACAGCACTCAGACGCTAATCAACACCTCAGAACCTTCGCAAGCACTCTTCTAGCACCATACCCTGGAGACTCCATGAACTTTCCCCGGTGGATGAACCCAGCAAAGAGCCTTCGGCATACTGACTACAAGGGCCTTATACATACTCGCTCCTGGGTGGCAGCTCTGACTCCCCGGTGGGGATTTATAGCCTCGAGCCGCCGTGGAACGAGAGACTTCCTCCGTGATGACAGACGCATGAGCTCCACGCCACGCGTCCCTCTTTCTGCCCAAGCTGCACAGGTCACCCTTATCGCCTTTGGCTTCATTCGAACACGGGAGCATCCTGTGCGATCACGGGAACACTGTTCCTGACACCGCGCATCAGAAACGACGCCTCTCCGCCTGCCTCCTCTTTGGCGTGTCTGACAAAGAGGGAATCCCCTAGGACTCGAATCACTCGCCAAGCTAAGTATTAATCAATTAACTTCGTAAATTCCATGAGCTTTGAAATGAGTTGCTAAAGTACCCGGGGAGCACACGCCATAATCCGTGAAACCTCGACTCTTCCATACGCCTACGCTCCTACGCGTGCACGCGGCCTAGCTCCCTGCGCTATGGACTATGGATATCAGGGATCAGGTGCATAAACATAACAGGTTAACTGCTCGGGGAAATTAAAAGACTTAAAAGCAGGAAGCGGGGTTCATTAATATTTATATCGCCGAGTACTTTCTCCCCTCGAATTTATGCTTCGTTGCAGGGTATGGACGACCACTCGGGGGCTGGCGCCGGGACGACCACTCGGCGTGCTCAGCCTTCACGCTCGGGGGCTGGCGCCGGGACGACCACTCGGCGTGCTCAGCCCTCACGCTCGGGGGCTGGCGCCGGGACGACCACTCGGCGTGCTCAGCCCTCACGCTCGGGGGCTGGCGCCGGGACGACCACTCGGTGTGCTCAGCCCTCACGCTCGGGGGCTGGCGCCGGGACGACTACTCGGCGTGCTCAGCCCTCACGCTCGGGGGCTGGCGCCGGGACGACTACTCGGCGTGCTCAGCCCTCACGCTCGGGGGCTGGCGCCGGGACGACTACTCGGCGTGCTCAGCCCTCACGCTCGGGGGCTGGCGCCGGGACGACTACTCGGCGTGCTCAGCCTTCACGCTCGGGGGCTGGCGCCGGGACGACTACTCGGCGTGCTCAGCCTTCACGCTCGGGGGCTGGCGCCGGGACGACTACTCGGCGTAGTCAGCCCTCACGCTCGGGGGCTGGCGCCGGGACGACCACTCGGCGTGCTCAGCCCTCACGCTCGGGGGCTGGCGCCGGGACGACTGCTCGGCGTGCCTCGGCCCTCACTCTCGGGGGCTGGGCGCCGGGTCGACTATTCGGCGTGTCTTGCAGGACTCCGCCGGTCTTCACGCTCGGAGACTGGACGCCGAAATTAACGCCGGATGATTCAGTCAGATGCTCCTTGACTAACCCTTGGACCGATTCCTACGGAATCGCTTCAAGGCTCGGGGGCTACGGCCAACGGACGCACCTCGAGGCGCATCCGTTGATTGTCTGGCAACCAAGAATAAGGCTACTAACCCTTGGACCGATTCCTTCGGAATCGCTTCAAGGCTCGGGGGCTACGGCCAACAGACGCACCTCGCGGCGCATCCGTTGGGAAACGGCTCTCTTTTTCTCTCCAGTATCACGCGGTTTCGCTTCCAACTGCAGCAAGCTCGAAGCTCATCAGATGGCACGACCTCGCCGACTTGTCGCTCAACCACGTACTACTCGGGGGCTTGTCGGGGGTAGACCCCCAGGGGTACCCAGAAAGCGGATTGGCCCAACCAGCGAGGGGCGGCCCAATCCGAGTGCTATCGGGCTGGTTTGTCAGACTGGGTGGCCCACCACTCGGGAGGCCCACCAGTCGGGCGAATCGGACGATTACGACGGCGCGCGCGGCAAGGAAGCAGGCGGCGTATCTCGCAAGAAGCTCGGGGATCAAGATAAACTAGCCGGAATTCTAGGGAAAGATATCTGTAATCGTTATAGGATCGCATCCTTGTATTTTGGGTAGGTTATGATCTCTAGCCGACTTGTAACTCAAGGCAGCCGGACTATATAAGGCGCCTTGAGACCCCCCTCCAGAACACGAGATTACAACCCACGATACGGAACCTAGGACAGAACCCAACTACGGAGATCCTTCAGGAACTTCATACACAGCAATCCATACACCCAACACAGGACGTAGGGTATTACATCATCTCGACGGCCCGAACCTGTTCAATCCTTGCGTCTTGTGTTACCATCGACTTCTGATCCTCGATCTGTCCCTCAACAAATCAATCACGTAGGCTACCCTGTGTGGACTGCCGGGTCCATAAATCCGACAATATGTAGCTTGCATTACAAACTTTGTATATGTGTGGTTCTTTGCAGGTATGACTCAAGAATATTTGTGCTCACATTCTCTCAGTATTTTGATGGATCTTCGGTTGCAGCTTTCTCAAATGTAAGAAGTTTACATTTCTTCTTGTTTTAATTTCTTTCATTTGCTTATACCTTTCTATGCAAGTTGATCTATTATTTTCTCAAAGGATGGAGTTGGTGTAAAAGAGTTTACCAAATACACATTCTTGGACTTTATTCTTAAGCGATGGACATAATTTCATACATGGGTAAACATGATAAATAATAAAGAATAAAGAATAAGACTAAGGTTGGGGAGAGCAAGGAATAAAAGAGGTTCTATAGGTACTATTAAAGATTGGCATAGGTCATGCATATACATAGTTAAGACTTAGTTTTTAGACACTACGGGGAGAATGTCAGGCCCCAGTCTTCCAAGGCGAAACAATTTTTAGAACTCCTATGCCGTACCTGAATTTGGGAGACTACGAGGCTATCACCACCGGCCGCCTACCCTTACAGACCATGGGGCATAGTCATATCTGAAGGTTCTCGTCATGTCTGAGCACCACCCTCATGCATGAGATAACTACCCTAGTCCCCCAGGACTCCGACCCTTCGGATCGACAAGCACAGAGCTAGAGCAAGTCTGAAAGGACAACGAACAGATTAGCTTAGATTGATTTGCCTAAT
Source organism: Alloteropsis semialata (assembly GCA_004135705.1). Lineage (NCBI taxonomy): Eukaryota > Viridiplantae > Streptophyta > Magnoliopsida > Poales > Poaceae > Alloteropsis > Alloteropsis semialata. Next base: position 47,267,391 of record CM014275.1, on the reverse strand, counting down.
CGTATACATTGCGTAACTATGTAAGGGGCATGGCATGGTGATAAACACTAAATGCTTAGAATTAAGACAAAAATCCATATCTGAATAATACCGACAAAAGATTACAAAACCGTACAGAGGGCCGAAGGTTTCGTCCCTGCTAGTTTTAAAACCGGTGGTGAAAACCTAGGCTTTCACAGCCGCTTTTCAGTAGCGCCCCCGAAACCGGTGCCGATAACCCCTTACAAACCGGTACTGATAAGATTTCTTTAGTAGTGTTTCTCCTATACGTTCATGATGCCCTTATAAACTAACTTCTAATGTACAAATAATAAAGCATTATAGTATTATATTTAGTACTGAAGCTAGCCTCTATTTGCACTAGTTAGCATTGCTTGGCCCACAATTACAACGCAGCGTGTTAAATAAAGTGCAAATAGAGGATAGGCAAAAAAGATTTACCCTCCGTGTGAAGCCCACATGTCACTCTTCTTTCCGCTCTCTCCATATCCAGAAATAAATATATATAGGAACATTAGATTATAGAAGTGTTTGGTTCACCATTGCTGTTTGCAATGCCTAAGTTGCACCCTTGTTGTTTGCAATGCCTAAGTTGCGGCGACGCCATAAAAATAGAGGCGGTGTTTGGTTCCTCATTTATTTGACGTGCTACACGAAACAAGGTGGTTTTCTTCAACTTTTTCTACCACTCTTGTAGCGCCATTTCTGGACACCAGGTTGTGGCGCCGCCACAACTGTGCAATAGCAGGACGAGGCCAGCAACCACGCGCATCCTACATTTTTACAAAGGAGAAGATGTATCATCTAGAGCGGCTAGGCCCAAAGTTTTTATAAATACTGAAGAAAGAGGCTTTGGTCCGACCCCCCCCCCCATTTGGCATTGGTACTGGACATTTTTTTTGGTTCAGTACCAATACCCACCATTTATACCGGACCAAAAGGCTGGTGCCCCAGGAAACTTGGGGAGGGCATTAGTACCGGGCCGTTAGCCTCCTTTAGTACCGGACAAAGATGCGACCCAGCACTAAAGCCCCTGGCCACCTTTAGTACCAGGCCATTTCTCCGCCCGGTACTGAAGCCTAACAGTTTAGTACCGGGCCTAGCCACCACACGGTACTAAATGTGCATTAATATCGGACACCTGCAGTCGGTACCAATGTGAGGATCAGAAGAAAAATCTCTGGAGCGGCTCTGCCCACCGCGTCCTTATCTTCTCTTCCTCCCCTTCCTTTCTCTCAACCTTATCTCTTCTTCCTTCCATACTTCTCTCTTCCATCTTCTCCCTTTCCTCTCTCCCTTCTGTCCTCTTCCTGTCTTCCATTGTGAGCAGAGAGCTGAGAAGCGGCGTAACACCCAAAATTTCAAAATCCTAAATCAAATTCCGCAAACAAATCCCCAAAAAACATTTCCCATTCCCTCCCTTGTTTCAGCCCAACTCGGCCTTCTTTCCCCTCCCCCCGCTCAGCCCATGCCATCAGCGCCCGGCCTGCTCACCCTCTCTCTCTCTCTCTCTCTTCTCCTCTCTGCCCACCGAGCCCACATGTCGGCTCTATCCTCTTCCTCCCGCCGATCGCCTCCCTCTCTCCCCTCCTGAGCACTCGAACCGCCCCGCCCGAGTCCTTTGTCTGCCGCGTCGCTCGCCCTCCCTCCCACTAATGCCTCGCCATCAATGCGTAGTGGCACACTCAATCCCACCCCTCGCCTCCTCTTTCCCCCCTCTTCCACAAAATGGTCGCCTCACCACCATTAATAGTCGGCCGCCGCCACTCTGATTCCCCTCCCTCCAGTGCTGATCCACTCCCCTTGAGCACCTATAAAGCCAACCCACCTCCTCCTGAACTTACCCATCCCATTCGCGCTGCAAAACAACCACCAGAAGCCCCGCCCCGACCACGCTGGAGTTCATCAAGTGCCGCCGCTCGACCGTCATCCTCCGGCCATCCCCCGACGCCAAAATCCCCCAGGGTGAGCTCCCCAAAGCTTCCTCTCTCTCCCTGTGCACTTCCCTCCTCCTCCCATGCCTCCTAGCGCCCTGCAAGAGCAGCGCCGGCGAGCCTCCACCGCAATCCATGGTAGTGCCGCCGCCATGTCCCGCCGCCGGCCGCCCAAACCCTCCCCTGTCGTCTATTTTTCAATGAACGGCCCAGATGCAGCCCCCCTAACCAGTCAACTAGGTCAAAGGAGCTGGCCCTGACACCTTTGCTAAAGAGCTCCTGCACTTTCCCAGTATAAACCCACAGTCCATGAGCTATACAACATATTTACATCCATGCCCTTGGTTTTATGCTTTAAACCCCAAGCTTCTTACAAATGCAAAAACCCGCCGTCCTATCCATTCCCTCTTGCAGATCTGACCCTTTAGTTTTATCTAATTCCGAGCACTATTTTTAGTGTCTTGAGAATATTACAAGCTAGCCCCTAAGGTCTATAGTTAATCATCTTTAGGTCCCTGCAACCTTGTTTTAGCTATAGAATCCATGTTTTAGCTCCGTTTAGCTCATTCTCATTTCATTAGTCTCCGTTTAGCGTGTGCTATCATTTAGTATCATTATTTTGTCTAGTTCATGTTTCTAAAGTTAAATAGAATATTAAATTGATTAATGAGCATTCCACTAGTGTTCTAATAAAACTTGTTTAGGTTAATACCTCAGTATTTCATAAATTCTGTTAATTTGACTAATAATAAATAAATATGTTTTTAGTAATAATTTGCTTACTTTAACACGTCACATGAAATAATTCAATCAGATGCATCACATGTCTTTTATTTTAAGTTAATTGTTAAAAGGCTTAATTCCTATGGAAATATCTATAAATAAAATATGACTAGGTTTTACTTTGCTTTTAAATTTTGGAAATAATTTGAATAAATCAACTTGGATATTTCTTTGAAATATACTTTTAGACGTGCTTTTCTTTAATTAAAATAAACAAAGCATATAGTCTTTTCTTTCTTTTACAACTCAAGTGTTACGATAGTTGTCTTTTCAACCGTTGCTGTCTTTTCATCGTTTCTCGGAGTTCGTCCTTAGTATGCTCTTTTTAAAGTTTTTCTATGACTAGTGTATTGTTCTTAGTTGTACTTGTTTGTTTGCTTTGTATGTTTGTGCCCAATGTTTGCTCTAAGTAGAAGGATTGTTGTTCGTTGCTTTCAAGATCAAGAATTCCAAGTGAGCAAAAGTTGAAGAGTAGTAAGAGTACCTTTATGTTGGAGAAAGGCAAGTGTCCCTAACCATACTCCTATCTATGCTTTTAATAAATATTTGTGATGATTTAACTGGAACATGGAGAACCACCTGGGAAAACAGTACAACCACGAGTACTATATGGCTCTGGTCGTGGCTAATTAATTAGACATGAGGCTAACTAGTGGCCTTACCGTAAGGGCAAGGAGGGGAAACGGTGAGGGGTCGTAACCTAGTCCTCTTGGAGGAGTAGCCTTTGCTAAGGTACGGTCTGATTAGGGAGGGTTATGGACCTCTCCGTGGCTGTAACTCTAGCAGGCCGCTAATTGTCTTTGTGTCTTTGTAAAGGCCTTGTAGCGTCCTTATGCAGTCACACCAAAGGTAGTGTGATGAATGTGCCTAATCAGCACCACTTGGTTGGGTCTACACTGTTGACGGTCCTTAGACGCGCCAATTGAGAACCGCAAGCGCACGGATCATCGTAGCTTTTCCCTTAGAGTATTCCATCCAAGGTTATCAATCTATGGATCGACAATGAACTTACTAGGGTTTCCCATCTAATCTAACAGATCTATCCTAGCATAAAGCATAGATTGCATATAGAGGGTAAACCTATAATATGTGAGTGAAGTGTATAGGTTGATCACATCCATAAACATAGACGAGGGTAAAGAGCAACCAAAGGGGTAAACGAGCCTATCACCTTCTAGTTGTAGTTCTAGCCAATAAAAGCAAGCGTATTATGCATCTCATCCAAAGCAATCTTTAAACTGTTACCTTCGGTCAACCTCCTGAGAATGCCACCTTACAAGGGATCATACCCTGTCATGGCACTCCCTATCGGCGTGGTTAGTTACAAGGGCACGTCCACAAGTGAACGTGTCTAGATATCATGGGGTCGACACACTAGATTTAATCTCCATGATTACATAAAGCATGCTAGATAGTCTAAACAGGAATTAGACCAAGGAACAATCATTTCATGATAGGTAGAAAGCATAGAAGGAGTTATTGAGTCGCTAAGAGATCGGATGATATGAAGAACATTACTTATATAATAGATGTATTTGGATCATCACCATCAAGTACATACCATTGATGACTTCAACTAGCTCATGAACTCCACCATGGCACAACCATGCAGGGAGGCCATGGCGGCTAGGGTTGGCCTAAGCCATCCCCTAGACAACTTTGAGGACTTGCGGCGGTCGTCGTCTCCCTTTGGCGTATGCCTGTTGACGCTCCTTAGCGACACACTTTTACCCTTGTTTATCTTCAATAATGGCATAAATTTGATATCCAAACTAATGATCATACTCTATAACCGGGACGCTTTTTTGCATATGCATGTGTTTTTAGAGGAATTCTATGTACACAGGTTTTTGGGCTTAAATGGAGCACATATGGACAAGGCTTGAGACCAAGGACGACACGGTGAAAGATGAAGGCCAGAGGCCCGAAGAAGAGGCCAGGCCGGCCAGCCCCACATGGCCTAGGCCGGCCGGCCTAGGTGGTTCCAAGCCCCATTCGTGCTCAACTTTGGTGAACCGACCTCCAAGAGTATTTTAAAGGCAAGTGCTTTAAGATAAGATCAAGAAACTTCGGGGTCAAGGTAACTCAATTGGAGAATTTGGAAGTTTATCACTTCCCATTCTTATCTCAAAGATATCCCGAAGCAAACGACGTCCAAAGGCCCACATGCATAGGTGGAACAACTACTGAAACTTCTAGAAGACTTTCCTGTGGCGGCTTGCCTCCCCCTTTGACCTAGGGTTTCCTCAGGGTATAAATACCCCCTGTGCCTTCGAGCCACGCATCAATTCATTCATCATTCACCGCCGAGGAGAAGAGGAGCTAGAGGGACACCTTTCGGAGAGCTGAGGGTCGTGCTAGTTGTCTAGGGTTCTTTCCTAGCCGATGTGGGAACCCTGCGAGGAAGATAACGTTGGAGTTCTGGAGCTAGGATCATCAAAATCAAGGTAGGATCCCGGTGGTGATATTGTGATGTACTTACATTCATGGTGAAGTTATATGTGTTTTCGAATCTTTAGCGATCAAGTGCCTCTCTTTATGATTTCATTCTTGCTTGGGTTTGCTTCTTCTTCAATCTATTCTCGAGATAGATTGCTTGGGATGTTCTTGTAGCCATGGTGGCTAGGGGTTCATACCGGATCTACCAAGTGGTTCGACACGTTCACTTGTGAACGTGCCCTTAATTTACCCACGCCGAAAGAGAGCATCATGACAGGGAGTGATCTCGAGTACGGTGGGGCTTTCGAGAGTTTGACCGGAGGTCATGATTTAAAGATGCTTTTCACTGAGATTCATATCTATCTTACTTCACTCTATTTGGTTTGGAGCTACAACATATGCATGATCTAGGTGATCTAGATTGGTTATCTCTAACTTTCTCTTGCTACCTCTGGTGTTTTATTTTAGTAGATTAGATCCATTTTTGCTTCTCTCTTCAAGATCAAAGGATTTCTATGCTAGTTCGATTGTTTTTTGTATCTTTAGTTTCACGAATTGATAAACCTTGGGGAGTACTCTAAGGGAAGAGCTACAACTGATCCGTGCGTTTGCGGTTCACCATTGATGTGCCTAAGGGCCGTCAACAATGCCCTAGGATTCGCCGAATTCTGGTGGATTGATTGTCGTGCCTTTGGGTATCGGGGCTGTAAATAGTCCGAGGAAACCCTAGCTCAAAGCGGAGGTTGAGGCAGCGCAAAAAGAGGCTGGGCCGGCTGGCCTGGCCCCCACTGGGCCGGCCAGCCTGGGCCCTTTTTGGCCCGCCTCAGCCTCATCTTTTGCGTGCGAGCTTCTTGATCCTCCAGGACTTCTGATGCTAATGCATGTGGGGATTGGACGTTGGTTGCTTCGGGATAAGATTGGGTCTTGATAACTTTCCAAATGTCTGCCTGATTCGCCTTGATCCCAAAGTAATCCGACCTTATCTTAAAGTCTTAGTCCTTGCACATTCTTGGAGGTTGGTTCACCATAGATGAGAGCGAATAAAATCCGAGTCGTATTAGGTCCTTTGCCTTCATATTCCTCCATGCTACGCATGATCTTGATATTCATCCAAAAGTGCTCATTTATAGCTCAAAAACCTACGTAAACCAAAATCCGCCAAAAATACATGCACATGCGAAAACGGGGTTATTTCAAGTGCCAAGTGGCAGGTTAGTTTATGAATTGGTCCCAAAACACCACCTAATTAGCACTAAAAGTGTACCATTAATGAGCGTCAACATACGCTTCTTGTCGGTAAAGTGTACAACCTCTGCAGAGTGTTAAAAACTGTTATAACAGTCGTGCTCACGGTCAAAAGCGGCCTGGACCCTCACATGATTAATAAACTTGAATATGGAATTGAATCGTGATTCTGATTATTTCTTTTGGCCTTGCTGAGTACCAACTATAAGTGTACTCATCCTTGCTTAATGCTGCTCAGAAGATGATGTGAAGTTGTTGAAGATGGTGCTAGACGTACACAACCCCAGTGATTGCCTGTGAAGTGTTGGAGCCTTCGTTTCCAGGATAAGCTGTGACTCTGATAGTTTGTAAGTCTTTTGTATTGTTTTACGTGATACTGCTATTGTTTATCACTGATGAAGTCTCATATGTGTGTAAACTTGATCCTGGCGCACATATGATTATCATTCGGTTTTGTCCTTAAAACCGAGTGTGACAAACGGGTGCAAGGTGCCTGCGTGGGCTTGGGCGAAGGGCTTGCGCGAACGCGCGGCCGGCCCCGATGCGAGCGCGCAGCGGCCACGGCGAGGGCGCGCGGGCGACCGGCGGCCGGGGTGCGGAAGAGCGAGCTGGGATGGATGGCGACCGGCGAAGAGATGTTTGTATGTGTTATTGTGTTTGTAATTTTTATTTGTGCTTATGCTTGTGTTTGTGCTTGTAATCCTTGTTTGTGCTTGTAATGTTGGTTCGATGTGAATCTAAGTGAATCAGAGAGAGGTTCCGGCCCATGTCCCTTCCTATCTCTTTTCTCATTTTTTTTCCATGGCCGCATCTATGCCGTCTGTTCTTCTTTCTTCTTCATGTTCTTCTTCTGATGGTGAAGAATAGACGAAGGGGGAGAAAGAAGAAGAGAGAGAGAGAGATGAGCAGTGGTAAAAAAAGAGAAGAGAGGGAGAGAAAGGACCGGAGAGCTCAATTATTTTTTTTCATTGAAAATTCCTTTAGCACCGGGTGATAATACCACCCGGTACCAAATCCTTCCTTTTAGGATACCCTTTAGTACCAAAATTCTAGTACCATGCAGGGATCCGATACTAAAGGGGGCTACAAACCGGTATTAGATGACCTTTCTCTAGTTGTGATCGGTGATGATTAATAAGTGGGTGTTTGTTTTCCAACATAGATTATATAATTTAACTAATGAGTCAAGCGTATTATAGTAAAAGGTCATCGTGGACCATCCAAATAATGTCAAATAAGCTTTTCGCGACCGTGCCTTAGCACGTATTTCATTAAGAGGAGTAGAGAAAACACAAACAAAGTACAAGGGAAAAACAGGAAAAAACACGGTCCGTTCATCGGGACGGATGATCGGCCGGACAGAGAAAAACTACCAAAAAAAGATTACACAGGCACGAGTCCGCGACCCGGGGGTGAAGCTAAATCGGAAAGGGAACCCAGTAGAGCAAGGCTCCTAAACCGGGCCTGAATCCATTGGTCAATCTGCTCTCTGATCGCACGCAACAGCTCGATCGTCGATCGGTGCTTCCTATCGAAGGTCCGGGCATTGCGTTCTAGCCAGATGTTCCAAGCGACCAAGGTGACAAGGGTGTCGAAACCTTTCCTGACTGATTTGTGGAGCATCTTTCTAGAGGCCGCCCACCAATCAGCAAAGGAGAAGTGTGTCCTCGGCGGAGTAAGGTGCTGCCATCCGTGATTCTGTAGCACAGAATGCCAGACAACCCGGGCATAGGGGCAAAAGAGGAGGAGGTGTTCAATGGTTTCCGAAGCCTGATCGCAGACAACGCAGGTGTCATCCGCTTGCAGGTTGTGCCGTTTTCTTCGTGCAGCCGTCCAGCAGCGGTCATGCAAAGCCAGCCATAGGAAGAACTTGCATCTTCCCGGAGCTGCTGTCTTATGAAGAATGCTTGCAGCTGGTATGGCATACTGCCCAATGAAGAAAGCACGGTAGGCAGAAGCCGTTGAAAAGACGCCATCCGCCGTCCATTTCCACCTGAACACGTCGGGTGTGCCTGGCGTGATAGTGGTCGTTTGCAAGATCTCCCAGACATCAAGGTAGTCGAGCAAAACTTGCACTGTCAATGCTCCCGTAATGTCTTTCACCCATTGCTTATTCGCCAAGGCTTCAGCAACCGTTCGTTTGAGCCGAATACGAGGCCTCACCGCCTGTAGGAGACAAGGGGCAAGATCCTCGATCGATTGTCCATTAATCCATCGATCAGTCCAGAAGAGGGCTTTGCAGCCATCTCCGACCACCACCGTAACCGAGAGGTGAAACATGGCTGCGACCTGCGGTTCAACCGAGTCCGGGAGGGATGTCCAAGGTCGGTCACTGGCCGTCTTCCGGAGCCAAAGCCATCTCATCCTTAGAGCAAAGCCGAAAATCCTGAGATCAACAAAACCAAGGCCTCCTAGATCGGATGGACGGCAAACCCGGGGCCATGCTAGCATGCAATGTCCACCTGCCACCGAGTCAGTTCCCTTCCACAAGAAGGCCCTCCGGCGTTTGTCAATGCAATCGATGGCCCAGGGGGAGATGGCAATCGCGATGGCCGTGTGTATGGGAACTGCTGACATCCTGACTCGAACAAGTACAGCACGACCAGCCTTGCTCATCATCTTGGCCTGCCAAGTTGGTAGTCCATCCGATACTCGATCGATCAAGGGTTGGAGATCGGCTCTCCTGAGTTGTCTGACAGATAAAGGAACTCCCAGGTATTTGCAGGGTAGCGATGCCAGCTTTCCCGGGAAGAAGCGTAAGAGAGTCACTGTATCTTCCAAGTTGCATTGGAGAGGCAAAATTGTGCATTTGCTCGGGTTGATGGTTAAGCCCGTTGCACGACCAAAAATATCAAGAACTGTGGTTGCTGTTGTCAGGTCTTGTTGCTCAGGGGAGATGAAGAGGACGACGTCGTCGGCATAGAGGAAAATACGTTCCTTGATTCCCTGCTGGCCAAGGTTCTTTAGAAGTCCTTCCTGACTTGCAGCTCGAACAAGACCATTCAAAGCTTCCATGACTAGCACGAACAGCATCGGGGAAAGAGGGTCGCCTTGACGTAAACCGCGGGCGTGGCAAATGCGTTGTCCAGGGGTACCATTGACGATGATCTTGGTGCTGGCCGTTGAAAGGAGAACACTAATCCAGTTTAGCCATCTTCGAGAGAAACCCATGTGCCGTAGAATAGCGAGCAGGAAGATCCAATTGACAGAGTCAAAAGCTCTGGCGATATCAATCTTGATCAGGGCACTTGGTGTTTTTGTTCTATGTAGCAGCTTGGCCGACAGATGCACAGCTTTGAAATTTTCGTGAATTTGGCGCTGCTTGATGAAGGCGCTCTGGTTATATCTCACGAGGTGCTGGAGATTCGGAGCGAGTCTGGTTGCGAGTACCTTTGCAAACAGCTTGGAGAAGCTGTGAATTAAACTGATGGGCCGATAATCCGAAAGGAGCGACGCATCTGGCTTCTTCCTTATTAAGATCATATATGCCTGGTTAAGGAGATATAAGCTCCTGGAATCGAGCGTCCACAGAGCGTGAAAGGCTCTCATTACATCTTCCTTGATGATCGGCCACACTGTGCGGTAGAACAATCCTGTGAATCCATCTGGACCCGGCGCTTTATCGATCGGCATTTCAAGTATGGTTTGCCAGACCTCCTCAGCACTGAAGCAGTGATCAGCCGGTGAAGAACTCTGTGATGGGATTCCGAGTCGCTGAAAATTCAGAGAAACTGTGGCAACGTCAGACCTGCCAAGGATACTGTCAAAGTGCTTGAAGATGGCCTCGGCCTTTGCTGCATCGTGCACAATCTCCATGTCTTCCACACGGACTGAGGCAATGAAACTCTTTCTTTTTCTGTGGCAGGCTTGTAGGTGGAAGAAACGAGTGTTAGCGTCACCTTCGGCGAGGTAGGTCACCCGGGATCGTTGTCTGGCGATCGTTCTCAAGAGGGAGGAGAGGCCCAAGCAATGGAGTTTCATCCTGTTGCGTAGGGCGCGTTCGTGCACCGCCAAGTCTCTACGATCTTGGGCCTGATCAAAACGGAACACAAGCTCCTTGGCTATTTCTAGTTGCAGTCTGATGCTTCCAACATGCTTCGTACTCCAACGTTTGAGAGCCGACGCTGTGGCACGGAGCTTGAAGTCCAGAACGCGGAATGGATCAGCATCAGGTCCTGGACTGTTCCAAGCTGCGGTTACCGTGTCGATGTAACCTTCATATTGCGGCCAGAAATTTTCAAATTGGAACCTCCTGAATGATTTGAAGAAGCAGTTAGTTTGGAGCAGCAGGGGTGCATGGTCCGAGCTCTCCGAGGACAGGGCCCGTAGGTGGTGGTCAGGGTATATATTTGCCCAGTCGTCCGTGACGAAGACGCGGTCGATGCGTTCCAGAGTCGGACACGCACGTTCACTGCTCCAAGTGAAGAGCCGGCCGTGAAGATGGAGTTCCATGAGCTCAGCCTCGTCTAGGAAACGCCGGAAACTATTCATCATACGGCGGTTGAGGCGGTCGTTGTTTTTATCTGCTGCTTTGTAGATGAGATTAAAATCTCCACAGAGCAGCCAGCGATCCGAGCGGCCCGCGCGCAGATGGCGAAGTTCGTCCAGGAAGATGACCTTTTCAGCATCGGTCTGAGGACCATAAACACAGGTGATCCACCAATCCTCGCCGCTGGAGAGTGAAGCAATCTTGGCCGTGATGGAATGGTCCTTGGGGAGCGGGTTCGTGAGCGACCAGGCATCCCTGTGCCACGCGAGGAGGACGCCCCCACAAGTGTTCGACGCCGGTACGTGCACATATTCAAAGCCCGGTCCCAGAAGCTCCAGGATAGTGGCATCGGTGCAAGTATCCAACTTAGTTTCTTGCAGGGTGATCAGAGACACTCGTTCTTGTGCAACCAGGTCGTGGACCATGTCCCGTTTCGCCCGGGCATTCAGTCCACGGACATTCCATACTAGCAAGTTCTCACAATTCATTACAAACCATGTGCGACAGTTTTAGCGACAATCCTCCTCCAAGCCGGATCACGGCTCAGGCGCCGACCAGGTGGACACGAACGAAGGCCCACCTTCAGGCATCAAGGTGCTCAGCACCTCACATTGCGAAGGCGTGAGCGTTGTGGCGAAGACGTCGAGGAAGCGGCGGAATGCAGCAGCATCTGGAGGTCCGGTGGCAGAGGAGATGCCCAATTTCTTCATGAGGACGTTCTGGGCCTGCAAGGCCGGCTTGGTGCGGTTCCTCGATTTCATGGCCAGCCGCTCGCTCCTGCGGAGCCGCGAAGCGGGCGTGGCTTGCGGGCTCCGGGCCTTGCGGCGCGGGGGGGTGCGACGCAGCACGCCTGGCGTCGCCGGCCTGCATACGTCCGAAGCAAAACGGGCGACATTAGCTCGGACAGGGGTAGAGACGTCCTGGGGTATATGAAGGGGGGGGCCCGTGAAGATCCTCGAGTTGTCGTAACGAAGGCGTTATGACCCGGAGATAGAGGTAAATCGACCAGAGCAGCATCGGCAAAACGGACTGCTTCAAGTTCAGTGATCGCTACCTCAGTTACGGTGTTGTCGGGACGGGCTGTAGACGATCCGGCAACAGGTGGCGCGACCGCTGCCTGAAGCACTGAGTTGTCGGGCTGAGGTGTGGATGATCCGACATCAGGTAGCGCGGCCTCCGGTTCTCGCTGGGTCGAGACATCCACATGCGGAGCATGGACGAGCCCGGCGGGCGAATAAGGCCCAACAGCGGCGGTAGACAGGCCAGGTCCAGCGGACGAGTAGTGGGCTTCCCCTAGTTGGGCCTCCCAAAGCATCGGGTCTCCCCTCAGGACAACCGGTCGGGGGGAGGGGGGCCTGTTGCGCTCCATCCAGGCAGGGTCATCACCTGGATATGCGCGCCGCGGAGACAGGGAGCGCGCGTGTCCGTCCAACGGGCGACCGGCTTCTTCGCACATGGGGTCGCAGGCCGAATCCAGCCGCGATGTGGGGGTGGTGGCCCGCAGAATGGCCTCCAGCGACGTGTCGAGCACCGGGTGGGGGGGCCTGCAGCCCTGCATGTGCAGCAGGCATGGCCAATCCCTGATCGACAGCGGGACCATACGCCATGCCGCTGGCACGACGCCCGAAGCGTAGAGGCGCGGCGAGGCCGCATGCCCTGCCGGCCAGCGCGCCCGGCGCCGGAACGAACACCGCCCCCCAACCGGGACCCAAGGATGGATCCGGACCAGCGTCCGGGGCCGCATCGTCGGGGTGCGATGTCCG
>CM014275.1:47238821-47253738 GCA_004135705.1 Alloteropsis semialata | reverse complement strand
AAATAACAAAGTGCTCCCTCAATAACATTTAGATCATACAACATAAAGTTGTGGCATTTATTAGAGCAATGGTACAATGTTACTTGATGTTTCGATTAAAGGGCACAATATAGACCGTCATATTATATAGATAAGAAACAAAAGATCGGGTTGCCTCCCGCAAAGCACTTCATTTAAATTCATAGAGCTAGAATTTCTCACGTACCTTCTCATTGTTGTGAAGCCATGGTCCTTTGTGCGAGAATCCAAAGTATCCATGCAGCTTGATGTTGCCTAGTGTAATTCGTCGTGGTTCGCTCAAAACATCTTCATGAATAGGATGTAGCCATCTTGTGTCTTCATATGCCAATATTTTTGGGGATCTTCATTTTGTTCTAAGCTTCTGAATTTGATCATGTACGCTTGATGAAAGCATTGCCCGAGCTCCTCCTCATTGTTGTCATCGTTATCTCTTCTACCTTATTCTCATCACGTTACTCCTGCCTCTTCTTCGTGGATTTTCTCCTGTGTACAGAATAGAATATATACCAAATATAGATCTATTGAAAAGTTTGTGAAATTACCTTTCCAACGAGTGGTCATTCATCTTAAACGGAGTTCAAACGAGAGAGTTATGCCCAATTTACTTTAGCACTGGGTGCTGTCCAGAAATTTTAGAATGCACGACATTCGATGTTTTGATCATAACTACTCGTAGGAATCTCCGATTGACTTAGTTCTTGATTCATTGGAACCGGAACTTCATGGTATTTTAAATATCCAAAAATATTCTACTATTTTCTTCAAAGGTTGTGCAAACTTTTGATGCGAACAGTACCTTCATGTGAATTGGTCCTAAGATGTTAATGATCTTGATCTTGTTGTCTTTGGAGTGTCGTGTTGCGCATCCTTAGTATTCAAGGTCATTACCATTGATTCACCAGTGAGTGGCATTTCAATGATGAGTTTTCTCGATAGTTCTTGCTTTACCCAAGGTGCCGGGATCGTAGGGGCTCTTGCTCTTTATGTCAATGATTTGAGCGGTTTCCTTCGTTGGTAGCACCACTCAATTAGAAGCTTATTGAGCATCCTACTAAAGAAGATTTGTGGTGTCATGGTGCTTCCAATCTTGTTGCCTCTAGTCTTGATCAACTTCAAATTATCATCTTTGGTGCTCAAGGCCCTCCAATCTTCCCTTGACATCATCATCACCTTCCCGGTTGTTTGCTGCTGCCTCTTCTTCGTTGAATTGTTCTTCGTTCAGTGCAGAACATGTACCAAAATTCTACTCCATTACAATGTGCAGCAAATTCCCTTTCCAACGAGTGCTCATTCACTCCAAACGGACTACGGATGAAAGAGTTACGCTTGTTTTGTTCCGGCACTACGTTCTGTCCCGAGCAGATTTCAGAACGTGTAGTGTTGAAAGATTTTACTATAACTCCTTCCACCGATCTCCAAAATTTGTGATTCTTAATGCGTTGGAAAGAAGAATTGATGGAGCTTCATATTTTCTAATTGTACTCAATGGTACCTCTCTGATCATGAGCAAAAAACTGGTCTCAATAGCACCCTTCCAGAGACGTTGATGATCGGATCTCACGACTTCTTTGGGGTATGATTCATCACCTATAGTTTGAACAAACAATTCTCCAAGAAATATTAATCTTAAAAATTAATTGACACATCGGCATATCTTGCTCATCTTCACTTGTTTAGGGTGGGGTCTCGATAGTGGATGATGGGCCACTAACAAAAGTTAGCACCTACCACTAAAGAGCGAATCTTCACATAGCCATCAACTTGTGGGAGCAAGTTTGGACTTGTTAAAGCCCAAGCTTAGTGTCAAGATTTTCACCTTCTTTCAAGGACACAAACAAGAAAACAAGGATATATGCAATAATAAAAATTAGGGTTAGCCCAAAAAATTAGATAGATCTTCCTAGGGTTCGGGTTGCCGATCCCCGGCAACGGCGCCAGAAAAGCTTGTTGACGGTCCATAGACGCGCCAATTGTGAACCGCAAGCGCACGGATCATCGTAGCTTTTCCCTTAGAGTATTCCATCCAAGGTTTATCAATCCGTGGATCGACAATGAACTTACTAGGGTTTCCCATCTAATCTAACGGATCTATTCCTAGCATGAAGCGCTGATTGCATATAAAAGGGTAAAACCTATAAGATTTGAGTGGAGTGTATAGATTGATCACATCCATAAACATAGGCAAAGGTAGAGCGACCAAAGGATAAACGGGCCTATCGTCGTCTAGTTGTAGTTCTAGCAAATAAGAGTAAACGTATCATGCATCTCATCTAAAGCTGTCTTAAACCCTTACCTCCGGTCAACCTCCCGATAACGCCACCGTATACGGGATCACACCCTGTCATGATTCTCTCTAACGGCGTGGTTAGTACAAGGGCACGTCCACAAGTGAATGTGTCTAGATATCATGAAGGGTCGACATGCTAGATCTAATCACCATGATTACATAAAGCATGCTATATAGTTTAACCTATGTGTTAGACTAAGAAACAATCATATTCATGATAGGTAGAAAGCATAGAAAGAGTTATCGAGTCGCTAAGAGACCGGATGACATGAAGAATATTACTCATATAATAGATGTGTTTGGATCATCACCACCGAATATATATCATTGATGACTCCAACTAGCTCCTGAACTCCACCATGGCACAACCACGCAGGGAGGCCATGGTGGCTAGGGTTGGCCTAAGCCATCCCTAGACAACTTCGAGGACTTGCGGCGGCCGTCGTCTCCTTTTGGTGTATGCCCTAGGTTTCGCCGAGTTCTGGTGGATTGATGCGCCTCCCTTCGTGTACAGGGACTATAAATAGTCCGAGGAGTCCGTGGTTCAAAGGGGAGGTCGAACCGACGTAAAAACACCCTAGGCCGGCCGGCCTAGGCCTTTTTTGGCCCGGCTCGGTCCCATCTTTCGCGTGAAAGCTTCTCTCGACGATTCTTGTCCATGTATGCATGATGTCCTATATGGAAGTTGGTCCGAAAGCATTGGTTTGGGCCTCTTTTGCTTGGCTTGATTCCGTTGGGTTTGGTGTTGCTTTTGGACTTGAATATAAATGCCCCAAATTGGGCCATTTTCCTGCAAAAACACGATATGCTCCAAAATACAACACACATACGAAAATGGGATTATTTCACGTGCCAAGTGGCAGGTTAGTATATGAATTAGTCCAAAATCACCACTTAAATGGCACTAAAAGTGTACGTATAACGAGCGTCAACATGTCCACACCGCAAACCAACCCGACGTGGGCAGGAATTACAGACGTGATTCTACCGCGATGTGCTAATAGAATCAACAAGCCTAACCGTACCCGTTTATCAGATCAAGGCCGACGGGATGCAGTGAACAACCGCGTACCTGCCGTGAAGAATCAATGGAGATCCAAGAGAACTCGCCGCCAATGTGCCTCCCCGCAACCAGCGTGATCTTCTTGCTTCACTTCAGCGTCCAGAACATGCAGATCGCCTGTTAACCTAAGGTCACCGGATTATGCGCTCCGCACCGATCCAGTTGCCGTGCACAGCCGATGTGGCCGCCGCCGCTGCACACCCACGCAGAGGAAAGACGTCTCTGATACCACTGTACTACCCTAGGCCGCCGGCTATCGCCGTCGACGTGAGCACATACAAGGTGGAGATCGAGAGATGGTAGATACTGGGGAAGGAGGAACGAGATCCCCTTCTTCAGTTCTGTTTCGATTCAGAAAAGCAAATTGAGTTTTGCCTACGGCTTACAGACGGTTTATGCTACACCGTCGCCCCTGACTAGTGGGCCATACACACACATGTTCCACCGCTAACACCCAGACACGTCACAGAGTTAAACCTCCCGCGCACGTCGAAGACGCCTTTACATCTTTACGCCTCCACTCGTGTGTTGACAGCTTCAGGTGCGACATGTATACTTGAGCTTTTATAGATATATTTCATGGATCTGTTAGCTCTTGGGGTTGTGATCATGTAGTTCAAGTATTGTGTCGATCCGTGGTACACGGAGAATTTAATTTGGATTTAAAGAAGAGGTGCTGGTTCTTGTTCGTTGTTCTTGTCTCTGTTCTTCGCAGGTTCGAGGAAGCAGCAGCAGCTTGCGGTGGTCGGGGTCCAGGCGTGGGTGGCTCGGTGCGGCCAGCAGCGGCACGTGGGCCGGCTTCCGACGCGGTCGCTCAAGGAGCAACCAGGCCCGCGGCGATAGCAAGGCCAGCAGAGCCGACAGCACGTGGGAGTCCAGCTCGTGAAGTCGTGAGATTTAATCTTTATTGCAACTTTGTTTAGTTGTTTTTAATTCTTGCTAATCACTGTTTGCTTCCTTAATTAATGTTAGTTAATATTGCTAATCAGTAACCTCTCTTGCTAATATTTATTTAGCCTTAATTAATTAATCTTCCATGCTTAGTTAGGTTAAGTGCCTTTTCAGTGAGAGTTTAATTGTGAGTTAGCTTAATCTCCTGTGCAAGCTTTTCGTTGTCTTGCTTTTCCTTCCGCATTGCTCTGTGCTTGTCTAGTTGTTCCTAGAGTGAGCTTGTCATGAGTTGACTTGTATTACCTTAACGATTTTGAAAGAAGTGTGATTGGGTTGTAATCGGAATATAGGCCTTGTTTTTTTGAGCGAGAATTTTTAAAGGCTCCTATTCACCCCTCGAGTCGCCTGTTTCGGTCCTTCAGATTGATTGAAACAGGTGGATCAACTTGATCCTGGGCAGAAAGCAAAACAGGCCTGGTATCATTCCTGTGTTGCCGAACGAAGCCGGAGGCCGTCTGGTCGCTCTTCGTGGTGCTGCCCATTCGTCCTTGCCCATCAACCGACTAGCCGTATGCAGGCAAATCTGCTTTGTAGTTTTATGAATTTGAGACATACACATCGCAAAAAAAATAGTACTAATCACTAATTCTGAATTTTTCATGTGGTGCATCTGCAGTTCTGCACCACCTGGTGTCTACGTAGCTTCGCCGGCCACTGGCCATACGGGATGGAGACGAAGCTTACCCTGGCGCCGCCGAAGTTCCTCGTGGCCATGTTCCCGGTGGCGAGCAGCAATCTGCACGACAGTGTCGCCATGCTTTCCTCACCTGGCGCACGGCCCGTGGATAGAGACGCTCGAGCTGCCATAGCCTAGAGCTAGGTGGGCGTTCTTGACAATGGACTTCCTGGTTGGGTTGCTCTGCTGGAGCAAGGAGGGAGCTGATAGGAGCCGGTGGTGCTTCTCGTGATTGGATTTGGTGAAGGCTGTTACGTGGCTGCTTCATTCAGAAGCGGAGCAGGGACATGGGGTGTAGTTGGAGGTGTTCTGGATGTTTTGGATTGGCGAGGAAAGCTGCTGATTTTCTTGCTCTGCTGCAGTTCCGTGGAAGAAAAAATGGAGAAAGCCAGAAAGGAGAAGAAGAGGAGTTCAGAGAAGGGAGAGAAAATATGATCTTGCTGGGTGATTCGAGAATGTTGCCGGTTTGGATGGGTGCGGCGGATGCTGCTTGTTGCGCGCGACCGGTGGAGAAGAGGAGAAGAAAGGAGAATGAAAACTTGAAAAGGCGATTGACATGTGGGTCCCAATCACAATAGTATAATGGACTTTTCACGACAACATGTCTTATTGCTGGAGCTGGATATATGTTTTTTAACAAACGTATAGACAACTCCAGTATTTTTCTGAGTTTGTAGAGTGAAGCTGCAAAGAGATGGAGTTGGTAGAGCCTTTATTTGCACTAGTAGCATTGCCAGGCCTACACCTACAACGCAAGTGTTAAATAAAGCAATCATTTCTGGCTAAGAGGATAGGTAAAAAAGATTTACCCTCCTTGTTGAAGCCCACCTGTCACTCTTCTTTCCGCTCTCTCCTCATCCAGAAATATATATATATATATATATATATATATATGTATATATATATATATATATATATATATATATATATATATATATATATATATATATATAGTGTTTTGCTATAATGCACCTGGGTGCATTTCCTATAGAAAATGCACCCAGGTCCGACTGCGCGCCTGGGCCGAGCCAACTTGCCGAATCGACCGGCCCGACCCGACCTCCCGCAACTGATCCTGGCCTCCCTCCCCGCGACATTTTTTTAATTATTTCAGAACCGCCGCGCGCTGGTTCGTGGGCCCACAAAATCGCACAATCCTTTTGCGGTTACTCTTCTCCTGTGCTCCTCTCTTTTTCCACCGTTCTGCTTTATCCTTCCCCCGAGCGTCCGTTTGTGCGATCGAGTGATTGTCGCCGGTTTCCTTCTTCCATTTCAGCGGATTGTCTCCTGATATTGGAGCATTGGGGTTCCCCTGTTTTGTTCTGCAAGTTCAATTGGTTCGTAAAGTGAACCAGCGCATTGGGGTTTTCTTTGGCGGAGCATTTGGTGATTCAAGTGGCGCCGCGCTTTTTTCAAGGTCTTGTTGTGCTTCAAATCTGGTAGTTTATCTTTACCTCGAGGTATGTATCAATTCCTCTCTTCTCGCGCCATGGCAACCGTACACTATTTTTCCCCCGAATCGAGACCTAGGGTTTCGTATGGTTGCTGTTCTTATTTTTTATTGTGGTGTTGTAGTCTTTTTCGGTTAAATTTATTCGATTTAGTAGATCCCAATGTGATTGTTTAGTTCAATGCTCTGGCAGTTGTTGTTCAACATTTGTTCAATTGGTTGGTGGTGGTCCCTACTTTTTTGAGCACTGGTAGCTGTTGTGCAACAATTGTTCAATTGGTTGGTGTTGCAATTGTGTTTACTGTTAGTTTGCAAATGTGTTTGCTTTTGGTTGCAATTGTATTTTTTTGAGCCCTGGTAGCTGTTGTGCAACAAATGTTCAATTGGTTGGTGTTGCAATTGTGTTTACTGTTAGTTTGCAAATGTGTTTGCTTTTAATTGCAATTGTATTTTTTTTAGCCCTGGTAGCTGTTGTGCAACAAATGTTCAATTGGTTGGTGTTGCAATTGTGTTTACTGTTAGTTTGCAAATGTGTTTGTTTTTTGTTGCAATTGTATTTTTTTTAGCCCTGTTAGCTGTTGTGCAACAAATATTGAATTGGTTGGTATTGCAATTGTGTTTGCTGTTAGTTTGCAAATGTGTTTGCTTTTGGTTGCAATTGTATTTTTTTAGCCCTGGTAGCTGTTGTGCAACAAATATTGAATTGGTTGGTGTTCCAATTGTGTTTGCTGGTTGCAATTGTTCATTATAAGGTTAATTTTTTATTTTATTTTCAGTTACATAATGGATAGCGATCAAGCTGAGTGCACTGGTGAAGATGCTTCCTGTAGGAGGAACCCTAGGCGTAATGCTGGTTCGAAAAGGCATGGTACAGATCAAGCAAGTAGACCTAGCAAGAGGGGTCTGTCCAAACGTAGTCCATCTTCCAGCCGAGCTGTTGTTCAGGTAAATTTGGTTTTGTTCATTTGTTAGTGCAAACAAATTCTTTAGTTAATATCTGGTTTGTTTCAATTATCGTTATTTGCTATTGTAGACTCCTTCACGTGCTGTTGTTGTGCCCACTTCTGTTGATGATAAAAAGAGTGGAAATTATTCTATCCGTTGCTCCCCTAGTTTATTTAGAAGATTTCTTCCTACTGTTAATGCTGATATGAGGGCAAGGATTCAGTGCATGGGTTTTGGTAGACTCTTGGATCTGAAGGCAGAAAAAATTGACAGAGAGTTGGTTACCTAGCTGATGGATAGGTTCAATTTAGAGACAATGACTCTTGAAATTGGAGGTGAAAACAGATCAGTGTTACTGAGCATGCTGTTTGATGCATGTTCCGTCTTCCGAATGTGGCGTTAACCCCCATTTTTCAATGACAGAGATGGATAACTAGCACGGCAACTGGCCGCGCAAGAAATATTAGGTGATTCTAGTGCTAAGATGTCATCTAAAACCTTGGGTGCAAAGATTTTATCTGGGACACTTGATCTGGATAATTGTATCAGGTGTTTCTTCATGGTTGCCTTTTGCAACATTCTGTTCTCCAACTCAGATTCCTACATCAGAAATCTTGATGCGGTGTACACACAGTCACTTGCTGATATTCCTAGCATTAATTGGGTGCAAGGCTGTTGTTGATTCACTTTGTTTAGCTGTAAGGTGTTATTATTCTGCTAAGAGGAGCAAGGAGAAGTATCCTATATCTGGCTGTACTATTTTTCTTAGTGTGAGTTTTTGCTGAAGTTTTGTAAATTTATTTGTTTTTTGAGTTATTTGCACTGTGTCTAATTTTTTTCTTGCATCAAAATATTGTAGTTGTTGTACGTTGACTTCCTGCAGCATGGCTATGAGACTTCTTCGATGCTGCCTCGATGTGCCTACCTTGAGCAGAAGATCGTTGATATGATCATTGCAGCTGATCGCAGACGAGATGTACCTGGAAGCTTTGGTCATTTGACGGTATTTGATTCTACACCTTTTCTTTTCTTTTTATATAATAGTTTTCCAATTTTGTAATGTGACATGCATGTTTAGTAGTTTGCTTATAATTTCATTGTTTTATTTTTTTAGTTGAAGGCTATCGAGACAACTTGCTAAGTTGAGGTTGAGGTGCCGCTGCAAGCCTGTGCCTCTAATGTGCAGTTTCATACGGATGTGCCTAGCATTCCGGAGGCTTCATCAAATTATTCTAATCTGATATAGATTCATTTATTGCACAGCTACTACTTGATATTGCCTAGTAAGGAAAAATGCTTAGAAGCTCAGATGGTAGTGAATAAGTTTGGTGAAGATACTGCGCAGGCGCAGGAGTTTCTTACAATGGGTCAAAATTTAATGGCCAGCGCTCAGCAGAACTGCATTACCAGTTTGAGGAACCTGTTAACACAGGTTTATGAAGAGATGCAGAAGTCCAGTAACAACCAAGTTCCTGCAGAGGACGCTCCTGCGGGCTTTGTTCCTGCAGAGGATGCAGTGCATGTTGAGAGAGAGTAGCCTCTTCATGGAGAGGAAAATGCAGAGGATGCAGTGCATGTTGGCACTGGTGATGTTGATAGAGAGCAGGATCTTCATGGAGAGGAAAATGCAGAGGATGCAGTGCATGTTGCCACTGGTGATGTTGATAGAGAACAAGCTCTTCATATAGAGGAAACTACAGAGGATTTAGTGCATGTTGGCACTGGTTATGTTGACAGAGAGCAGCATCTTGATGAAGAGGGAACTCCAGAGGATTCAGTGCATGATGGCACTCATGTTGTTGAGAGAGAGCAGCCTATTTAAGAAGAGGAATTATCAATAGTTGAGAAAGACCAGTCTGCTCATGAAGAGGAGACTGAACAAGCTGAAAAAGATGAGTCTGTTCGTAATGATGAAGCTGCAAAAGTTTTGAAAGAGCAGTCTGATGAAGAGGAGAGGGAACAAGGTGAAAAAGAGGTGTTTGTTCATGATGAGGAAATTGCTTATATTCAGTATCCGCGGTGTGATGAACAAAATTTTGTTGCGCCTAGTCCTTTGGATGTGATAACGCCTGGTCAGGATGATGCTGATGATACTTTTTTAAAGGACATGGCTTCTGGTGGAATGGGTTCTGGTGGAGTTAATAGCAATGCTCTAACAGATGATCAAGATGAGTTCATTAAATCAATGTTTGTATGTTCTAGTCCTTCTCAGTCATGTTCTTCACATAAGGATGATTTTTCTGCTGTGTCAGGAATGAAAGATGATTGTCCTACTGTGTCAGGAATGAAAGATGGTGATGATGAAGAAGAGAAGGCAGATATTTCAAGTAAGTGTTGCAATGTAATGTTTTTATTTGTCTTTATCTATCTTTATTTTATATCTGTTGCTGATGTTTTATATCTTTTTCAGCACCTCCACATCTGAGGTCTTCTTCAAGGAATTTAGAATTTGTATGTGACATGATTTTTCAGAGCAGTGCAATTGTTGGTGTGCGACATGGCTATGATGCTTTTTCCATGCGTTGTGGTCCTTCGAACAAGGAGGTACTTGATCCTATTGAGTCAGTTTCAGCTTTAGCTTCAGCTTCAGCTTCTGTTTCAGGTTCAGCATGATGATGAAATGATCGGTTGAAGGCTCAAACTGTAATGCAAAGAGCTGAGGGCTACAGGCGCAGGCTAAAAGGTAAAGGGCTGTTGCTGAACCTGCTGGAGGAAAGAAGGGAGCAAAGAAAGTTACACAGGCTCAAGCAAAAAAGATAAGGGATAGGCACATAAAAGATCTGAAGCCAGTTGAAAAGGAGGCTGATAGCACTACTGCCTATCTGAAAGCTCAGATCCCACAGGACGGCATCTCGTTTGAAGCTGAATCCGAAATAGTTTTGAACAGCTTGACTCCTCCAGTTCGCTTATCTCAAGAGGAATTTTCTAAAAATTGTGGAGAGTTTTCTAATTTTACAGATAGTATATTCAGAAAGCTGATGAGCTCATTGGGTAGCACGCCCAGTCAATACATATCGCCTTTTGATATAAAGAACAGTCGTTCGAATGTTCCACTTGTCAAAGCGTTAGCTCTGAGAGATAGAATTGCAAATGACAGCAGTCTCCATGAGTAAGGTTAGTCATTTTGTTCTTGCTTTTTTTCATTCAAAATTGTGTTTACATTGTATATCTAATTATTTTTGTTTATTCAACAGGAAGACACTTCTGGAGTTTAGTGTATTCCATTCTCTAAGTGGCTTTGAGTTGTTAGATTCATTTGCCGATGGAAAAGAAGTAGAGAGAGTGGTTCTAGAGCTTGGTATTCTTTGCCTGCGCCATGATGATATTGTTTATAAGCCGGAATCTCTTGGCTATAGGATATTTATTTCGCCCGGTTTTTGGGTTAGTTACTTCATTGCTACTCATGTATTGTCTACATTATTTTCAATTTAGTAATTTTCCCCTGTTCTTTAGTGGGAGCTTGTCAAAATTAAGGACCCTTACATAGAAGATAATGCCGAGACTGAGGAGTTCGCTGTTACAGTTTTGTTTTTGAAGCGTGATGTTGCGCTTTATGGCGACATAAGCAAGTCAAAACTGGTTAGTAAATTGCATCTTGCAGAATTTGTTCTATGATCTGGATACATCACTTACAACATCTGTTATTTAGATTTTATTCCTATTCTCGATCGTGGGCATTACTTCATGTACTGTGTTAATCTGATACACAAGAGGATTGATATCATGGACACCAACGACTATGTGGTGAAAGATACTGATAGAGTTTGGCGCCATGAAGAAATTGTGGATAGGTTGCACATTGTTGATGAATGTTTTTATGTTGCGTCAAATGAAAAGCTACCTCATTTCAGTGAGTGGGAGACCCATTTTGTCGAAGATCTTCCAAAACAGGGTCGAGAGGGAGACTGTATGTTTTCCCTCTTGAAATATCTTGAGCTATATAATGGACATAGTATATCTGAACCCATGAATTCGGTGAGTTTTATCTATATTGCTTGTTTGTTTCACAATTCTTTTCTTATCTGTTTATAACTCTTTTTTTGTGTTTTTTTGGTTTACAGTTCTTAGGTCCTGTCTATCGGTGTGAGCATCTTCATTACATCTTGTTCCATCCCATTAATCAAGCCGACGTACCTAAAGAACTTGATGTGTTTAGAATAGGCGGACATCGATTTGATTTCGGCGTTCAGTGATGTTAACATGGTTTGATGGGAAAACATTTGTCTGATCTCTTTTCCTAATTGGATTTTGTCAACTGTTATGGAGTGTATATGTGTACATATACCTATTTTTATTATTCTGTGTAGTTTTCCAAATTATGTGTTGAAGACATGGTGTTTTTCAAATTATGTAGCAGCTGCAACTGTAATTTTTAAGCTTTTTGCAAATTTATTTGCAACTGCAATTGAAACTGCATCCATCCTGCAATTACTGCTTTTTGCAAGTTTATTTACAGCTGCAATTGAAACTGCATCCATCCTGCAATTACTGCTTTTTCCAAGTTCATCTGCAACTGCAATTGAAACTGCATCCATCCTGCAATTACAACTGCCTGTGTGCAATATTTAATGAAATGTTATGTAACTGCAACTGTGTATGTAACATCCAAGCGTATTGTGACATTGAAGTTACGGACTAGTTTTCTTGTAAGTGCATTTGCTAATTTACTTGAAAAAATTTCTAAAACGAAAGATTTGACAGATATATATGAAGAAGCAGAGTTGTGTAGATGTTAATAGACGAAACATGACAATATCCATCGTGAGTACCAGCTGACCTTGTTGATTAATAAAAGATTACATATACATAAAACATTATCTATGCAGATAATGCTAGCCTACTGGATATGAAAAAATAGAAAACATTACAATATAATTTAAAGTACATATGAGGAGTGACCACAACCTGAGGACTAGTTGCCTTGGTTGAGAAATAAAAGAGTACAAACACATAAAACGTTATCTATTAAGATAACGCTAGCAGAGTTTCTGATGGGAGTCTGGTGGACGCAAGAGATTCACTTGGTTGGCACAAAACGAAACCCTCCTAGCGTCAGCACCAGTACTTACCCTTTCCAGGAACTTCAGGCTACTAGACCTTTGCTTGCACCTCTATAAATTCAAACTTTCAAAGGTGCTGGGAAGAACCTGGTCAGAGAAGCCCACAGACGCGGAGAGGATGCACATCTTATCACCACTGTCCTCTTCTTTCCTCACCCCAGCACAAGGTGGCCTGCCATCTATCTCCGGTGCCATGTATGGCACCGTTGATGAGGCTAACAGAATCGAAGAGGAGGAAGGGATTGATGTCATCTACCCACACTTGAAGGCTACCTCCACTTCACGAAAACCCTCCTGGCGCCAAGAACCATGTTCTTTGACCGCACGTCAAAGTCTTGCCTGAGGTGGCCTGATTTTGGGAAAATTATAGCGAGGCATAAGTGGCTGTTTGGATGCTAGGACCTAATGGCCAAAGTTGTCATCTTTAGCACTACTTTAGCACTAGCACTTCCAAACATGAGTGCTAATGGCTAGTGCTAAAGTTTAGACAAGACACAAGAACTTTCTCTAGGTGTGAAGTGTAGTGGCTAGTTCTAAATTTTTCAGAGATGTGCTGTGGCTTCGTTACCACATTGATGCCGGTAACCTCTATTTATAGTGGCAACATCTTCACGGGAAGGCTGAATACAGAAATCTCGTGAGTGAGAACAAGGACCGAGGTGATAAGGGCGTCCTGCACCAGTGCATGCCAGTCTATGTTTGCTTTCCCATATATAATTACAACCAAAGTGATAATGGCGTCCTGAACCAGTGCATGCCAGTCTACGCTGCCTTTCTCAAAAACCAATGTTTTGCAGAAGCCACTGGCACCAGTAGTCTCGTGATGAAGCAGTAATTGCAAGTGTAGTTGCAACTATTCTTATAGTGTGTTTGCAAGTCTTTTCTAATATATTTGCAAATGTTATCGTTGTGTAGTTGCAAGTGTCATCATAGTGTCTTTGCAAGTGTTTTCACAGTTTAGTAGCAATTGTTTTCACAGTGTAGTTGCAAGTGTGTTGACAGTGCTATTGCAGCTATTCACACAGTGTAGTTGCAAGTGTTTTAACAGTGTAGTTCCTAGTGTTATCAGAGTGTAATTTCAAACACTTATTTTTAACATAGTGCAATTCTTTTAAAACTATTTTTACAGACAAGTGGAATTAATTATGGTTTTACATTTATTTATTATTACAAACGTAGCTGCAGATCACTTTTGTTGCAATTGTCTCTTTACTAACTTTGCAAACTCAGCAGCTACAATTTTTCAAGTCTTGACAAGATGGTTTCATTTATTCAGCAAAGGATTTACAATTACAAAGAGGAGTTGGCCCTAGGCCGTTTACAAGCACAAAGATATCGACTGCCACGATGGCAGCCATATGAAGTCGCCGGTGCGCCAAATGCTGCGTCCGCAGCAAGCTTTGTCCATATGAGCTCCTCACAAGCTCTCTTCTAGCACCATGGCCTTCGGCGACGGAATGCGGACTAAGGCGATGAGGAGAACGAGCTTCAGGTTTCCCTCGGCCCGATAGTACTCTCACTTCAACAAGCTCCCTGCCACGGGGAGGCGCGTTGCGAGGGAGAGAGAGCACCCAGATGCTCATCAACTACTTAGCCACTCGCAAGCACTCTTCTAGCTCCACACTCGTGAATCTTTCAGATGATTCTAGGGTGGGTGAGTGTAAGACCAAACAAACGACATCCCTGTGCGCGCCAACATCTAATAGTCAAATTTGTGATCTTTAGCACTACTTTAGCACTAGCAGCTCCACAATGAGTGCTAATTGCTAGTGCTAAAGTTTAGCCAAGGCACAAGAACTTTCTCTAGGTGTGAAGTGAAATGTCTAGTTCTAAATTTTTCAGAGATGTACTGTGGCTTCGTTGCCACATTGATGCCGGGTATTTATAGCCCCGAGCCGCCGGAGGACGAGAGACTTCCTCCACGATGACAGACGCATGAGCTCCGCGCCACGCGTCCCTCCTTCTGCCCAAGCTGCACAGGTTACCCTTATCGCCTTTGGCTTCATTCGACCACAGGAGCGTCCTGTGCGATCACGGGAACACTGTTCCTGACGCCGCGTATCAGAAACGACACCTCTCCGCCTGCCTCCTCTTTGGCATATCTGACAAAGAAGGAATCCCCCAGGACTCGAATCGCTCGCCAAGCTAAGTATTAATCAATTAACTTCGTAAATTCCGTGAGCTTTAAAATGAGTTGCTAAAGTACTCGGGGAGCACACGCCTTAATCCGTGAAACCTCGGCTCTTCCGTACGCCTACGCTCCTACGCGTGCACGCGGCCCAGCTCCCTGCGCTATGGACTACGGCTATCGGGGATCAGGTGCATAAACGTAACAGGCTAACTGCCCGGGGAAATTAAGAGACTTAAAAGCAGGAAGCGGGGTTCATTAATATTTATATCACCGAGTACTTTCTCCTCTCGAATTTGTGCTTTGTTGCAGGGTATGGATGACCACTTGGCGACT
>CM014275.1:47224065-47237821 GCA_004135705.1 Alloteropsis semialata | reverse complement strand
CCGCCAGGGGGCCTCGCCTCGCCCCGCAGGGGGGCTCGCCCGCCGCCGCCCGCAGGTGAGAGAGAGAGAGAGAGTCCGGGTGAGAGAGGGAGGGGATAAGATGAGAGTCCGGGTGGGTGAGAGAGATGGCGCGAGATAAAAGAGAGAGATGGCGTCTAGATTTTTACGGAGGCTTTGGTACCGGTCGGTAACACGACCCGGTACCAAAGGGTCTCCTTTGGTACCGGGTGATGTTACGATCCGGTACCAAAGGGTTCTCGATTTAGACCCGGTACCAATGCAAGCATTGGTACCGGGTCCGATCCATCCGTGACCGATTACGGTGGATGGATGGAGAGTTCTCTGGTAGTGGTACCAATGCTTACATTGGTACCGGGTCCAATCGCCAATAATTTTGCGCCCTCATAGGTACCGGTTGGTGGCACCTCCCGGTACCTATGAGCACACAATGGTACCAGTTGGTGTCACCAACCAATACCAATGAGCCTCGGGGCTTTTGGTATCGGTTGGTGACACCAACCGGTACCAATGTGACCCCCTTTGGTACCGGGTGGTGCCACCAACCGGTACCAAAGGGGCTCTGCATATAAAGGGGCCTTCTTCCTCCTTCAGCCCGAGTCATTGCTCATTTCTTTATCCTCCATTGAGCTCAGGTTGAGGGAAGTCATGCCCAAAATTTCCATAGCTTTTGGAGATTTTGCAAACCAAGTCCGCTAGAAGGTTAGCAACTTCATCCTCTCTCTTTTGACGGTTAGTATGGTCTATTTCATGCTCAATGTTTTGAGTAATTTATGTTTCGTGGAATGGATTGAAATAAGAGATTTTAGATTTAATCTTTATTTTTATTATGACACTCCAAAATTTCCCATTGCGACCCTTTTGTGCCAGCATCTCGAGTTATGACATACACCCACTCCTCATGTTTCCCAACCTCCGTCCTTACAGCTATTAATTCCTTGCCCTTAAAAAATGGCATCCACCGCTTGGAAACTGCACCCATATAGCAGCAAAATGACTACAAGGAATTGCAAGGGCAAGACATATCTTTGCTAAGTCTCCAGGCAAGATTGGTATTAAATCACAGTATGAATCGCGTTCCTCTTCATGGATAAGCTTTGAAAAAAGTTTGGGTCTTGTAGGAGGCTTGAGCTGCATACTCGCACGGAGGCACGTCTGTGATTGAGCAAACTGTTTTTGTGACTCAACAAATGCAAGCATTATGAAATGCAGTAGGAAGCACCTCAATGTGTTTGCCGCCTGTTGCAAACCAGTAGGAATAAAAACACTTGGCTTACTTAAAGAGATCTTGTCTATTATAAATGGCAATTGTTGAAAAGGAAGGATTTGTGGAATCTGTCGCTTATGGCCTTATGGGATGGTCAGAGAGAATGGTTTGAATGATGCCAAAATGATGGTCTTCAACTTTGATGTATCCGTTTTTGTTACTCTTGCCGTATCGAATGCCATCCGATAGTGAGAGACCATGGAATGAATTTTCGTGATAGAAACAACAGCGCTCTCCTTATTGACAAGGTAGAAACAGTTTCCGTCCTTACACATGACCATAATACCTAAAGAAACAATGAAACATACGAATATAGGATGTTAGGAGGAAGAAAAACTTTAGTTGGTAGGCATCTTCAGAGAGAGGCCATATAAATTTATATCACAATTAGCCAGCAGTAGCATCCAGTTCTTATACAATTCTGCTGCAATAAAAAAAACTTAAGACCAAGGAAAAAAGGGATTGACTCAGGCTAATGAACTTTCATCATGAAACAGTTATCTTAGGAGCATCTAGCAGGGACTTCGAAACAACAGAGTAAAACATTCAAAGGAATTGTTCTACTATTAAGTTAATTCAAAAGTTTGGCAAAGAAAACTAGTATCTGACTACTCCATATCTTCACTAGTTTTACAAAGAGAATATAATAGATATCCAACTATAAGTGTTGCCGATAATTCCTTATTACGCCCACAACCAGAAAAAAGTTTACTTGCTAAGGATCAACTCATTTGATTTGTTTTTTGGGAAAAATAATCGAAGTAGAATTTGTTATTAAGCAGTGTACCATTAATATTGTGCCCAACTGGATTGCCACAATCCTCAATTCTCTGCTATGCAGGAAAAACTATGATGCTAGGCAAAAATGCACTGGTTGCGTTAAAGTTGTGGAAATAGAACAGGAAAGCACATACAAGGAAAAGTTATAATCAGAACTAATAACAGACACTAGACGAGCTAAACATGAGAAATATGGGGGCAGGACCGCAAAATCACGGTGGTTCAGCTGAGTCCCAAGATTATATTATGCGAAATCAAAGTAGTATACTAGCATCAGTACACCTTGCAGCAAGCAATTTCGCAACAGACAGGAACGAGGATTTGGATTTGATTGCTGTGCAGCGAGAATATTTCCTTGTCAAGTGCTTCTTAGGCTAAATGCTGAAAACGCTAACTATATTCAGTAAGCACCTTTATTTTAGAGGCATTTTTCGACAGCCGTTCCTGCTGTTGGGGCGCTAGCTGGTGCGCTGTGTGGTATGGGTAATCGCACAGCAGGGTCGCTGCTCATCTCCTTCGTCGCGTGCAGCTTGCGCGGCGCTGGCGTAGTAATCTTGGCGCCGCGCATCTCCGCATCATCTGCCCGGGCGGCCGTGGGAAATCCAGCTGCCGAAGGCCTCCAAGCTGCCCCAGATACGCAGCGTTGGAACCCAGCTCAGTGTTGGAACACCGGCGAACACCGCCGTGCTCCGGTCAGGATGAACGAACCCGCCGTGCACTACTACAGAAACTTACTGTAAGAACGCTTTCTTTTTGCAACAGGGACGGTTTGGGGGCGGACCGTTCTTACAGAGACGGAACAGCCCCAGGAGCTGACCAGCCGCCCCTACAGAATTAACAGTAGGGGCGGCTGGAGTTACGAACCGCCCTTACTGTTGTACAGATTAGTAGGGGCGGTTCGTGTCTGAGCCGCCCCTACTGAAAATATAGTAAGGGCGGCTGGAATATAAGCCGCCCCTACTGTTATCGCTGTAGGGGCGGCTCAATCAGAAACCGCCCCTAATGTGGTCTGTACCAAAAACAACACAGCCCCCTCTTCTTCCTCCTCGGGTTCACTCACTCCAACTCGCAAAAAAAGGTTGGGAGGCCTTGGGCTCCTCCCAAAAATTGCTCTACTAAGGGGGGAGGTTTTGAGCTCAAATACTTTGGTGGAGAGCTTGTAGAAGGTAAGAAAATGCTATTCCATACCTTTAATTATTAAAGTTTTAATGGTTGGTTAGTGAGTAATTGTTGTTTGTTCTCTCTCTCATTTATGGTGTTTGAGCTATGAAATTAGCAAACTAAGGCCCTAATTTTGGAGGTACTAGGGTAGATTTGTTAGTGGATCGGATTACACCCTTCTATTAGTCTACATTGCATGATTTTAGTGGACTAGAAAAGCTAGTTGTAGCTAGGGTTCATGGTTGCTTAGGATGAACATGTGTATTTTTTCTTTTTAATTCGTGGCGCAAATTTGTAACTAGTTTATCTCTCTCCTCGAAACTCCAAATGTTATGATTTTTGTTTCGTAAATTTTGTAAAATCATTATCTATTAGTGTATTCATACTAATTGCTATAAATTTTTTCTATATTAATGACTATTTATTTGTAGCTGTTTAAGTTTTGTCATGTATATGTATTTTTTCTTTTTAATTAGTGGCGCAAGTTTGTAACAAGTTTATCTTCCTCCTCGAAACTCCAACTGCTATGATTTTTGTTGCGTAAATTTTGTAAAATCATTATCTATTAGTGCATCCATACTAATTGCTTTAAATTCTTTATATATTAATGACTCTTTATTTGTATCTATTTAGGGTTTGCCATTTGTATGTATTTAGTTATCCGATTAATGGTTTCTTTAATGTACTTTCTTTTAATTGTTGTCCTGAAGGATATGGAGCACAGAAATTCTTGGATGTATGGCGAGTTAAAGTGGAAGCAAAGTTACCGTGACGAGGTGGATAAATTCATTGAAGCCGCTGAGAAGCATGCAGAGACGTTGACAGAAAATAATGATATAATAGTATGTCCATGTTTTGATTGCAAGAACATACTGGCATGGAGAGACGTAGAGGTCATCAGAGAACATTTGGTTACGCGAGGATTTGTTAAGGACTACACAGTCTGGATTCATCATGGTGAAAATAAAGTTTATGATGATGACATGGAAAATCTGATAGGAGACGACCCCGACACCCAAAAGCTCCTCTCCCAGTATTCAGAACAGCTTGAAGTAAGAATGAACCGCGGATGTCACAATGAATTTGAAGGTGATGATGATTGGGATAGTAACGGCACATGTGGTGATGACGGTTGCACTGGTAAGGACACAGGTGGTAATGTTGACGTTGGAGCACGTGTCGGGGATGAAGATGATGGTGATTATTTGGAGGAAATGCTTCGGGCCATTGGACCAGAAATAATCCAAAAGAGCGTGAATGGTCTTGAAAACCTAGAGAGGGTAACAAAAGCATCGAAGGAGACTGTCTATGGTGTTGAGAGAATAACAGAGCAAATTGAGAGAATAACCTGCACAAGTGTATGAAACTCTGGAAACCTTTTGAACAAGAATTTAATTGATTCCTGAAATACAATGGACATTTACATAATTATGTTTACAGATATATTAGTCTAACTCATTCCTTTAAACATACATATATGTACCTTTATGGTTTCTTCATCCTTGGCTGCATCACATCCTCGGTGGAGGTTGTGCCATGACTTTGCTCTAGTTCCCAGCAATGTGTTAATGCAGCTTCTGTTTGCAGCAATGAGTTCCTGTCTCTTGGTTTCAGTCAGATTTCAACAGATTTTATTATGCTGAGGCAGTGGCATGTGCTATGATGTGAATCTTTTTATGCTGAGGCAGCGGCGATGATGATGAGATGCCCCCATATATACTTGAGTGGCTAAACTAGGACGGCTTGTATACCATATATACAAGCAACCAGTTTAGACACGATTTGATAAGAATTGGGCACTTCTGAGCCAAATATTTAAATGATGTTTTTTTGCCTACTTTTATAGCAATATCTTTTTTTCTAGGTATTGCTTTTTTATTACAGATATATATATATACCTTTGGTGAGTCGAAAGCGTGTAGGAGACCTCCTGGTGTATCTAAAATACCCTTTGTTTCTTCTGTTAGTACAAATCGCAAAATGTCACCGACAAGAGAAGGTGCAACCCCAAGCCCTGAGCACGGGAAAACCTTTGAAGAGGGAGAACCACATGTCATGAGTCAGGAAGAGTTAGCCAAAGATATAGAAGGGTTGCTTAGTCAGAATTTGTTCGAAGATGACTGAGTCAGAATTTGTTCACGGGGACTATTGGTTGTGGCTTCAACGACGTCCAGACAATGTATCACCTTGGACCTATGGACGCGAATCTAGTTGACATGTGGTGCCTGTAAGCCCTTTTCCCTCTTCATATTGTATGATTGCAATATTTCGATATTGTTGCAACTAATGCAAGCCGTGATTCGCAGGTACCAAGCTCACCTTGCAAAACAACTTCCAAGTGTGAAAGTTGGGTACATAGATCCTCAAGTAATATCACAGTCCCTGTTTATATATCCCAAGGGATGGGCACTGGATGGCAAAGAGTTAGCAGATGGAAAGACCACTCAGGAAAAAGAGAAAATTCGGCAGAAGGCACTCAGGGAGGCGGCCATTGGTGTTGTGGCGACCATAGCCATGTGTTTCAAAAATCTCCAACATAACAAAACAATATGGCTACCATACCACTTTGGGTAAGTTCAACTATATACATAGTTTTTTTATAATACATATTATATGGAAATGAACTAATCGGTTTCCTATGATTGAATTCATGCAGTAACTATTGGATTGCTATAGCCGTTGATCTCAGTCACAGCATGGCGTGGGTCTGTGACTCAGCCGACTTCGACGTGGCGACATACAAAGACTTCATAGCGATTCTTAAGACGTATATTATACTATCCTGTTATATATTTATACATAACCTTCTAACCTCCACCTTTTGATACTAACAAGCTGCTTTTGCGAAATCGTTTCGAACAGGGCGTTCAGGCACTACGTTAAGGAACATAAAGGGATACACCATCCAGAGAGGAAGGATGTCCTTTGTGTCAAAACAAAAGTTTGTGTAAGTATGACCTACTATAATACTGCATTACGAAGTTGCTGTTATATGAATTTGCTAATAACACTTGTATATGTGATACACACAGTGTCCCAAGCAGAGGCCCGGAAGCGTACATTGTGGATATTATGTGTGTAGTCTGATTAGTAACACCACAATCTACCGGAGACACCCAGCCGATGTAAATGCTCAGCCCCCTATCTAAATGCACTCTCTCTCTAAATTTGCTCACAAACTTCATATGCTCACTATCTTTTTATATATATATATATATATATATATATATATATATATATGCTCATTTTGTAGTTTCCAGAAGAGGCAGGTACTGGTAGGCATAGGGACCCTGTTGAAGATGACAAGCTCTTGGAAATCGTCGGCGATCTTTGTAATTTCATATTGGATGAAATTATAAGCAGCAGAGGCGCATTCCATGACCATGCATCCGAGTTGGCGAGTAATCCAAAGTTTCAACATCTTCGTGAGTGGGAAAGGCTAGGCTTGGGAAGGTGAACTTTGAGGAATTGTGAATTATTGAACTTGTGACTTTGTGTAATATTGAACTTTGAGAACCTGTGATTATATGTATGTGAATGATCATGTGAATTATTGGACTTTGAATTATATATATGTATGTGAATTATTGGACTTTGAGTTATGTGAATTATTAGGCTGTGGATTATATATATTCTGTAGATTATATTATATTCTGTGGATTATATTATATATTTCTGATTTACTTTTTTTTTGGCTGGGAACTGAGATTAGGGGCGGCTAAATAACCAGCCGCCCCTACAGATAACATAGCAGGGGCGGCTATGTCTCCAGCCGCCCTTAATGTTTATGAGCAGCAAGGGCGGCTGGAAATGCGACCGCCCTTAATGTTTATCAGCAGTAAGGGCGGTTTTAACTAAAACCGCCCTTATTGATTTATCAGTAAGGGCGGCTGGTTTTCAGCCGCCCTTACAGTTCTTACCACTGTAAGAACGGTTGATTAAGGGCGGCTCGTAAAACCGCCCCTACAGAGGCTTACGAGCCGCCCCTACTGAAACTTTCTGTAGTAGTGGTGAACACCACGAACACGAGGAACACACGCACACGCACGCGAGCAGAGTGGATAGAGCACACACAGATTTCACGCCACAACGCGCAGCGCTTTCAGATGCATTCAATGAATAGAAATAGGAGATACATCGGGCTCGCGCCCGCCCACCCTGCCACGATCTGCAGCTGCATGGTGCCCCGTTATTTTCGGTGGCCCGTGCGACATGCAGCAGTCATGGCGGGGAAAACTCCCTATGACGCGGACAGACCACGGAGCATGCAGTCTCTGTTCCCGGCCTGATTCTACGCGAAAACATAATAGACATGACCAAGTAAACATGCCTATCTAATGCATCTAATGCTGATACATGTTGACACGATTAGAATGCAACAAATCACCCCCTTAATGGTGATCAACTCTGATGATTCCCAGCCGCTGTCTCATCTCGACAAACCTGATCCTCCCAAGTGGTTTTGTCAGAATATCGGCCAACTGGTTATCTGTTCCGACATGACTCACATCCATCATGCCATCGCCAATGCACTCCCTGATATAATGATACCGAGTACTATATGCTTTCTTCTCTCATGGTACACAGGGTTCTTACTCAGCTCCAGTGTCGATTTGCTGTCGATCGGAAGCTTGAACTTCTTCACATCACAGCTGGTCAGATCGGCCAACAGCTGCTCAGCCATACCCCCTGATATGCTCCAGTTGCAGCAGCTATGTACTCAGACTCACACGAGGATAGAGAGACAACTCTTTGCTTCTGTGATGTCCAGGTCACAACATTTTCACCCAGGAAGAAGACAACACCAGTAGTACTTTTCCTCTTCTCAAGATCTCCTGCATGATCACTGTCAGAGTAACCGAGCAGCTCTGAATGTGCTCCTTTGGTATACTTGCACCCAAGTTCAGTGGTTCCTGCAATGTATCTGACAATACGTTTGACAGCCCCCCAATGTTCTGAATTTGGTGACTCCATGAACCTGCTCACCATCCCAACAGCGAAGGCAATATCAGTTAACCAAGTATCGTAGGCTCCCAACAATACTTCTGTACCTTGTAGCATTTACCACCGATTCAGGCTTGCCTGGCAGCAGCTTGATATGCTGCTCCATTGGTGTATCCACTGGATTACAACCCTTCATACCACTGATCTCTAGGGGTGGGCAGGAAACCCGAAACCCGAGTCCCGAACCCAAAAAACCCGAGCCCGAACCCGTATTACCCGAAACCCGATGCCCGAAATATACTGTCGGGTTACAAGTTCAAAAACCCGAAATTATTTCGGTTACTTCGGGTTTTGCCCTCCGGTACCCAAAGGGCCCGATTAACCCGAACAGCTCAAAATGGCCCATCTATGGCAGCCCATGAACAATTGCACTTCCAGCCCAACACCAACAACCATAAATCAGTTTGGCATCTGGGAACACTGAGGACTTGTGACCCTGCCTGCAGTCCGCCGCCCCATCCCATGCCGATGCAGCGATGCCCGCGGTGCCGGCGCCCGGTGGCACGCACCTCCTTCCCTGCCACAGCCATCCCATCCTGCCATCCCCCTCCCTGCCGTGATCCATCTCCCTCTCTGGTGCCTGGTGGTCCCATCCCTCTCCGTTTTGGTGTTGACTCTAGCGGGCAGAGCAGCAACAGAGGGCGCCAGCTGCTAATGGAGGATGTCGCCGCCTGAGCCCCGCGGTGCTCAGGCGACCCGGCAGGCGGCGGCCTCCTCGCTGTGCAACCGCGTCAGACCCCGCTGTCGAGCTTTGTTTCTTCAATTTGTGGCGATTCATTGAATTATTTTTTTGGATATGAGTTCTCCCTGAATGTGAATTTTGTATAGAAACCAATTCATTGGATCTGTGCGAATATTTGACCTATTTTATTGAATTTGCTTGAGTCATTCACGTTCTGCTCTTACTGTCATTTTTTCTTTTCGTCGTTCAATCGTCGGGCATTTTGGGGTACCCGAGCCCAAACCCAAAAATGTCGGGTACCCGAGCTGTCGGGTACCATTTTTCACGAACTGTTCTTGGGTTCCAGTATCTGTAACCCGAATTTCTGGATACCAAATTAACCCGACCCGAAATTTTCGGGTAACCTGAATGTCCACCCCTGCTGATCTCAACTATCTTCTTTGCATATGCCTTTTGGCAATGGTGATTTCACCTGGTTCCTGCTTTACCTCCATGCCAAGATAATAGCTCAATAATCCCAGATCACTCATTTTGAAGCTCTTCATCATCTGCTCCTTGAAGTCAGCAATTTCCTTGCTGTTTGGCCCACAAATAATAAGATCATCCACATACACCCCAACAAGTAGCTGTGTGGAACCTATCCCTCTTCTGTAAACAGCATGCTCCTCCACACTTTTGCTGAATCCCAACTTCATCAGTTCCTGATCGAGTCTAGCATTCCAGGCCCTAGGTGCTTGTAGGCCATACAATGCTTTTCTCAGTTTCAGAACCTTTCTCTGAGAGTTAGAGCTGGTGAAGCCTGGAGGTTGTTGTACATATACTTCTTCCATGAGATCTCCATTCAAGAAGGCAGACTTTACATCTATATGATGGACTTCCCACTCCCCTTGAGCTGCTAGTGCAAGTAGCAGTCTAACTGTTTCCAGTCTTGCCACAGGAGCAAAAACCTCATCATAATCCACCCCCTGGATTTGAGCATATCCTTTTACCACTAGCCTAGCTTTGTGTTTAACCACATTTCCAGCTGGGTCTCTTTTCACTTTGAAAACCCACTTCAAGCCTATGGCCTTGTGATCACTTGGCAGGTCAGAAAAATCCCAAGTCTTGTTCTGTTGGATTGAGTCCATTTCTTCTTGCATTGCCCTTCTCCAGCATTCAGTATAAAGCCTCAAATGGTGTCGTCCCTAGAGATGTATGATAGGAAGAATTATACCATAGCTCAGCCAGTGATAACCATTGTTTCCACTACTTTGGATTCTCATGTACCAACGAAGATACATTTCTAAACATTCATTCACTCTCTCCGTTTGACCGTCAGTTTGAGGATGGTATGCAGTACTCATTTTCAGAGTAATCTCATAGAGTTTGAATAGTTCTCTCCAGAATGCACTAAGAAACACCCTATCTCTGTCAGTGACTATGGACTTAGGCAAACCATGAGACTTGACTACCACATCTAACACCACTTTTGCTACTGAATGGGTAGAATATGGATGTTTCAATGGAATGAAATGTGCATATTTTGTAAGTCTATCCACTATCACTAGAATCACACTGTAGCCTTCACATTTTGGTAAACCCTCTATAAAGTCCATGGTAATATCCTGCCACCCCATCAGGAATTGGCAGGGGTTGTAACAGTCCAGCCGGATAAGTATGGTTGTGTTTTCATCCATTTTCATCCCCTTCCATGCAAAGTATTGTTTCACTCTATGATAGGTAGCATTGACCCCAGAATGCCCACCAATGGCTGTAGAATGTAATGCTGAAATAATCTTTGTTTGCAAGGCTGAGTTTCGCGCTATCCATACCTTGCCTTTTTGTCTGATTAACCCCTGATGTAAAGAATATCCTTCTTCAGATGGGCTGTGAATAGCCAGCTGTAACAACAATTCTTGGGCTTTAGCATCAGTCACATAAGAGTTGAGTACCTCCTGCATCCACATATGCTTCACCTCAGCAACGGCTTGTAAAGCCATCAAATGGCCAACCCTTGATAAAGCATCAGCAGCCACATTCTCTTTGCCTGCTCTATACTGAATTTTGAACTTCAGACCCATCAGCCTTGTCATGGTCTTTCTTTGTAACTCAGAATGTAGATTTTGCTCATTGAGGTAGGCCAAGCTTTTATGATCTGTTCTTATAATGAACTCATTCAATTGCAAATATTGCTTCCAATTTTCCACTGCCATGATTAGGGCCAGAAATTCTTTCTCATAGATGAAACTATATTTGTGAGATACTCCCAATGCTTTACTGAGATAAGCTATTGGTCTATCAGCCTGCATGAGGACTGCTCCAACTCCTGTATCACAAGCATCAGTTTCAACTATAAATGGTTCACTGAAATTGGGCAGGGCCAAAACCGGTGTTTGTGTCATAGCTTGTTTCAACTTGTCAAAAGCTTCTTGGGCTGTGTCAGACCACTCAAACTGTTTGTGCTGTAAGAGTTTGGTTAATGGTTTAGCCAACATACCTTAACCTTTCACAAATTTTTGGTAATATCCAATGAGGCCCACGAATCCTTTTAGCTCAATCACATTTGTGGGTCCTGGGTATTGAAGCATCACTGCAGTTTTTGAACTATCCGTGGCCACTCCATCAAATGAAACAATGTGACCCAAGTACTCTAACTTGTCTTGTGCAAATGAGCATTTGCTTCTCTTCAGGTATAACTGATGATCCCTCATCTTTTGGAACACCTACTGCAGGTGTGATACATGGGCCTCCAATGTTGGACTGTAGATTAGTATATCATCTAGGAAAACCAACACAAAGTGTCTCAAGAATGGTTGTAAGATGTCATTCATCAGACACTGAAAGGTGGCAGGTGCATTAGTAAGGCCAAAAGGCATGACCTTAAACTAGTAAAATGACCATGATGAGTCTTAAATGCTGTTTTAAATTCTTCACCTTCTTTCATTCTCACTTGATGGTAGCCAGACCGCATGTCAAGCTTTGTGAAGTATTTGGACCCATGTAACTCATCAAGAATTTTCTCTATCAGTATCATTTAGCTTTCTATAATCCACACAAAACCGCCAGCTCTCATCCTTTTTCTGTATGAGCAGCACTGGAGATGCAAAAGGACTGCTGCTATGTATGATCAGCCCAGCTGCCAACAATTGCTTCACTTGAGTTTCAATCTCAGTTTTATGATGAGGGGAATACTTATATGGCCTAGCATTGACAGGTGATGCATTTGAAGTTAATGGAATGGTGTGATCATGGACTCTGCTAGGAGGTAATGTCTAGGGATCTTGAAAAATATCCTGGTACTAAAATATCAATGATTCTACTATAGTTGGCACTTGGTCTACAGCAACAGTTTCTACACAATCTACTATGGCACACGCCCAGACTTCATTCCCTTTTGTCCACTTGATTAACTGATCAGCTGACAGTGTGCACTCAGTTGTGAAGGCTGTGTACAAACTCCTTGCAGTTTCACTGGCTTGCCTTGATCAGTAAACTCAATAGTTCTGTCATCCCAGTGACATTGCATAGGACTATGAATTATCAACCAATCATATCCCAATATTGCATCATACACTCCAAGTTCCAAAACTTTCATGTCAGATGTTAGAGTATGACCTTGACACCACCACTCCATCTGTGGAACCATTTTGTCAGTTACCATGAGCTGACCATTTGGTAGTTGTACTCTCCTGGCTTCAGCTTGAATGGGTTGAATACCGACTTTGCTAATAAAAGATTCACTGACAAAGCTGTGGGAACTCCCACTGTCTAGTAGGATCAGCATTACCTTATTGTTGACCATAGCTCTGATCTTAATACATGCAGATTCCTCACTACTGGTCAAAGCATTGAGGGACAAATGACAGAATTTTTCATTCAGAGAATCTTCAATAGCCAATTCAGTGAGCACGTCTTCAGTAAGCTGGACATCGAGATCATTGACCACTAAAGCATTGACTTGAGCTTTGGGTCGTTTGGAACACTTATCAGAATGCCCTGGTTCATACTTCTCAGCACAAAAATAACATAGGCCATTAGATCTTCTATAATCTCTTTCTTATATTTCCCTCCAAAGACTAGTTTGACTGGTGGACTTACTATCTCCCTTGGAAGTAGTGGCTGCAGACTTTGTAGTATTGGAAAACTTGTGGTGTCTAAATTTGTTTCTGTCCAACATCTTTTGCTGAATTTTGGCCAGAAGAATAGCTGTTGTTACAGTTGCAGGCAACTGCATTTGCACTGGGCTTTGGATCTCCTCCTTCAATCATTTGATGAACTAGGACACAAAGAATACCTCATCATCATAGTTGGGATTATGCATACAGATCTGACACTGAAGGGATTCAAAGGCTTCAGAGTATTTCTCAACTGTGCCCTGCTGCTTCAAATCCAGTAATTCAGTTAATGCTGATCTGTAATCATCTGCCCCAAACTTCTCTTGCATTGCCTGCACTAGATCTTCCCATGTAGTCAAACCATGAATGGTCTTGCACACTTGTAACCACTTGGCAGCCACTCCTTCAACACTCAGAGAAGCCAGAGTTAACCACATACTTTCTGGAATTTTGAAGAAGTTGAAATAGTCAAGGCATTTATCCTTCCATATATGAGGGTCCTTCCCCACAAATGTAGGAAAAGGCATTTTGGGCTGGTATCCTCGATGATAGTTGTCAGTGTCTTGATACCCTCTTTGCTGTCCAGTTGATGTGGTGTTCCGTTGTGGTGGTTGCTGTGGGGGTCTAGGTTGGTGAAAAGGATTTGTACCTCTCCTGGAGGTGAATGGATGTGGGGCAGCATCAGAATCATCAGAAGTAGATTGGTCCAATGTCAACTTAGCTACAACCTGTCCAGTGATATCTATCTGC
>CM014275.1:47186922-47215584 GCA_004135705.1 Alloteropsis semialata | reverse complement strand
AAATTTGGCATGTAAGAACCGTCAAAACCAACTTGGATCATCCGTCTACATATTAGTTACGAAAATATTTAAAATCAAGACTACCATATCCACTTCCTTCTTCCAATGTTTAAAGCTAGCTTTCACAACATTTACGACAATTATTAAGATAATTACCTTGATACCAAATCAAATGAAGCCAACTAAGGAGGAAGCTAAAGGGGTGTTCCTTGATGACAAAGCAAACTTGATTATGCAAAAATAAATAAATAAATCTCCAAATTCACAAATTGATATCCAATTCACACTACAAATTTCTTTTACACGCAATCCAATATCATAATGCGCAATAACTATATATACTAAATATAAGCACCTTGAGAGAGCTTGGTGGTGAGCTAGCTAGCTGGTGGAGAGCTCGCTCGCTCGGCACCGTGCCAGTCTCTGGTGGAGGAGCTGGCCCGACTAGTGAGCGCTCGTGGCCTGTTGCAGCTCGCAGCGAGGATCCGCGCCGGTGGCCAGCCGGTCAGGGCTAGCTCTGCTGCAGCTATCTCTCTGCTCCGGCGAGCACGCGGCGCGTCCTCTTCTGCAGCTAGCGTCCAGGCACGATGAGAGGTGGTGGAGGAGGGCCGACCGGACGATGACAACGCAGCACCGCGGGAAGATGGCACATAGGTGACGCGGCTATACTAGCAACATCGTCTACACTCGGCCAGTCCTCGGCAACGCGGCTCAGCTCGGCGCGTCACGTACATCTCAATGTAGGTAGTTGAGTCGTGTCACCCAGGACGTACTAGGCCAGTGTAGGCGATGCAGCTGCTAGATGAAAAGGGTCGTCTACACACTACCGGAGACACCTCTATCAGTACCGGGTCATAACCCCCTTCGGTACCGGTTCTGTAACCGATACCGTGCAACCGAGACTAAAGGGGTCGGTCTTCGGTACCGGGTCCAGAACCGGTACCAAAGGGTGCCTTTGGTACCGGTTAGTAACACCAACCGGTACCAAAGGGCCCTCCCACGTATGCTACGGGGGAGGCCCTTTGGTACCGGTTGGTGTTGTCAACCGGTACCAAAGGGTGTATTTTTTATTTTTTTATACGTTTGCTATTTGGGTTAGTTATACGCGATTCGTATACGTGTCTACGTGTCTACGCGTCATATATCGTATGTCGTACACGATCTTTCACGCAATAAGATTGAAGT
Organism: Alloteropsis semialata; assembly: GCA_004135705.1. NCBI lineage: Eukaryota > Viridiplantae > Streptophyta > Magnoliopsida > Poales > Poaceae > Alloteropsis > Alloteropsis semialata. The sequence goes on along the minus strand of CM014275.1, from coordinate 47,214,399 downwards.
CGTCGCAATTGTCAATTGATTTTGACCGACTTTGATTGCATTTTTCTCGAACATTCACATATAAACATTTGAGATCAGCCAATACAAAAGTTAGAGCATTTAAAAGTTGTTTACAATTTACGGCCAGAACTGGAAGAAGGAGCGGAAAGGGAGCCTAATTGAGCGATAGCGCGTCCGTCATGGAGGTACTCTCCGTTTGGATTTACAACTTGGTCCATAATGAATCCAAATAGTTGGTTCGCAATAGCTTTTGCTTTTTCTGTCATTGGGAGCTCTTGATGGTAAAACATCCTCTCCATTAATCACAAATGACAACATTTATTCAGATAATAAATAAATTTTGCATATAATCAATTCTAAACAAGTAACTAATAATCATTCATTCATATAATAAATAAATTTTGCATATAATCATAAAATTTCCTAACACATTCATTTCTAAACAATAACTAATAATCATTTCTAAACAATAACTAATAATCATTTCTAAACAATAATCAATAACTAATAATCATTTCTAACAAAGTATAATATTTCCATATACACTAACAAAGTATATTCATGAAATAACAAAGTATACATGAAATAACAAAGTATAATAAATATACACTAATAATCATATTTCTATATACACTAATAATCTAATTTTCGTACTAATAATCATATTTCCATATACACTAATAATCTAATTTCATATACACTAATAATCTTATTTCCATATACACTAATAATCTTATTTCCATATACACTAATAATCTAATTTCCATATACACTAATAATCTAATTTCCACCTACACTAATATTTCCATACACTAATAAACTAATTTTCATATACACTAATAATCTAATTTCCATATACACTAATAATCTAATTTCTATATACACTAATAATCTCATTATCCACTGGCAGACGTACCATGAGATCTTCGTGTGTCGCTTTTTTGGGAGAAATAAAGCTATAGATCCACTAGCTACGAGTTTCTGCCTCAAAATGCTTTCCTTTCTTTCTTAGCGGATGTTTCTCAGAAAGAAATCGACGATGGCCCATATACACACACTTTCTACAATGTTTCAGGTAAATGCAGTCGGTGTGTTCTGGGCAATGTGTGCATGCTTTGTATCCCTTGTTTGACTGTCCCGACAGGTTACCAAGTGCAGGCCAATCATCGATGGTCACGAACAGTAATGCTTGTAGGTTAAATTCCTCTTGCTTGTGCTCATCCCACGCCTTTACACCATCTTTGCCCCACAACAACAAAAGGTCCTCAATTACTGGCCTTAGATACACATCAATGTCGTTGCCAGGCTGCTTTGGCCCTTGGATTAGCACTGGCATCATAATGAACTTCCGCTTCATGCACATCCACAGAGGAAGGTTATACATACAAAGAGTCATGGGCCAAGTGTTGTGGCTACTGCTCATATCACCGAAAGGATTCATGCCATCCGTACTCAAACCAAATCTTATGTTCCTTGCATCTTCTGCGAAGTCTGGGAACGCTCTGTCGATTTTTCTCCATTGAGACCCATCAGCGGGGTGTCTCAACATATTGTCTTCCCTCCGATCCTCTTTGTGCCACCGCATCAATTTAGCATGCTCTTTGTTTCTGAACAAGCGCTTCAGACATTGTATTATAGGGAAATACCACATCACCTTGGCAGAGACTCTCTTCTTGGGGGGCTCTCCCTCAACATCACCAGGGTCATCTCGCCTGATTTTATACCGCGAACAATTGCAAACCGGACAGGCATCCAAAGATTCGTATGCCTTGCCCCGATAAAGGATACAATCATTGGGACATGCGTGTATCTTTTGTACTTCCAGTCCTAGAGGGCAAACGATTTTTCTTGCTTCGTATGTTGTTTCGGGCAATGTGTTGCCCTCTGGAAGCATCTTCTTTATCATTTCAATATCTCTCCAAAACCTTTGTTAGACAAGCCATTAGTTGCCTTCTATTGCAACAGTTCCAGTGTGGTACCCAACTTTTTCTGGTCCTCTTTGCAATCTGGGTACAACAATATTTTGTGGTCCTCCAACAAACGCTTCATCTTCTCCCGCTCTTTCGCACTTTCGTAGTCTTTCTCTTCATCACGGATCATGCCACCTAAGGCGTCATCATCCTCATCTTCTGCAACTGCTTTACTCTCGCCCATTGCTGTATCATCTGCAAAGGCACCGTATTGTGCAAAGTTCGGGATGTTGTCATCACCTTCTTCATCACCTTCTTCAAAGAATATCCCCGTTTCGCCGTGTTTGGTCCAACAGATATAGTTAGGCATGAAACCACTCCTAAACAAGTGTGTGTGAACCACCTTCTTTGAGATGTGATAATCCTTACTATTCTCACAGACCTTGCATGGACAGCATATAAAACCCGAGGTCGAGTTAGTCTCTGCCGTGTCGAGGAATTGATGAACGCCATTAATGAAGTCAGATGAGCGTCTATCCGCGTTGTACATCCATTGCCGATTTATCTATGTAAATATCATTTCAAATATGTAAATATCATTTCATGTATGTAAATATCACTCACAAAATACAACGAAAAATATGTAAATATCGCTCACAGCTAGCAGGATGGTGCTACAGTTACTATTTGCTAATGATTGATTAATTAGGCTTAATAGATGGCAGGATGGTGCTACAGTAACCAAGGGCACGATGGCCGACAACCACATTCCAAAATCATCAACGTCTTACTTTTTCTCATCTCAAAAAAATTAAAGGAGTGATTTGCCTCAGATATGTTGTCTTTCATTTGACCTTGAACTTGGAGCATAAGAAACATTACAGGTGGTAAAAAAATTGGTTCATGGTAGGCATGGAACCATGAGACACACCCAGCCCAACCATCACAACCGATCCGTTGCTTGGACATGGATGCGTCTCATGGTTTGATGACAACCATGAGAAGCATAACTATACAATACAAGCTCAAGCTCAAGGTCATCATATGTTACACAGCTAGAAAACTAGGTAAAATTTGATATCATTATAGGCATGCCTAGAGTTGAATTGTTTTAGTTCAAGATATTGACAACCATGAGAAGTAAAATTGAATTTAAAATCTAACTAAATAAGAATATCATTTATAATCTCAAAAAATCCTAATAACCCTAAATATCAACGTCATTTGAAGCCTCTAAAAAGATGTAATTCTAAAGTTCATAATATGCCTAAATATGAATATCATTTATAATATCTAAAAATCATAATAAGCCTAAATATGAATATCATTTATAATATCTAAAAATCATAAGAAGCATAAATATGAAAATCATTTAAAGTTTCTACAAATAATCCAAAAATCTAAACAATGTCTAAAAATTTGTGCATCATCTCTACACATGCAACAACTAACTATATAGTGATTCTCTATTACAAATTCATAATAAAATGAAGATTAAGTCTAAAATCTATTATTTCAATCCATTCCACAAAACACAAATTACTCAAAACATAGAGTATGAAATAGACAATACTAACCGTCAAAAGAGAGAGGATGAAGTTGCTAACCTTCTAGCGGACTTGGTTTACAAAATCTCCAAAAGTTATGAAAAATTTGGGCATGAGCTCCCCCAACCCGAGCTCAATGGAGGAGAAAGAAATGAGCCATGGCTCGGGCTGGGGGAGGAAGAAGGCTCCTTTATACGCATAGCACCTTTGGTAGGACTTTGGTACCGGTTGGTGCCACCAACCGGTACCAATGAGCGCGCAAAATTATTGACCGATTGGACCCGGTACCAATGGTACCGGGTCCGATCCATCCGTGACCTATGAGGGGTAGCGGATGGCGGGTTCTCTGGTAGTGACATGAACTCATCTACCATCCTCATCTCTGTCCTTTCTCTCTCGCAGTTCTTATCTTCTCTCTCCGGTTCCTCATCTGATGAATTCAGTGATTAGTGAAGCACACATGAAGAGCGCCTCTAGCTAGCCAACACACCTTGAGGAAAGCAGGTTTCTATGTGGTGGCGATTTGGCAGGTGCATGGGCTTGCGGATTGCCAAGGGATTTGAGCCATCTGGCTACAGGATTGCAGATTCATGGAATTTGAGCATCTGGCTACAGGATTCCAGAAGAAAGGAATCAACGATTCTTTTGTTCCAAATGCCCGTTCGCACTTCCTTTCATCCGCTTTCCAATTCCTATAGTTTTCCTGTGAAGGCTTAAAATGATTGTAGGTTCAGACTTCATGCAGAAAAGTGCATTAGGCCGTGTACAATAGTTTAGACAGTTGTTATTCGTTTGAGACATACAGAAAGTTAAATAGACATGTTTATAATGGGTTGTCTATTTTGCTACCTGTGTGATATTTAAGGCCTCATCTAGTTGGTGTTGTTTTGCCTAGGAGCACGGACCAGAACAGTAGACGAGATTGTTGACAGCAACACTCTTTTTTCATTTAATGTTTTCCACGTCAGCTCATTTTGCTGATGTGGACTCACACGTACGGTTGTTGTCTATATGTTGTACATGCGCCCTTACCCTTAGTCCATAAAAAAGTGCGGGTACATTTACTGTTAACGCGGTATGGGGATGCCTGAAGCGCCTCGCTGCTCTACGTGAGCAAACGAACAAGCACATGGAGAGAGGAAGAGCATATGACCAGCAGCCAGCACGACCACCATCCACTACTGGAGGAATTGGTAGAAGTTCACCTTTAAGTACCGGTTGGTAACGCTATGAAAAAAAATCGTCGGTATTGTGTGTCCGGTACTAAAGTGCTATACTTTAGTACCGCTTTCATAATACCAACCAATACTCAAGCTGCCAAGTGCGCATGCTATCTTTTTTTGTTTTCTTTCTATTTTTTCCTTTTTTTTTATCTAATTTGTTTTATTTTGTACTTGTATTTCTGAGTCTATACACTAGTATTATACCACTATATGTTATGTATAGATTCCAGAATTGCATTAAATAAACTAACATATAAATTTATAATACTAAATAGTATATATATATACATTTATGAAATAGCATATATATTTCAACTATTGCATATTATATATATATATATATATATATATATATAGTGTTTCTCTACACTTAGATCTGAGCCATCGTAATAAAATTGTTCATTGGAATCAGCAACCTGCTTCAAAAGAAATCCACAGAATTTTTCTTGGATTTCCCTTATTTGTTCCATTTCGAGGAGTTATTGCTTTAGCTTCACTATGATATATCACATGCAGAAAAAAATGTTATGAAAGTTATATTAAATCAATGTTTGTACACAATTCAAAATAATAATTTGTTGCGAATTGTTGTATACTTCCAACTTGTGCTGCGACATGGGGACTGCCACCTATAATGTTATGGATGTTCTCAAGTACGTAGTATCCACAGAAATTGTTTCTCCCCACTTGTCGCATACACTTTTAGGAAAAAAGAAGTTATGAAATATCTGTATTATCGGAAAAAATGACACTAGATGTGCAGTTTCAAAATGTACCAGAAAGTTGGTTTTGATATAATGTTCATCCTTAAATAATTCACCTTGGTGATTTTGACCATGGCTCGAGATAGTGGAAAATTCCTTTTTTTAGAACCATTAGTACCGGGTGGGGGTTTCTTAGAACCTACTAGTACCAGGTGGAGTCTCCACCGGGTACTAAAAAAAGCCTCCACTGGAGCTAGCCACCCGAAGCAAAGCATTAGTATCAGATCTATCTCCAATTGGTACTAATGTGTTTTTCGCCCGCGGACGAATGCCAGGTTTTCTAGCGAACACAGCGGTTGATGCTAGGCATACATGTCTATGCACCAGAGGGTGCCAAGCTCCCTATGGTATATATACACATCTTGCCTACGAAATTATGATGGATCATAATATGTGCCATGTGGCTTCTCTTATTGATTTATTTCTGCCTTATTCACCCCTAGCTAAAGATGGAGACCATGCATCCAAGTTATATTCTTTTGTAGACGCAGTGGGAGTTCCAGGGATAGATATGTGTTGGCACCAAATTTGGCCAACACTCTGAATGCACTAGTCAAATAAATTGTCAAGTAACTTAGTTGATTTGGCAAACACACAGAACTGGCCAACACACCGAATGCACTAGTCAGATAACTTAATAAAACTATGCTCAAACAATATATCATATAAACTATCGCACAATGTCAAATCAAATATGTACTTTGTCTTTTATAGTTGATTTTTGTGGAGAAAGTTTCAAGGGTAAGCAAACAAATGGTTCTGATTTCTCACCTATCCATTCGGTTATACCTTTAGTTGTGCTTCTCTTACCCGATGTCTTGGAATTGATTACCACATTAGCATCGGGCTTCATAATGTTTATCAACTTTGGCTTTTCTCTTTTAAATCCAGAATGACAACAAACAAACCTTGAAGACAAAAACTTTGGCAATGATGATGTAGAAAATTTAAATGCCAAAACATTATTATCATCAACCTTTCTAATTTTCACAATGCATTTGCTAACACTGATGAATTCATTTTGAAATATCACTAGTAGATGAATTACCTTCCTCGATAAATTAATTGGAAGCATAGGATCTAATTGGGAATGAGGTAAATTATATGTAAAGCATACCTTATCAAATATGTTGGAGAGGCGTGAAACTTTGATATGAATGATGTCGTGTTACCTCTCTTGATGGCATCCTGCATCAGCATTCTTTGGAAACTGGTCAAACTAATTTGCAAAGCTGGTGAAACCTATTTTTCCATGGTTGCTTGAAACCTTAAGTTGTTGCTTTTTAATAACATGGTAATCGCTAGATAAATGTACAACTCCTAGAAATTTAAGCATAGTAGTCTTCTTATGATTAACATGATTTTGTATGGCCAAGTTTGCTCCATTTGATGTAATAGATCCAGAATATGCATTGTTTGGTTCAGTTGGTGTAATGACTGAACTATTGCTCAAATATGAATGGTCACTTGCTTTGCTCACCTTATCAATCACCAATGTTCATTCTTTCATTAGTTATTTGATTTCAAATAGAATCTCGGTTCTACTTTTTTACACTTTAGCCAAATCTTCCTTCATCTTAGCAAATTCTGCATTTCACTCATTGGAAGTATATGGCTGTTGTGAAGTAGAAATGTTATATGATGAAGATTTTTTCACAACATCGCTAACAAGAGTTTTGGGTATTGTAAAAGTACTGTGATGATATATGGGACAAAACATATGCTTAATTAGCTTGTTGTAAGGTGCGTATGTGCTTGCTGAATTTTCATTAATATGGCTATATATTGTTATGAGTAACATGTGAAGCCGAATCTTGATTAGTTGCATTTAAATAAGGTGCTAAATTTATCAATGCAACCTCCGTTTTAGTAACATGTTGTGCAGCATATGATGGTTGAGAATAATTGACCGAATATCTACAATTAGCCTGGCCAATTCTCTCATTCACCGGCATGTATTGTGCTCAAACCACATACTATGAATTTGCAGCCGATGAATAAAAAGAGGAAACACCTTGCTGAATATTATTAGAATTAGTAGCATGTGGTGTTTTATAAACATTGGATGAACTCATACTATTAATTTGGCCTTGATAATTGCTTACCTGCTTATGAACTTCTTTTGTAGCTGTTGTGTAAATAGGTGTATGTTGTATGCTGCTAGTGGCATTAAAATTCAAAGCATGCATATCATTTAACATTGGCTTTGGAAATAATTTTCAAAATCATAATTTGCATAATAAAATTCATTTGAATATTTACTAGTCAATGCAAGATGCATACTATCACTACTTCTAGGAACATTAACATGAGAATTTGTGGTACTTGCAAAATAATTATTAGAATCATATGATGTATTTTCAAATTGTACCTTGAGCTCGTTGTAGTTGTAGTGGTGCTATTATGGAATGTATGAATAGCCCACCATGTATATTAAGCAGTAATGGTGCAACCCAATTGCTGATTTGACATAGTTACAAAACCTGGTCTGGCCAGTTTTTAAAACCAATTTAACCTATTTGCCCAGTTTGCAAGTAGACCTCTGTCGTGGAAATTTTAGTCCTCAATACTACAGTGTCACAGATACATGGATTAAAGGTAAAATAGAAGTGTTGCATTCGTAAAGAGGTAGTCATTTCTGCGGAAATTCGATCCACTATTATTGAATCAAACATAAATTAGAAATTAATCCCTGGTAGGGGAAGATGGTGCAATTTAGAGAAAATCTCAATGCTGCAATCGTATGTCACCCTGATGGCATTTGGAGAGGAGGTCATTCCAATGCAAGTAAATATGTACAGTTCAAATGCACTATATTCTTTTGGTTTCCTTTCTAGATAATTATGTTAGATTTGTCCAATCTCAATGATGATGTCTCCAGATGCACACTATCGATAATTTATATACACTGGTTTTGTCAAACCACCTGCCTCATGGTAGATATTATTTCAAGTTTTTCTTCATCTGATAACATAACTCAAAAGCTAGAGACATTGCCTCTCTATATAGATACACATATCCATGAAATAATTTATTATCAGTAATAGTTTTTCATTTTATAGTATATTTTAGGTTCTTTGAGGTTTGTATCAACAAATTCAACCACTAAGAAATAATTTATTATTTTCATCAAAAAATATGAAATAATTTATTATCAATAATACGAAGGAGCATGCGCATAAAAAGGTATTGTTCCCTTATGCACATGACAAAAAGGGAAAATTGTGTGGCTATGATTGCAAAGTTGCTTGAAACAGAATTTGTATACTAAGTTATATAATCTAGCTTCTGATCTAACGATAACATGGTAAAAGTCCGCCATGGACCAAAAAATTAATCCGATGGCTTCTTACAATGTTATCTATGGACCATAAGCTACATGACATAGTCTAGGGAGAAAACAAACAAGCTCTAAAGTTATACTTGATTGCAACACAACAACAACGTCCTCATATGTATATGTTCAGCTTTTTGGCATTATCATTAAAATAGTCTTCGCTAGACCCCATGAAGCAGATTCAGCCTAGTTAAGTGATATGCAAATGGTACTTAAGTGATTAGGACCGTATGGTGAGAATAAAAGAAGTCTTGCTTTTGTAAAGTGGTGGTCATTTCTTCATATATTTGATCCTCTGTTCCTCGAATCAAACTCAAAATAGAAATTAATCCCAGGTAGGAGAAGATGGTGATGGGCGAGCAAACATGATATGGTGATGACACAATTGGGATAGTCTATTTTTTAAAAAATAAACAATAATGGGGATAATCTTCAAGGTGAAGTTGGTGCTACAAGGACAAGGTAGTAGGTGGCTATTGGTGCGGGTGTATGGCCATTAGCTAGCATTTGAAGCTAGCAGTCGTATACTCCTCCATCATATTGGAGTCTATCAAATTTAATAAGTAGTAAATGCTCCATCCATCCAGTGAGTGTGTGTGATCCCCAGCAGCTTAGTGGACATAGAAACGTGCCCTACCAGCGAGCTCCTATGTTAATCCCATGTTAATCAGGAAAAAGAAAAATTCCCATCCATTGATCTTTAGTGGCACCAAGTTATAACGGTCTGGATTAAGATCTTTCCGACAACAAAGGGACTCCTTAATTACTTTTTTTCACGGGGGTCCAACGATACGGACTCCTATATTCCTTCGTTTTCAATGCGCATCCAAATTTTCAGCTGTACGGACTCCTATCTTACTTTACATTCTCTCACGGGATCAAACTAAAAAGCTGTGTAGTTTACTTTACATGAATCTGCTCCTTGAAATGTTTTAATAAATAATTAAATAGGATGTATTGTAAAAATTATGACATATTCTAATTGTTGAACCAGATTTGCTCATCCGAATTCATTTATTCTACAGTACTGAGTTCTATACACAAAGTAGGATGCACCCTAGTAGTCTCTAAAGTAACAATTAAAATAGGCGTTATTTGGTAAAAGCCTTTGAGGTGTCAGCCTTTGTTCAGATTTTGTTTCATGTTTAACAACAGGTATGTCCAATTTACAGAAAATCTCAATCCTGCAATCGTGGCACCCTGATGACATTTGATGGAGAGGAGCTCATTCCAATGGAAGTAAATATGTACAGTTCAAATACACTATATTTTTATGGTTTCCTTCCTAGATAATTATGTTATATTTGCCCCATCTCATTAATGATGTCTCCAGTTGCACGCTATCGATAATTTATATACACTGATTTTGTCAAACCACCTGGCTCATGGTAGATCATATTTCAAGTTTTTCTTCATCTGATAACATAACTCAAAGCTAGAGACATTGGCTCTCTATATAGATATCCATATCCATGAAATAATTTATTACTAGTAATAGTTTTTCATTTTATAGTATATTTTAGGTTCTGTGAGGTTTGATCGACCAATTCAACCACTATGAAATAATTTGTTATTTTCATCAAAAATATGAAATAATTTTTTATCTTTAATATGACAAAAATGGAAAACTATGTGGCTATGATTGCTAAGTTGCTCGAAACAGAATTTGCATACTAAATTATATAATCTAGCCTATAGTGTAACAATGACGTGGTAAAAGTCCGCCATGGACCAAAAATTAATCTGATGGTTTTTTAACATGTTATCTATGGACTATAAGCTACATAATGTAGTCTAGGGAGACAACAAAAAAGCTCTAAAGTTATACTTGATTGCAACACAACAACAACATCCTTATATGTATATGTTCAGTATTTTGGCATTGTCATTAAAATAGTCTTCGCTAGACCCCATGAAGCAGATTCAGACTAGTTAAGTGATATGCAAATGGTACTTGAGTGATCAGGACCGTATGGTGAGAATAAAAGAAGTCTTGCTTTTGTAAAGTGGTGGTCATTTCTTCTTATATTCGATCCTCTGTTCCTCGAATCAAACTCAAAATAGAAATTAATCCCAGGTAGGAGAAGATGCTGATGGGCCAGCAAACATGATATGATGATGACACAATTGGGATAGTTTCTTTTTTAAAAAATAAACAATAATGGGGATAATTGTAACACCTGGGAAATTCCTACAAAAAGGCATTGACATGGGAATTAAGGAGACACAAAAAAATGACTTTTTGAATGATGGCTCGGATCAACAATCAGCGACAATAGATGCGTAGAGCTCGTTGAGATGAATCTATTTTTGTTACACACATGTTTCATTTGGACATTGGATGAGCATGTGTCAAATGGATGAAGTTCAGTTTTGAAACCCAAGAGACCCTAATAATGACCGTGACTTTAATTGGAAATCCGTTTCTTTCTCCTCTACGGTTACAGTTCCCTGCCCCTTTATTTTTGTTTTCCTCCACCTTATAACCAGCAACCCTTCAGTACCCTATTTACTGAGACCAAGACCTGTGCCTCTATCTGCTTACCGTGATCTTTCCCCTCCCCTCGGATCTATTTCTGCTGCTGCCGTGGAAACTAGAGGGGAGAGAAGAGGAGAGGAAGGGGCTGCACAAACTCTAGGTTTTTGGTTTGGGGAACCAAGGTAAGATTATTTTGATCCAATCCCCTTATTTTGGATGAGATTTAGGGCCTGCAATCAGCCTTTTTCGTTGGATTGGTGGGAGGTTACTCTTTGATCTCGAAGTGAGTCTCTGCAGAATGTCAGATTTGGTAGTTGCTGTTCATCGCTGTTTTACTCCATCCTACAGGCCGAAATAATTTTCCTCAGTATTGAAGATTTTGTAGACAACGCAGAGATCTTTCCATGAAGTCCTAGATCACAATTTTGGGCCATTTGGTTTAGGAGATATTGCAGACTTAAGATGACTGTTTTATTCTGACGAGATTCTGCACAGTAGTAGATCTATTCAGTTTTTTACTGCTTTACATGATTAATCTGTTCTTTGGTTGAACACCAATGTTGTAGATATTTTCACAACCTTTCCAGATTGGTATAGAACATATGGTTTGGTTGGATCAAGACCCAGATATAGGTTTTTCAATTGGACTGTTAGGTTTTGTAGGCAGATTCAGTACATGAGGTTTCCATCCTATTTTTGGACGTCCTAATGAGTTTTACTGCAAAGGTGTATTTAACAACTATGGTGGAGGATATAATTATACATGCATTGGTAAAGTTCCATAATTTTTGGACAAGTGGTTTAGTAGACATGTATAAATTTGTGATGACTGTCCGTATTCCAGGCAGATTCTAATGTCTGATTTGAATGGAAGGTTGGGAATGCTTAATGTCTGAAAACAAATAGTGTGGCTATTGGAAGTTATAGGACATTATCTGAAGTTTTCAAAAATGTATTTATTTACTAGTATTGCTTTGTATATTTAAAGATACAAAAAAAAAGCAGCACTGCTGCTGTTATCCAAGCAACAGTTTTTCCTGTTTTGTTTGTATGTTGGGTTCGGCCGTAGGAACGATTCAATTTATGTTTGTTCAAGATTGTATGTTTGTGTTGGTGCTGAGGTATATTTGTGAACATGTGGTGCGCCTTCAGATCGTGCTTAGATCATATTCTTGATCGACGGAGAAGGCAAGTAAACGTAGCCATGATTTTGCTACAGCTTTGACATGTTGTTTATTCTACCTACACTAAAAATTCAGAAGCTATACCAAAGAAATATTGTGTACTTACTTGAAGAATATATTATTCTTTTAAATAATTACAGTATGTTTCGCTGTGGTATGATTTGTGGCTTACGTCCTCCCGCATGAGGAAAGTGGTATGTGTATGTATGTGGACATATATGGCATATGTGGTAAACATACTTTCAGTTGCACCATATCATTGCATCATATTGCATTGCATATTATTTGTGGATGTCGCCGCTTGCTGGCCGCGACCGTACCGGTACAGCGTCGTACGTTGCCCGAGGAGGGGTACGATGCAGCTTCATACCTTGTTGGGTATGGAGACAGTGGACATGGCATATGCATTGCACTTGCACTCATTGTGGTTTATTTATTTATGGCTTTTGTGGACGACATTCATTATAATTAGTATTTTTTATCCATTCCTATCATGCCTTTATGTTTAAATTGATGTCTAATAAACTTGTAGTTTAAATGACCTGTTAAAGCAGTTTGCTTGCTGAGATTTATTCTCACACCTCTTTTATCATTCCAGGTGCTTGACGTGATGCTTTGCTTGAAGGGATGGGATTAGCTGCACTTCACCACTTCTTTATCACATATATCTATAACAATAATAAGGATGTTGTTGTCTTGCTATAGCAAACATCGAGTAGACAATCATGGTGACCCTTCGCGGTTTTATAAGAATATGTGTGGTTAAATCTTTCTTAATTGTTCTTTTGTTGTGTTGCTCTATAAATGCTTTTGTGTGGTTATCTTTAAAGTATCGTTTATGTTGTTGCTTCCGCATTATACTCTGTCTTAAGTTTTTTGCAGTGCATTTTGTAGTTCAACCTGTGTGTTAGGGATGTTTAGTGGCATCTTGGGCTTTTGTGGTGCCTGGGGTGTTACAATAATCTTCAAGGTAAAGTTGGTGCTACAAGGACAAGGTAGTAAGTGGCTATTGGTGCGGGTGTATGGCCATTAGCTAGCATTCAAAGCTAGCAGTCGTATACTCCTCCATCTTATTGGAGTCTATCAATTTTAATAGGAAGTAAATGCTCCATCCATCCGGTGGGTGTGTGTGAGGACATAGAAACGTGCCCTATCAGCGAGCTCCTATGTTAATCCCATGTTAATCAGGAAAAAGAAAAATTCCCATCCATTGATCTTTAGTGGCACCAAGTTATAACAGTCTGGATTAAGATCTTTCCCACAACAAAGGGAATCCTTAATTCCTTTTTTCACAGGGATCCAATGATACGGACTCCTATATTCCTTTGTTTTCTATGCGCATCCAAATTCTCTGCTGTACGGACTCCTATCTTCCTTTACATTCTCTCACGGGATCGATAATGGAAGCGGCTTGATGCCGAAGTGCGACGTCTAGGAACAAAGAGATGCAGTGCAAAGATAAATGGGAATTGAAGCACCAGCATCTGTCCTTGGAATTCCACACGCTGCTGCATCTCTTTTTAAAACTTCTGTACATGGAACAACGATTGATCCAGAAGCAAGGTACTCAAAAAGAACTTGTACGATTTACGCTTTCATTTATGTTGTGCTGGAGGTTGTGTAGCCCAGTTCTACTTTGTTTTTTAACTTTACAAATATAATCAACTGCTCTACTTTAATAAATTTTTTTTCTTATCGGTGACCTCAGCATGCTTCCTTTTTATTTTCAATCCTGAATGAGGTATTTGAGTAGATTACCACATGATTGTGGCTCTATCTCTATGTGTCATGAATGGAGCTAGCCATACTCATCCTGTTAGTGAAACTACATGTTTCAATATACAAGAAACATGTATACGTGCAGGGCCTGAGGTATGCTCTCGAGGCCAACAAATACTGTCAATTGTAACTAGTTGTTGTACATCTGGTCTATATTAAAAAGTATTACTAACCAAACTGGTATATATATATATATATCTTAATTTCTCAAAATAAAAAGCTGTGTAGTTTTACTTCAAATGTTTTAATAAATAATTAATAGGATGTATTGTAAAAATGACATATTCTAATTGTTGAACCAGATTTGCTCATCCCAATTCATTTATTCTACAGTACTGAGTTGTATACACAAAGCAGGATGCACCCTAGTAGTCTCTAAAGGAACAATTAAAATAGGCATTATTTGGTAAAAGCCTTTGAGGTGTCAGCCTTTGTTCAGGTTTTGTTTCATGTTTAACAACAGGTATGTCCAATTTACAGAAAATCTCAATCCTGCAATCGTGTGGCACCCTGATGACATTTGATGGAGAGGAGCACATTCCAATGGAAGTAAATATGTATAGTTCAAATACACTATATTCTTATGGTTTCCTTCCTAGATAATTATGTTGTATTTGCCCCATCTCATTAATGATGTCTCCAGTTGCACGCTATCGATAATTTTTATACACTGATTTTGTCAAACCACCTGGCTCATGGTAGATCATATTTCAGGTTTTTCTTCATCCGATAACATAACTCAAAGCTAGAGACATTGGCTCTCTATATAGATATACATATCCATGAAATAATTTATTATTAGTAATAGTTTTTCATTTTATAGTATATTTTAGGTTCTGTGAGGTTTGTTTCAACCAATTCAACCACTATCAAATAATTTATTATTTTCATCAAAAAATATGAAATAATTCATTATCCATAATATGAAGGAGCAGCGCATAAAAAGGTATTATTTCCTCATGCACATGACAAAAATGGAAAACTATGTGGCTATGATTGCTAAGTTGCTCGAAACAGAATTTGCATACTAAATTATATAATCTAACTTATGGTCTGATGATGACATGGTAAAAGTCCGCCACAGACCAAAAAATTAATCCGATGGTGTTTTACCATGTTATCTATGGACCATAAGCTACATAACATAGTCTTTGGGATTAAACAAACAAGCTCTAGAGTTATACTTGATTGGAACGCAACAACAATGTACTCATATATATATGTTCAGGTTTCTGGCATTGCCATTAAAATAGTCTTCCCTAGACCCCATGAAGCAGATTCAGCCTACTTAAGTGATATGCAAATGGTACTTAAGTGATCAGCACCGTATGGTGAGAATAAAAGAAGTGTTGCTTTTGTAAAGTGGTAGTCATTTCTGCAGATATTCGATCCTCTGTTCCTCGAATCAAACACAAAACAGAAATTAATCCCAGGTAGGAGAAGATGGTGATGAGCCAACAAACATGATATGGTGATGACACAATTGGGATAGTCTATTTTTTAAAAATAAACAATAATGGGGATAATCTTCAAGGTGAAGTTGGTGCTATAAGGACAAGGTAGTAGGTAGCTACTGGTGCGGGTGTATGGCCATTAGCTAGTGTTCGAAACTAGTAGTCATATAATCCTCCATCTTATTAAAGTCTATCAATTTTAATAAGTTGTAAACGCTCCATCCATCCGATGAGTGTGTGTGATTCCCCAGCAGCTTTGTGGACATAGAATCGGTGCCCTACCAGTGAGCTCCTGCTACTGCTCCGGACAAAATTCTACATTGAAACGGACGGGAAAGAAAGCAGCGCAGGCCACGATCGAGATATCGTTGTCCCATCTCGAACATGTGAGGCGTGTATCCCCGGCCCCCATGACAAGCTTGTAACTGCAGCAGTTTGCTTGCTCCTCATCCGCAACAATGTGGCCCCTGTCTCTCAGATCAGACCGTATGGATGTGTCTCGGTTGACAGGATAGCGGCGTCGACGGTCCATCCAAGGGTGGGTAAGTGGCCATGCGGGCTGCAAGTTCAGCAATCAGCAGCGAATTAAAGTAGTAGTCATTTCTACGAATATTCGACCATCTGTTCCATGAATCAAACGCAAAAACTGTCTATCTATTTATCTATCTATACCTATACCTATACTAATCACAAACTCTCAAGAAAATAGCATGTTAATTAGGAAAAAGGAAAATTCCCATCCATTGATGTTTAGTGGCACCAAGTTATAACGGTCTAGATTAAGATCTTTCCCCTCAACAAAAGGACTCCTTAGTTCCTTTCTTTCGCGGGGGTCCAATGTTACGGACTCTCATATTCCTTTGTTTTCTATGGGCATCCAAATTCTCGGTTGTATGGAATTTTGTCTTACTTTACATTCTCTCACTTGATCGATAACGGAAGTGGCTTGACGCCGAAGTGTGACGTCTGGGAACAAAGAGATGCAGTGCAAAGATAAATGGGAATTCAAGCACCAGTGTCGGTCCTTGGTTTTCCACACACTGTTGCATCTTGTTTTAGATCTTCTGTACATGGAACAACGATTGATCCAGAAGCAAGGGACTCAAAAGGAACTTGTACGCTTTACGCTTTGGTTTATGTTGTGCTGGAGGTTGTGTAGCTCAGCTCTACTTTGTTTTTTTAACTTTACAAATATAATTAACTGCTCTACTTTTATAATTTTTTGTTCTTATCAGTGACATCAGCATGCTTCCTTTTTATTATCAATCCTGAATGAGGTATTTGAGTAATTACCGCATGACTGTGGCTATATCTCTATGGAAGCTACATATTTCAATATACAAGAAACATGTATACGTGCAGAGGCTGAGGTATGCTCTCGAGGCCAACAAATAGCGTGTCAATTGGAACCAGTTGTTGTACATATGGTCATATTAAAAAGTATCACCAACGAAACTGATATATGTCAATTTTTCAAACCAAAAGGCTGTGTAGTTTTACTTTACATGAATCTGCTCCTTCAAATGTTTTAATAAATAATTAAATAGGATGTGTTGTCAAAATTATGACATGTTCTATTGCTGAACCAAATTTGCTCATCCGAATTCATTTATTCTATAGTACAGAGTTCTATAGACAATGCAGGATGCACCCTAGCAGTATCTAAAGTAACAATTAAAATAGACGTTATTTGGTAATAGCCTTTGAGGTGTCAGCCTTTTTTCCGATTCTGTTTCATGTTTAACAACATGTATGTCCAATTTACAGAAAATTTCAATGCTGCAATCGTGTGGCAACCTGATGGCATTTGAAGAAGAGGAGCTCACTCTAATGTAAGTAAATATGTATAGTTCAAATACACTATATTATTATGGTTTTCTTTCTACATAATTAGGTTATATTTGTTCCATCTCATTAATGATGTCTCCAGTTGCACGCCATGATAATTTACATACACTGATTTTGTCAAACCACCAACCTCATGGTACATCTTATTTCAAGTTTTTCTTCATCTGATAACATTACTCAAAAGCTGGAGACATTGGCTCTCTATATTGATATGCATGCGAAAGGGCCTCTTGCTGAGTTGGTTAGACGGTCTCAGTAGCACTCCTCAGGTCCTGGGTTCGACTCCCTGTGGGAGCGAATTTCAGGCTGAGGTTAAAAAAAATCCCCTCGCCTGTCCCATAGCCAATGCACAGGTCTAAGGCCAGCCCAGGTCGTTGGTCGTTCTCACACGGGCTACGGTGCCGCTGTGTAAGGGTGTGGTAGGGGTTCGGGGGTTTTCTCGACCTGCGTGAGAAGGTCTTCTTCTTAGCAAAATGCCCGGGGGCTGTCTTACCCCTCGCAGGTCAAGTTTTTTATATTGATATGCATATCCATGAAATAATTTATTATTAGTAATAGTTTTTCATTTTATAGTGTATTTTAGCTTCTGTGAGGTTTGTGTCAGCCAATTCAACCACTATGAAATAATTTATTATTTTCATCAAAAAATATGAAATAATTTACTATCTATAATTTGAAGGAGAATGCACATAAAAAGGTATTATTTCCTTATGCATACTAAATTATATAATCTAGCTTATGGTCTAACGATGACATGGTAAAAGTCCGCCATGGACCAAAAAATTAATCCATTGGCTTTTTACCATGTTATCTATGGACCATCCAATGGTGGGCGAGTGGCCATGCGGGCTGCAAATTCAGCAATCAGTAGCGAATTAAAGTGGTAGCCATTTCTGTGGATATTCGATCATCTGTTCCATAAATCAAACACAAAATCTATCTATTTATACCTATACCTATACTAATCATTGACTCTCAAAAAAATCCCATGTTAATCACACTACAACGTTTTGGTCATGACGCAACACCCCGTAACCGTTGCGATAGTGGTATTTTCGTTGCAACAGCGACAATTCGCGACATTTTCTGGCCGTTGCGATACGTCTTGTGCTGTTGCATAAAAGTCCGTTGCGATAAGGTATCGCAACAGTGTAGCAAGGCGTTGCGCTACTTGTGCTGTGTCGCAACGATGTGTGGCGCGGCTATTGCCTCAAGTCGCAATGATCATTGCCATCAAATCGCAACGGTTGGGGGGGGGAGGGGGGCGTCATTGCTACGGGAGTTATTGTAACGAAAAGGTCATGTTGCAAGAAAACGTTATTGCAATGCAATAGATTGGTAGCAATACGCCATCTTTGTCGTTGCGATATGCTTATTGGGTAGCGCAACGATCATTTAGGCGTTGCTATTTATAAGAACATATCACAACGAAGTGCTAGTTGTTGCTATATCTTGAAACCCTATTGCAACGGTCAATTTGGTACTCGTTGCTATACGCTTAAGCCCTGTTGCAACGAACAGTTTGGTACTCGTTGCTATACGCTTAAGCCCTGTCGCAACGGAAAAATTGATACTCATTGCTATACGCTTAAGCCCTGTTGCAATGGAAGAAGTGCTACTCGTTGTTATATCCTTAAATCCTGTTGCAACAGGAATATGTCGTTGCTATACGCATAGAGGGTACAACAACAAAAATGTGCGTTGCTATATGCGTAGAGGGTGGCGCAATGGAATATGGTGTTGCTATATTCATAGAGGGTATCGCAATGCAACCAAATGTGGCTCGTTGCAATATGGTTGTACGGTAACGCAACTCAATTTGGATCGTCGCTATATGCTCATATGGTATCGCTACGGAAGATATTGTGTTGACGTAGACGTACAGGGTATCACAACGAAAGAGCTAGGTGATCGCCACATGCTGATTTTTAAATGCAACCAGATTTTTATAATAGAAACAAATTAATGTAACAACTCTTGTACATTCATCCATCAGACCATCACTCAGTAATAAAGTTTGTATAAATGTGCACGCATATATAAATCTTGACCACCAGTCCAACATTTCATGATGGTTATCAACTTTGTTTGAGCTCCAAGGTTGGATGTCTTCTTGAAGTGTGGCAATCTTCAGCCTTATTGGCTCGTGGTTGCTTTAGTGCTCTTCTGAACATTGTTGACGGTCCTTATAACATAAAATTCGACCGTCATTAGGCTCAGAAACCAATAAAGATCAAGGCATAACTTAGACATTAGTATTCAAATAATGGTATACCATGCATATCTGGAATATATTTGAGTACAGGGACTACGGTGCAAAAGATGGGCAAAACTGGGCACAGGCCCAGGTCGGCCGACCTGAACCCCGATCAAGCTCAATTTTGACACAGGTCAAGAAGCACACTGAGGAAGGATCATGGACGTTGATTCATCATCGGTTCAAGTCAAGGGTGAGGATGAGCCACGTGTCATTCCCATGGATTGAAGGGCCCACACATCAACACAATTGCACCCAAATGGAGTATACCCACCTGGAACCGTCATGAGGACCCACATGGAAGTCTACCAAAGAAGAGTGGGGTCGAATGGCAGCGGACCTAGGTCGGCCGACCTGGCCCTGCGACCGTTTCGGTTCCCCCTTGACCAGTACCTGTAAACCGTCATCAGGAGTTCATCAGAGCCATGCGTTGCTGAAGACGGTGGATCCAAGGGTCGGTCGATGTGGAGAATTCGGCCGACCTAGGCCCACCTCCAAATGGCCTCAACCGCCTCTGGCTGGTTCCAACCGCCCTTGTGATGCTATAAATACCTGCAAGGGGCGCCGTACTCAATACACACCAGAAGAAGAGCTCTCCTTTGCTACAAGCTTAGTCTTAGCCTTAGTAGTGATAGTCATAGTGTTAGATCTTCTGAAGGGCTTCCGGAGGAGTCTTGGTAAGTTCTAGAGTTCAGTTCTTGTATTCTCTTACTTACTTGTAATACTCTGAGCTTAATGGAAATACCTTTATACTTATGTTGTATGCTTCAGTTATACCTTATCTACTTAGTATATACTACTTATGTCTTACACCTCAATCAAGTGAATGTATGCTATGGCATTGGCTCAATGTGCCTTTTGGTTGCTCTATTTATTAACGTGATAGATAGAGTTGTATCTCGTATTGCAAACATGGTGTTTGGGATACGGTATACTATTGAGGGTACCGCTGCCCCACGGATTAGTAGAGGTAGGCGGCAGGTGGTGACAGCCATGTCCGTCCTTTGTAATCCTCCACGTACGGGAGTGGGTATTAGGCCTTTATGATAAGACGTCCTACTGTCGTCCCTTGATGAGGGAACCACTGGATACCTCGATGTGTCCTCTTGCATACGATCATTGAATGAGCTTGTATAGGGTATTGTAGTATATCCAAGTTCCATAAGTATGATGCTAATGAACCCTTGTTAATCTTCACTAGTGTACTATACTAACTAAGACTAACATAATGATGAGCAATGAACTTCTGTGTGTCAACCCAATCATTCACTTCTATATCTTTTACCCCTGTTTAGATTATGGTACATTAATACTGTTGTACGTAAGAGCATTGGATGGCACATCTCTCTTTAACTAAACGCTTTCCCTGCGGATAAACAAATAACGATACTCTGGAATACTCCCGGGTGAAATGCTACAACGTACTTCTGTGCGCTTGCAGAATATCTGTAACATCTAGATTTACGATGAAGTATCTCTAGTACCATTACTACTCTAAGTAGTGATGCTAAGAAATACCAACAAACATAAACCAATGAGAGAATTAGAGACTGGACAGATTTTTGAAGCCGATTTGTCTTGTGGTTTCTAGGCAAAAAAACGGCGATGCCCCATGTAGCAATGCTTGGAACCGAATTTTAACCACAGGTAATCAGTATCCTTGTGACAATAAGGACAAGCAAACCTCCCTTTTGTGCTCCAACTAGACAATATCGCATATGCAGGAAAATCATTAATTGTCCAGAGTAGCATTGCATGTAGAGTAAAATTTTTCTTCAACTTTGCATCCCAAGTTTCAACTCCATTCTCCCATAGCTCTTTAAGCTCATCGATCAGAGGCTGCAAATATACGTCAATGTTAATTCCAGGTGATTTAGGCCCAGGAATTAGCATCGACATCATCCAATACGATGGTTTCAAGCACAACCAAGGAGGCTGGTTATAAGGAATTAGGATGACTGGCCATGTAGTGTAAGTCACATTCAACATCCCAAATGGATTGAAGCCATCTAATGCAAGTCCCAGCCTGACATTACGTGGATCCAATGCAAATGTGTCCTTATACTTCTCATCCACGTGCTTCCATGCCTCTGAGTTAGCTGGGTGACGCATTTTCCCATCTTCAACCAATTCCTCCTTGTGCCAACGCATATACGATGATGTGGTCTCATTCATGTATAATCTTTACAGTCGAGGAATCAGTGGAAAATACCTCAGAATTTTTTGAGAAAAGCACTTCTTCTTTACTGCACCTGTATCATCAGAATGATCCCCAAGGCCCTTTGAATTAGTATTTTTCCACCTACTCTCCCCACATGTTGGACATGAGTCCAGGTTCTCAAACTCTTCTCCACAGAATAGCACACAATCATTGACACAAGCATGAATCTTTTGGTAGTCCAATCCAAGGTCTCAAATTACCCTTCGAACTTTATCCATGGTATCTGGGATACAATGTCCTTTGGGGAGCACAAGAGAGAATAAGTGAATTATTTGCTCTTTTGTACTATTCGTAATACCGAACATGCACTTAATCTGGAAAAGCCTAACAATGAAAGATATATTAGAAGCCTCCTTGCAACCTGGGTACAATTCAATCCGGGCTTCTTCCATTAATTTGAAAATTTTCTTTGCTGCCTCATTTGGCTCCTCAATATTACCATGTACGGCACCACTGATTAGCGACGAAAGCAGATTATTGGTGGAGGGCCCATCACCATAATCATCAGCTGCACCATCACCAAAGCCACGATCATCATCCACAGGGATAGATATAGAAGCACGAGGTCTGTGTTGTCCTTTCATGAAAGCCTTGTCAAACTCGTTAGCAAGCAAGTATTCTTGGATCTCTTCTTTTTCTCTAAATGCCATGGCACGACATCTACTACATGGACAGGCCGCAGTCTCTCCTTCAAAGGTGCCTTCAAAGGTTTTTTTTAATGAATTTGTCATTTTCTTGTTGCCACGCATCATCTGTTTGATGCAGTAGCAAATAGAGCACAGGTTTAGAACTCTCCTGAGCCACAGGAAAAAAAGGGTTCTCTTAAAATCAACATTCAAACATGATTTTATATTCTAATTAAAGAACTTAATAGTTTCATGCGCAAAATCAGATCGATGATATCTAGTGGATGCAAGATGGATTCTTCCTGCAGGTCGGCGTCATCCAGAGATGTTCAGCGGATCGCGCAAAGGAGCCGAGTCATTGCATGACGGCATTGATCAGGGTTAGGTCGTGAGAACAAAGGCCTGTCATGTATATTTCTATGGCTAATGACTATTCCGACTTGGTCTTGATTTTTAAGGTAGGAGTTGGGCCAGTTAAATGCAAATTTTATTATAAACAAAATAAAGGCCCACGGACTAAGCCTGGCCTGGTGCACGAACCCACACTTCGCAATGATTCATGCGAGCATTGCAATATCTAGGACCAATTCGCAACATCTTCTATTTTCGTTGCTATATCTAGACCTACTTGCAACACCATAGTTTTCCATTGCTAAATCCAACATCTCAGTCGCAACGCACTCATTTACATTGCTATATCTACGACTCTATTGCAACAGACGATAGCACTAATACCAACGGGATATACTCGTTGCAATATGGCCACCTATTGCAACTGTGGCAAAATATCGTTGCAATAACAACACCGAAATTGCAACAAAACATTATGCGTTGCGACATATCCTATTTATCACAATGTAAGACAGTTTAATTGCAAGACTACACATTTCGTTGCAGTAAGCCCTTCTAACGCAACGAAAAGCAGAAACTATCGCAATAACCCTATGTAATACAACGAAAATAGGGCGTTGCGTCAAAACGTCTGTGGCATTAGCACCAAAATGTTGTAGTGTCGAGAAAAAGAAAAATTCCCATCCATCAATCGTTAGTGGCACCAAACTATAACGGTGTGGATTAAGGTCTTTCCCTCAACAAAGGGACTCCTTACTTGGTTTTTTTCACGGGGGTCCAATGTTACGGACTCCCATATTCCATTGTTTTCTATGAGCATCCAAATTCTCGGTTGTACGGACTCCTATCTTCCATTACATTCTCTCACGAGATCGATAACGGAAGTGGCTTGATGCCGAAGTGCAACGTCTAAGAACAATGAGATGCAGTGCAGAGATAAACGGGAATTGAAGCACCAGTGTCGCTCCTTGGTTTTCCTCATGCTGCTGCATCTCTTTTTAGATCTTCTGGACACTGAACAATGATTGATCCAGAAGCAAGGTACTCAAAAAGAACTTGTACAATTAACGTTTTTGTTTATGTTGCGCTGCAGGTTGTTTAGCCCAGTTCTATTTTGTATTTTAACTTTACAAATATAATTAACTGCTCTACTTTAATTTTTTTATTATCAGTGACCTTAGCATGCTTCCTCTTTATTTTCACTATTATCCTGAATGAGGTATTTGAGTCGATTTTACAACATGACTATGGCTCTGTCTCTATGTGTCATGCATGGAGCTAGCTATACTCATCCTGTTAGTGAAGCTATATATTTCAATCTACAAGAAACATGTATACATGCTCGAGGCCAACAAATAGCATGTCAATTGTAACCTGTTGTTTTGCATATGGTCTATGTTAAAAACTATCCCCCAACTGATATATGTCTCTTAATTTCTCAAACTGAAAAGATGTGTAGTTTTACTTTACATGTATCTGCTCCTTCCAACGTTTTAATAAATAATTAAATAGGATGTATTGTCAAAATTATGACATGTTCTAATAAATAATTAAACTAAAAACGCGTCTCCTATGTATGTACATAGAATACGCGGATTAAACATGGCACTTTTTTGCAGACTCATAGGAGACGCGTGACTTATTGGAGACGCATCTTAAAACCGTGTCTCCTATAATGGTGTCTTCTTTGATGTGTTTTTACATAGTGTGCTGAACCAGATTTGAGAATAATTGTATCTTCTCATCCGAATTTATTTATTCTACACAAAGCAGGATGCACCCTAGCAGTCTCTGAAGTAACAATTAAAATGGATGTTATTTGGTAAAAGCCTTTGAGGGGTGTCAGCCTTTTTCAGATTCTATATCAGGTTTAACAGGCCTCATGTTAGATCTTATTTCAAGTTTTTCTTCATCTAATAACATAATTCAAAAGCTAGAGACATTGGCTCTCTATATAGATATGCATATCCATGAAATAGTTTATTATCAGTAATAGTTCTTCATTTTATAGTATATTTTAGGTTCTGTGAGGTTTGTATCAACCAATTTAACCACTATTAAATAGTTTATTATTTTCATAAAAATGAAATAATTTGTACTCAATAATATGAAGGAGCATGCGCATAAAAAGGTATTGTTCCCTTATGCACATGACAAAAAGGGAAAACTGTGTGGCTATGGTTGCTAAGTAGCTTGAAACAGTTGCATACTAAATTATATAATCTAGCTTATGGTCTAATGATAAAATGGTAAAAGTCCACCATGGGCCAAAAAAAGAATACGTTGGCTTTTTACCATGTTATCCAGGGACCATAAGCTAGATTACATAGTCTAGGGAGAAAACAAATAAGCTCTAAAGTTATACTTGATTGCAACACAACAACTACGTCCTCATATATATATGTTCAGCTTTCTGGCATTATCATTAAAATAGTCTTCGCTAGACCCCATGAAGCAGATTCAGCCTAGTTAAGTGATATGCAAATGGTACTTAAGTGATTAGGACCGTATTGTGAGAATAAAAGAAGTGTTGCTTTTGTAAAGTGGTAGTCATTTCTGTGGATATTCAATCCTCTGATCCTCGAATCAGACACAAAATCTAAATTATCCCCGGTAGGAGAAGATGGTGACGGGCCAGCAAACATGAAATGGTGATGACACAATTGGGATAGTCTCTTTTTAAAAAAATAAAAAATAATGGGGATAATCTTCAAGGTGAAGTTGGTGCTATAAGGACAAGGTAGTAGTTGGCTACTGTGGGTGTACATCCATTAGCTAGCGTTCGAAGCTAGCAGTCATATAGTCCTCAATCTTATTGGCGTCTATCAATTTTAATAAGTAGTAAACACTAGCTCTCTATCCATCCGGTGAGTGTGTGTGATTCCCCAGCAGGTTCGTGGACATAAAAACGTGGCCTATCAGCGAGCTCCTGCTACTGGTCCGGACAAAAGTCTCTATTGAACATGGACGGGAAAGAAAGTAGCACAGCCCACGATGGAGATGTCGCTGTCCCATCTCAAACATGTCCGGCGCGTGTCCCCATCAGCGTGCCCCTCGCGCTGATAGACACGACGTTGGCACTAGTTAGTCACGGATCGAGACGGATGCGTGCCCCGGCCTCCGAGACAAGCCTGTTACTGGAGCTTGCTTTGATCATTGCAATAGGTGGGCCCCGTCTCTCATATCAGACCATATGGATGTGTCTCGGTTGGCAGGTTGTCGACGTTGACAGTCCATCCAAGGATGGGCGAGTGGCCATGCGGGCTGCAAGTTCAGCAATCAGCAGCGAAATAAATCAGTCGAGTTTCCAAGGATACAGTCGATAAATCAAACGATGAAGTGAAGAACTCAAGATAAATTTCTTCAAAAAAGAACTGAAGATAAAGCAGACTCACGCGTTTGCACAGATTTTCATATCACAGTTTCAATTTTTTTTTGTTTCAACATCTGTATATCTTAAAGAAGCAGGTTCCAATCGGATTTTCTTGTAATTCTGTTTTACATGTATGCGTAGGGGGATGTTTTAAGTAATTTATGCACAAAGTTTTCTTTTTCTATTATGCATTGAGATGCGATTTTTAACATTCACTTTATCCCGGTATGATATAATTTCTGCCGCTTCCAGTTTAAAATAGATTCTGAATATTATTTTCTCTTGTACTCCATATATGTCTATTGATGCAAAGCGTTGTTTAAACAAAATGTCTATTTTTTAATTTTAACTCAACAGTATATATATACTTTTATGTATAAAAGTTGCTTAATATATAATATTTTTGTAATCAAAGTTGCTACAAAGCATATTACTTTGGAGCAGACAAAGGCTGGCATCACGGATGAAGCCGCAAAATAAATACAGACATTGCTAAGTCAAGGGCAGACGGTGACGGGAGGATTACTTCTCCCCACTGGAGTTGGTGCAGCCAAGGGCATAAGGTGGCTTACGTTATGGCTTGCCCAGTGGAGCAAGGCCAAACTATTCATGGTGCAGAAATTCCAAGTGACTACTGCAAGGTGGCTGTGGAACAAATTTGTGAAGGATTTGATGACTTTGAGCTCGACATCGAAGGTGGCGACGGGGAAAGGACATTAGCGGATGCTGCCCATGGTAGTATCGTTCTATGGAAGAAGCCTTACGTCAAATTTCCCATGTAAGGGACATCGTCTACTCAACCACGAGATCCCCGCAGCAACTGCCACCTCCAAGTAGGCATGATGACAGCCCACATGTGTCTCCTCCTCCACCAGCACAGCATGCCGCAAAAGCGCTAAGGTGCACCCCCACAGTAGGCTCGATAGAAAAAGCAAAAACAAACTGTCGACAAAGAGCCTACTAAAGAACAAAGGATTGCCACTATATTGAAGAAGTTACCTTACGACCAAACTGACCAGAAAAATGATATGGTGGTTAAAGCCCAACTCAAAGATTTCTTCAAACCGAACGAGCCAGAGAATACATTAGTAATAGATCAAAAATCAAAGAAGTTTTTCAAAACC
>CM014275.1:47173771-47186879 GCA_004135705.1 Alloteropsis semialata | reverse complement strand
AGTACCAGTTCCAAAACGGGCACCAAAGGGGTTACGAACCGGTACTGATAGCGTGTTCTCCGGTAGTGATTTTTTTGGGTAATTATCCATCTAGGCATTGATTTTATTAGAGAATAACTCAGGATTATAGTTACTTCTTAGTTCTTACATTATGGCGCAAACTGAGAACACTCACCCCCCTCTTCTGAGTTTATTACCGTGGTAAATATTGTCAGACTGAAGGATGCAAAATGTTAACACCAACTTAGTGCTTTATTCAAACTGTTCAACCTCCCAAGCCATCAAGCCGCAAGGCGCGCCATTTTTCGCGGAAAATTCGCGCGCTACGCGGTCGCTAGGATTCGAACCCGTGACCTCTCTCTCGCGCGTGACCCCCTTTACCACTGCACCACACTCTCGTCTGTGACTAGATACCGTTCTGATTCCTACCATATTATACTAAACCGAGTGTAAATTGCTTGTTTGAGGCCCTAAACGATTTCAAATTAAAAAGTTTTCAACTATAAAGTTTTATAACTTTTGAAATCTACAAGTTTTATTTTGGTAGTTTCTCCATCCGAGGTTGTTTATAAAATTTGAATTTCAAATTTGAGAACATTCAAACTTAGTTTTTGTTGACTAGATGATTTCAAATGAAAAAAGTTGTCAACTACAAAGTTTCATAACTTATTGTGATCTACAACTCTTATTTTGACTGTTTCTTCATCCGAGGTTGTTTGAAAAAACTCAAATTTCAAATTTTGAGAACTACAAACATACTTTTCATTAGCAAAACAAATTTAAAATAAAAAGTTTTAACTACAAAGTTGTATAACTTCTGAAGATCTACAACTTTGATATATGTCATTTCTTCATCCGATGTAGTGAGAGCAACATTGTTCACAAATCTTATAGATCTCTCTTATAGTTTCAGGAAACTCTACAAGAGATATAGATTTTGTGAACAATATTCATATGAATTTGTCGAATGAAGAAATGACCAAACTAAAAGTTCTACATCTTGAGAAGATATACAACTTTGTAGTTCAAAACTTTTTGATTTGAATTGATTTACTACTTCAAAATGTGGTTTTAATTATGACTTTGCCGAGTGTCAAAAAAAAGCACTCGGCAAAGAAGTCTTTGCCGAGTGTATTTTTTTGACACTCGGCAAAGATTTTCTTTGCCGAGTGTATTTCAAAAAACACTCGGCAAAGATTTCTTCGCCGAGTACTTTTTCTTTGCCGAGTGTTTTTTGAAATGCACTCGGCAAAGAAATCTTTGCCGAGTGCCCGAAAAATTGCACTCGGCAAAGATCTTGACACTCGGCAAAGGCCGGATTTCCGGTAGTGTGCGGGTGTACGTCCATTAGCTAGCGTTCGAAGCTAGCAGTCATATAGTCCTCAATCTTATCGGCGTCTATCAATTTTAATAAGTAGTAAACACTAGCTCTCTATCCATCCGGTGAGTGTGTGTGATTCCCCAGCAGGTTCGTGGACATAAAAACGTGGCCTATCAGCGAGCTCCTGCTACTGGTCCGGACAAAAGTCTCTATTGAACATGGACGGGAAAGAAAGTAGCACAGCCCACGATGGAGATGTCGCTGTCCCATCTCGAACATGTCCGGCGCGTGTCCCCATCAGCATGCCCCTCGCGCTGATAGACACGACGTTGGCACTAGTTAGTCACGGATCGAGACGGATGCGTGCCCCGGCCGCCGAGACAAGCCTGTTACTGGAGCTTGCTTTGATCATTGCAATAGGTGGGCCCCGTCTCTCATATCAGACCATATGGATGTGTCTCGGTTGGCAGGTTGTCGACGTTGACAGTCCATCCAAGGATGGGCGAGTGGCCATGCGGGCTGCAAGTTCAGCAATCAGCAGCGAAATAAATCAGTCGAGTTTCCAAGGATACAGTCGATAAATCAAACGATGAAGTGAAGAACTCAAGATAAATTTCTTCAAAAAAGAACTGAAGATAAAGCAGACTCACGCGTTTGCACAGATTTTCATATCACAGTTTCAATTTTTTTTTTTGTTTCAACATCTGTATATCTTAAAGAAGAAGGTTCCAATCGGATTTTCTTGTAATTCTGTTTTACATGTATGCGTAGGGGGATGTTTTAAGTAATTTATGCACAAAGTTTTCTTTTTCTATTATGCATTGAGATGCGATTTTTAACATTCACTTTATCCCGGTATGATATAATTTCTGCCGCTTCCAGTTTAAAATAGATTCTGAATATTATTTTCTCTTGTACTCCATATATGTCTATTGATGCAAAGCGTTGTTTAAACAAAATGTCTATTTTTTAATTTTAACTCAACAGTATATATATACTTTTATGTATAAAAGTTGCTTAATATATAATATTTTTGTAATCAAAGTTGCTACAAAGCATATTACTTTGGAGCAGACAAAGACTGGCATCACGGATGAAGCCGCAAAATAAATACAGACATTGCTAAGTCAAGGGCAGACGGTGACGGGAGGATTACTTCTCCCCACTGGAGTTGGTGCAGCCAAGGGCATAAGGTGGCTTACGTTATGGCTTGCCCAGTGGATCAAGGCCAAACTATTCATGGTGCAGAAATTCCAAGTGACTACTGCAAGGTGGCTGTGGAACAAATTTGTGAAGGATTTGATGACTTTGAGCTCGACATCGAAGGTGGCGACGGGGAAAGGACATTAGCGGATGCTGCCCATGGTAGTATCGTTCTATGGAAGAAGCCTTACGTCAAATTTCCCATGTAAGGGACATCGTCTACTCAACCACGAGATCCCCGCAGCAACTGCCACCTCCAAGTAGGCATGATGACAGCCCACATGTGTCTCCTCCTCCACCAGCACAGCATGCCGCAAAAGCGCTAAGGTGCACCCCCACAGTAGGCTCGATAGAAAAAGCAAAAACAAACTGTCGACAAAGAGCCTACTAAAGAACAAAGGATTGCCACTATATTGAAGAAGTTACCTTACGACCAAACTGACCAGAAAAATGATATGGTGGTTAAAGCCCAACTCAAAGATTTCTTCAAACCGAACGAGCCAGAGAATACAGTAGTAATAGATCAAAAATCAAAGAAGTTTATCAAAACCATGAGCACATCAAATCAAAAGAGATTCTTATCTGACTACGACCGCCAGCATGGAAAGTCTTATTAGAATTACGTAGTACCAGTTCCAAAACGGGCACCAAAGGGGTTACGAACCGGTACTGATAGCGTGTTCTCCGGTAGTGATTTTTTTGGGTAATTATCCATCTAGGCATTGATTTTATTAGAGAATAACTCAGGATTATAGTTACTTCTTAGTTCTTACATTATGGCGCAAACTGAGAACACTCACTCCCCCTCTTTGAGTTTGTTACCGTGGTAAATATTGTCAGACTGAAGGATGCAAAATGTTAACAACAACTTAGTGCTTTATTCAAACTGTTCAACCTCCCAAGCCATCAAGCCGCAAGGCGCGCCATTTTTCGCGGAAAATTCGCGCGCTACGCGGTCGCTAGGATTCGAACCCGTGACCTCTCTCTCGCGCGTGACCCCCTTTACCACTGCACCACACTCTCATCTGTGACTAGATACCGTTCTGATTCCTACCGTATTATACTAAACCGAGTGTAAATTACTTGTTTGAGGCCCTAAACGATTTCAAATTAAAAAGTTTTCAACTATAAAGTTTTATAACTTTTTGAAATCTACAAGTTTTATTTTGGTAGTTTCTCCATCCGATGTTGTTTATAAAATTTGAATTTCAAATTTGAGAACATTCAAACTTAGTTTTTGTTGACTAGATGATTTCAAATGAAAAAGTTGTCAACCACAAAGTTTCATAACTTATTGTGATCTACAACTCTTATTTTGACTGTTTCTTCATCCGAGGTTGTTTGAAAAAACTCAAATTTCAAATTTTGAGAACTACAAACATACTTTTCATTAGCAAAACAAATTTAAAATAAAAAGTTTTTAACTACAAAGTTGTATAACTTCTGAAGATCTACAACTTGGATATATGTCATTTCTTCATCCGATGTAGTGAGAGCAACATTGTTCACAAATCTTATAGATCTCTCTTATAGTTTCAGGAAACTCTACAAGAGATATAGATTTTGTGAACAATATTCATATGAATTTGTCGAATGAAGAAATGACCAAACTAAAAGTTCTACATCTTGAGAAGATATACAACTTTGTAGTTCAAAACTTTTTGATTTGAATTGATTTACTACTTCAAAATGTGGTTTTAATTATGACTTTGCCGAGTGTCAAAAAAAAGCACTCGGCAAAGAAGTCTTTGCCGAGTGTATTTTTTGACACTCGGCAAAGATTTTCTTTGCCGAGTGTATTTCAAAAAACACTCGGCAAAGATTTCTTCGCCGAGTACTTTTTCTTTGCCGAGTGTTTTTTGAAATGCACTCGGCAAAGAAATCTTTGCCGAGTGCCCGAAAAATTGCACTCGGCAAAGATCTTGACACTCGGCAAAGGCCGGATTTCCGGTAGTGTGCGGGTGTACGTCCATTAGCTAGCGTTCGAAGCTAGCAGTCATATAGTCCTCAATCTTATTGGCGTCTATCAATTTTAATAAGTAGTAAACACTAGCTCTCTATCCATCCGGTGAGTGTGTGTGATTCCCCAGCAGGTTCGTGGACATAAAAACGTGGCCTATCAGCGAGCTCCTGCTACTGGTCCGGACAAAAGTCTCTATTGAACATGGACGGGAAAGAAAGTAGCACAGCACACGATGGAGATGTCGCTGTCCCATCTCGAACATGTCCGGCGCGTGTCCCCATCAGCATGCCCCTCGCGCTGATAGACACGATGTTGGCACTAGTTAGTCACGGATCGAGACGGATGCATGCCCCGGCCGCCGAGACAAGCCTGTTACTGGAGCTTGCTTTGATCATTGCAATAGGTGGGCCCCGTCTCTCATATCAGACCATATGGATGTGTCTCGGTTGGCAGGTTGTCGACGTTGACAGTCCATCCAAGGATGGGCGAGTGGCCATGCGGGCTGCAAGTTCAGCAATCAGCAGCGAAATAAATCAGTCGAGTTTCCAAGGATACAGTCGATAAATCAAACGATGAAGTGAAGAACTCAAGATAAATTTCTTCAAAAAAGAACTGAAGATAAAGCAGACTCACGCGTTTGCACAGATTTTCATATCACAGTTTCAATTTTTTTTTGTTTCAACATCTGTATATCTTAAAGAAGAAGGTTCCAATCGGATTTTCTTGTAATTCTGTTTTACATGTATGCGTAGGGGGATGTTTTAAGTAATTTATGCACAAAGTTTTCTTTTTCTATTATGCATTGAGATGCGATTTTTAACATTCACTTTATCCCGGTATGATATAATTTCTGCCGCTTCCAGTTTAAAATAGATTCTGAATATTATTTTCTCTTGTACTCCATATATGTCTATTGATGCAAAGCGTTGTTTAAACAAAATGTCTATTTTTTAATTTTAACTCAACAGTATATATATACTTTTATGTATAAAAGTTGCTTAATATATAATATTTTTGTAATCAAAGTTGCTACAAAGCATATTACTTTGGAGCAGACAAAGACTGGCATCACGGATGAAGCCGCAAAATAAATACAGACATTGCTAAGTCAAGGGCAGACGGTGACGGGAGGATTACTTCTCCCCACTGGAGTTGGTGCAGCCAAGGGCATAAGGTGGCTTACGTTATGGCTTGCCCAGTGGAGCAAGGCCAAACTATTCATGGTGCAGAAATTCCAAGTGACTACTGCAAGGTGGCTGTGGAACAAATTTGTGAAGGATTTGATGACTTTGAGCTCGACATCGAAGGTGGCGACGGGGAAAGGACATTAGCGGATGCTGCCCATGGTAGTATCGTTCTATGGAAGAAGCCTTACGTCAAATTTCCCATGTAAGGGACATCGTCTACTCAACCACGAGATCCCCGCAGCAACTGCCACCTCCAAGTAGGCATGATGACAGCCCACATGTGTCTCCTCCTCCACCAGCACAGCATGCCGCAAAAGCGCTAAGGTGCACCCCCACAGTAGGCTCGATAGAAAAAGCAAAAACAAACTGTCGACAAAGAGCCTACTAAAGAACAAAGGATTGCCACTATATTGAAGAAGTTACCTTACGACCAAACTGACCAGAAAAATGATATGGTGGTTAAAGCCCAACTCAAAGATTTCTTCAAACCGAACGAGCCAGAGAATACATAGTAATAGATCAAAAATCAAAGAAGTTTATCAAAACCATGAGCACATCAAATCAAAAGAGATTCTTATCTGACTACGACCGCCAGCATGGAAAGTCTTATTAGAATTACGTAGTACCAGTTCCAAAACGGGCACCAAAGGGGTTACGAACCGGTACTGATAGCGTGTTCTCCGGTAGTGATTTTTTTGGGTAATTATCCATCTAGGCATTGATTTTATTAGAGAATAACTCAGGATTATAGTTACTTCTTAGTTCTTACATTATGGCGCAAACTGAGAACACTCACTCCCCCTCTTTGAGTTTGTTACCGTGGTAAATATTGTCAGACTGAAGGATGCAAAATGTTAACAACAACTTAGTGCTTTATTCAAACTGTTCAACCTCCCAAGCCATCAAGCCGCAAGGCGCGCCATTTTTCGCGGAAAATTCGCGCGCTACGCGGTCGCTAGGATTCGAACCCGTGACCTCTCTCTCGCGCGTGACCCCCTTTACCACTGCACCACACTCTCGTCTGTGACTAGATACCGTTCTGATTCCTACCATATTATACTAAACCGAGTGTAAATTGCTTGTTTGAGGCCCTAAACGATTTCAAATTAAAAAGTTTTCAACTATAAAGTTTTATAACTTTTTGAAATCTAAAAGTTTTATTTTGGTAGTTTCTCCATCCGAGGTTGTTTAGAAAATTTGAATTTCAAATTTGAGAACATTCAAACTTAGTTTTTGTTGACTAGATGATTTCAAATGAAAAAGTTGTCAACTACAAAGTTTCATAACTTATTGTGATCTACAACTCTTATTTTGACTGTTTCTTCATCCGAGGTTGTTTGAAAAAACTCAAATTTCAAATTTTGAGAACTACAAACATACTTTTCATTAGCAAAACAAATTTAAAATAAAAAGTTTTAACTACAAAGTTGTATAACTTCTGAAGATCTACAACTTTGATATATGTCATTTCTTCATCCGATGTAGTGAGAGCAACATTGTTCACAAATCTTATAGATCTCTCTTATAGTTTCAGGAAACTCTACGAGAGATATAGATTTTGTGAACAATATTCATATGAATTTGTCGAATGAAGAAATGACCAAACTAAAAGTTCTACATCTTGAGAAGATATACAACTTTGTAGTTCAAAACTTTTTGATTTGAATTGATTTACTACTTCAAAATGTGGTTTTAATTATGACTTTGCCGAGTGTCAAAAAAAAGCACTCGGCAAAGAAGTCTTTGCCGAGTGTATTTTTTGACACTCGGCAAAGATTTTCTTTGCCGAGTGTATTTTTTTGACACTCGGCAAAGATTTTCTTTGCCGAGTGTATTTCAAAAAACACTCGGCAAAGATTTCTTCGCCGAGTGCTTTTTCTTTACCGAGTGTTTTTTGAAATGCACTCGGCAAAGAAATCTTTGCCGAGTGCCCGAAAAATTGCACTCGGCAAAGATCTTGACACTCGGCAAAGGCCGGATTTCCGGTAGTGTGCGGGTGTACGTCCATTAGCTAGCGTTCGAAGCTAGCAGTCATATAGTCCTCAATCTTATTGGCGTCTATCAATTTTAATAAGTAGTAAACACTAGCTCTCTATCCATCCGGTGAGTGTGTGTGATTCCCCAGCAGGTTCGTGGACATAAAAACGTGGCCTATCAGCGAGCTCCTGCTACTGGTCTGGACAAAAGTCTCTATTGAACATGGACGGGAAAGAAAGTAGCACAGCCCACGATGGAGATGTCGCAGTCCCATCTCGAACATGTCCGGCGCGTGTCCCCATCAGCATGCCCCTCGCGCTGATAGACACGACGTTGGCACTAGTTAGTCACGGATCGAGACGGATGCGTGCCCCGGCCGCCGAGACAAGCCTGTTACTGGAGCTTGCTTTGATCATTGCAATAGGTGGGCCCCGTCTCTCATATCAGACCATATGGATGTGTCTCGGTTGGCAGGTTGTCGACGTTGACAGTCCATCCAAGGATGGGCGAGTGGCCATGCGGGCTGCAAGTTCAGCAATCAGCAGCGAAATAAATCAGTCGAGTTTCCAAGGATACAGTCGATAAATCAAACGATGAAGTGAAGAACTCAAGATAAATTTCTTCAAAAAAGAACTGAAGATAAAGCAGACTCACGCGTTTGCACAGATTTTCATATCACAGTTTCAATTTTTTTTTTGTTTCAACATCTGTATATCTTAAAGAAGCAGGTTCCAATCGGATTTTCTTGTAATTCTGTTTTACATGTATGCGTAGGGGGATGTTTTAAGTAATTTATGCACAAAGTTTTCTTTTTCTATTATGCATTGAGATCACTACACTACAAACACCCCTTTTGCAACGCATATATGTGTTGCTAAATATCCAAATAAGTGTTGCAAGGGTCTATACCAACGCATATAGTATGCGTTGCAAGATGTGGCGTTGCAATGGTCTATAACAACGCATACTTATGTGTTGGTAAGTAGCGTATATAAGCGTTGCAAAGTAGCAACGGATATATGTAGAATGTAACAACGCTTATATATGTTGCAAGTCCTTTTAGAAAAAAAAACATTTATAAATTTAAGAATGACGTATTCCATATCAGGATGGCCTAAATATTTTCAAATTCAATTAATCTTAGTTTTCGTACAGAAACATAGAAGAGAGATGAATAGAAAGAAACATATATTCCAAGTCATTGCATCATAATCAGTATAGCACAGAACAATATATGCCGTGTACATGTGCAAAAAAAAAAACTAGAAACATCTAGCAAACTATAAAATTCTATAGCAACTGCTAGCGATCCACTAAAACTTTGTCTTCTCGCTTAAGGTGATATCCAAACGCCAGAAATATTCGAGTGAACAGTTAGACCTGTGATGGAATACATTAGACAGAATTAGAAATTTCAATATATTAGACATAATGGAAGTAACACAGTTCACATCATTAATCAATTAAGTAATAAGTTGGTATTTCAATCTCTAGTGTCTATATCATTTTTTATGAAATCTTTGTCAAAAAGAAATGTTGAACCATATGCACCATATGAAGTAGACAAAAATGTCTCAGTAATTATTTCATGACAGAACAATGAGCTGCACAGGAACTATGTGGATATGGGTAGAAAGTAGTTAGATGGAGATTAAAATCGGTGGAGAAAAAAGGACCAGGTCAGGCAGTACTGTCATTCCTTTTGACCCTTCTGCAGTTCGGTGACTGGTAAATCTGCATAAAAGTTCAGAAATTTTTACCCAGAAACTGCTACTCACATGTTGCAGAAATCAGGAATTATTTGATTTAGAGTAAATAAATTGTTACTACATCATGAAAAGTAGTAAAGAATAAGAAACATTATGGATTATTGCCTAATGATATGGCAGATTCCATAGCCCCTGCAAAACCAGTACAACAAGATCAATTAGTAACTCAGTACATCATCCCCTCGGCAAGGCCTCTATGACCACCATGCCTCTACGAATTCATGGATAAAATAGAATTTAGGGAGTAGGGATAAGTTTGATGGGAATCACAAAAATCAGTTACTGATCGAAACCAATCTGACGGAGGAACATGGTAGATAATTATACCTTAGATTAGGGACACCATCAACCTATGGGGAACACGACGGGTTTCAGTTCACATCCAGTGACACCATTCCAGTCTTCATGTCCCCCATCTCTATGGATTATGGATTCATTTTTTTTTGATAAGTACGGGCTTCTTGAGTTGAGGTGCTGGAGGGTGCAGACTGCCACTTCAAGATTGTCTTATGGTGATTTGAAAAAATAGATCAAATCGGCAAATGCAAAAAAAAAATTATGACAGAATCAAAAGCAAGATCACAAACAAATAGATCATTGATAAATCGGATTTGATCTAATCAGGATTGGAGGGGAGGGGCGTAGGTGGCTAACCTACAGAGTCCTGAACGTGATGCTACTGCAGAATTGCAGATCGAGGACCCTTTGCTTGCTGCCACAGTGTATCCGCCAAGCACCATCATTGCCATCTTTCAGGGGATGCCGCCGCTACGAACTGTAGAATCTCCACCATGGATCCCTGATCTAAATCCAACAAAATCAGCGACAGTGGAGAGAAAACGAGAATGGATCAGAATGGGAGAAGTGGTGTTGATGTGGACGCCCAACACTCAGAATCAGCCGCATCCAAACAAATCGAATTCCTAGAGCGAGAGGAGATGAAGGAAGCGCTTTCTTTTTTTTTCGCACAGGCCGTTCCTTTTCCTTAAATCATGGGCGTGTGGAGGGAAGGGAAGGAGACGGGAGTGGGGGCGGTTTCCGTGCTGACTCCGTGATCCCTGCAACGCTAACACATTCCGTTGCTAATTATACGATGCCAAATGTGAGTTCGTGTTGTAGTGGATGCGATTTTTAACATTCACTTTATCCTGGTATGATATAATTTCTGCCGCTTCCAGTTTAAAATAGATTCTGAATATTATTTTCTCTTGTACTCCATATATGTCTATTGATGCAAAGCGTTGTTTAAACAAAATGTCTATTTTTTAATTTTAACTCAACAGTACATATATACTTTTATGTATAAAAGTTGCTTAATATATAATATTTTTGTAATCAAAGTTGCTACAGAGCATATTACTTTGGAGCAGACAAAGGCTGGCATCACGGATGAAGCCGCAAAATAAATACAGACATTGCTAAGTCAAGGGCAGACGGTGACGGGAGGATTACTTCTCCCCACTGGAGTTGGTGCAGCCAAGGGCATAAGGTGGCTTACGTTATGGCTTGCCCAGTGGAGCAAGGCCAAACTATTCATGGTGCAGAAATTCCAAGTGACTACTGCAAGGTGGCTGTGGAACAAATTTGTGAAGGATTTGATGACTTTGAGCTCGACATCGAAGGTGGCGACGGGGAAAGGACATTAGCGGATGCTGCCCATGGTAGTATCGTTCTATGGAAGAAGCCTTACGTCAAATTTCCCATGTAAGGGACATCGTCTACTCAACCACGAGATCCCCGCAGCAACTGCCACCTCCAAGTAGGCATGATGACAGCCCACATGTGTCTCCTCCTCCACCAGCACAGCATGCCGTAAAAGCGCTAAGGTGCACCCCCACAGTAGGCTCGATAGAAAAAGCAAAAACAAACTGTCGACAAAGAGCCTACTAAAGAACAAAGGATTGCCACTATATTGAAGAAGTTACCTTACGACCAAACTGACCAGAAAAATGATATGGTGGTTAAAGCCCAACTCAAAGATTTCTTCAAACCGAACGAGCCAGAGAATACATTAGTAATAGATCAAAAATCAAAGAAGTTTTTCAAAACCATGAGCACATCAAATCAAAAGAGATTCTTATCTGACTACGACCGCCAGCATGGAAAGTCTTATTAGAATTACGTAGTACCAGTTCCAAAACGGGCACCAAAGGGGTTACGAACCGGTACTGATAGCGTGTTCTCCGGTAGTGATTTTTTTTGGGTAATTATCCATCTAGGCATTGATTTTATTAGAGAATAACTCAGGATTATAGTTACTTCTTAGTTCTTACATTATGGCGCAAACTGAGAACACTCACCCCCCCTCTTCTGAGTTTATTACCGTGGTAAATATTGTCAGACTGAAGGATGCAAAATGTTAACACCAACTTAGTGCTTTATTCAAACTGTTCAACCTCCCAAGCCATCAAGCCGCAAGGCGCGCCATTTTTCGCGGAAAATTCGCGCGCTACGCGGTCGCTAGGATTCGAACCCGTGACCTCTCTCTCGCGCGTGACCCCCTTTACCACTGCACCACACTCTCGTCTGTGACTAGATACCGTTCTGATTCCTACCATATTATACTAAACCGAGTGTAAATTGCTTGTTTGAGGCCCTAAACGATTTCAAATTAAAAAGTTTTCAACTATAAAGTTTTATAACTTTTTGAAATCTACAAGTTTTATTTTGGTAGTTTCTCCATCCGAGGTTGTTTATAAAATTTGAATTTCAAATTTGAGAACATTCAAACTTAGTTTTTGTTGACTAGATGATTTCAAATGAAAAAGTTAACTACAAAGTTTCATAACTTATTGTGATCTACAACTCTTATTTTGACTGTTTCTTCATCCGAGGTTGTTTGAAAAAACTCAAATTTCAAATTTTGAGAACTACAAACATACTTTTCATTAGCAAAACAAATTTAAAATAAAAAGTTTTTAACTACAAAGTTGTATAACTTCTGAAGATCTACAACTTTGATATATGTCATTTCTTCATCCGATGTAGTGAGAGCAACATTGTTCACAAATCTTATAGATCTCTCTTATAGTTTCAGGAAACTCTACGAGAGATATAGATTTTGTGAACAATATTCATATGAATTTGTCGAATGAAGAAATGACCAAACTAAAAGTTCTACATCTTGAGAAGATATACAACTTTGTAGTTCAAAACTTTTTGATTTGAATTGATTTACTACTTCAAAATGTGGTTTTAATTATGACTTTGCCGAGTGTCAAAAAAAAGCACTCGGCAAAGAAGTCTTTGCCGAGTGTATTTTTTTGACACTCGGCAAAGATTTTCTTTGCCGAGTGTATTTTTTTGACACTCGGCAAAGATTTTCTTTGCCGAGTGTATTTCAAAAAACACTCGGCAAAGATTTCTTCGCCGAGTGCTTTTTCTTTGCCGAGTGTTTTTTGAAATGCACTCGGCAAAGAAATCTTTGCCGAGTGCCCGAAAAATTGCACTCGGCAAAGATCTTGACACTCGGCAAAGGCCGGATTTCCGGTAGTGTGCGGGTGTACGTCCATTAGCTAGCGTTCGAAGCTAGCAGTCATATAGTCCTCAATCTTATTGGCGTCTATCAATTTTAATAAGTAGTAAACACTAGCTCTCTATCCATCCGGTGAGTGTGTGTGATTCCCCAGCAGGTTCGTGGACATAAAAACGTGGCCTATCAGCGAGCTCCTGCTACTGGTCCGGACAA
>CM014275.1:47145250-47172827 GCA_004135705.1 Alloteropsis semialata | reverse complement strand
GTGCCTTAATTATAAGTTGCAACAATATTGATCTATTTGTATCATTTAGGATGGAGATCCATATATGCCATGAACAATAGTACAATGATGTCGGCTTCATGGATCCAGTGGTGATAAATGCCACAATTGTACACGATAAGCCACTAGAGACAGTGGACAAAGAAGCAAGAAATTCATTCTTTTGCCTTACAACTTCAAGAGAGTACTTCTTGCCTATATATATAACATTAAGATTTTTGTGCAAAGTAACAAAATTTGTTTCTAATACCTGTGCATGTATTTGTATATCTACTGACTCCACTGGATACTCCTTGTATTTATTATAGAGGAAGGTCATATTTTTCTCTTGGACTCAATGCATAAACCATAGGAGGAGTTCCGGCCAATTACAGACCTGATTAACATGTCATGGACACGTTTTCATGCAAAAGTTCGAGGAAATTTCAAACCACAATTGGATTTGAAGATAGAATTTCTAGTATGTGGCTGGAATACTCGCTTATCTCTTCATGTCACACTAATATAAAGTTATCATAATTAACTTTTCTTCACCACTTTAAGTGTGTGAGACAGGAACAAGGGATGAATCTATGCGGATACTATGTTTGCCAGTGGATTCACAGCTTTGTTGGTCCAAAAAAATGACTAATGTCAAACTCACATTACATAATTAAATCATTATATTCATACTTATATATGATTGTTATTTGATGTGAATAACATAGTGTTATTTAAGGGATAAATCTTAAAATTGTTCCCATTTATAATTAATATAGAGGATGTTTTTCCATGAAGAATTGCCGA
This sequence comes from Alloteropsis semialata, assembly GCA_004135705.1. Taxonomy (NCBI): domain Eukaryota; kingdom Viridiplantae; phylum Streptophyta; class Magnoliopsida; order Poales; family Poaceae; genus Alloteropsis; species Alloteropsis semialata. The sequence continues at coordinate 47,172,023 of CM014275.1, read as the reverse complement.
TGAATGAACTAGAAGCTATCGCGGACCAACTATTTGGTTTTATTGTGGACCAAGTTGTAAATCCAAAGGGAGAGTACCACCATGATAGACATGATATTTGAATATATCGCTCCCTATCCGCGTGTGCTTCTCATTCTACTAATTCATTGTAAACAACTTGTAAATTAACTTCCTATAATATATATATATATATTGTAATGTAAATGTATATTGCTATAATAATTTCAATTGCAGCCACTATAGTGTTGCTGCATGAAAGATCGTGTAAGACACATAAGGCACATACACGTAGACGAAAAGTAGCCAATAAAAAAAATAGCCTATGTTTTTTAAAAAAAAGAAAGAAAATACCGTTTGGTACCTGTTGGTAACAACAACCGGAACCAAAGGGTCCTCCACGAAGCCAACGTGTTGGTGCTGGTTTTGGACCCAGTACTAAAGGTCGAGGCTTTTAGTCTCAATTACGTAGTACCAGTTCCAAAACGGGCACCAAAGGGGTTACGAACCGGTACTGATAGCGTGTTCTCCGGTAGTGATTTTTTTGGGTAATTATCCATCTAGGCATTGATTTTATTAGAGAATAACTCAGGATTATAGTTACTTCTTAGTTCTTACATTATGGCGCAAACTGAGAACACTCACCCCCCTCTTCTGAGTTTATTACCGTGGTAAATATTGTCAGACTGAAGGATGCAAAATGTTAACACCAACTTAGTGCTTTATTCAAACTGTTCAACCTCCCAAGCCATCAAGCCGCAAGGCGCGCCATTTTTCGCGGAAAATTCGCGCGCTACGCGGTCGCTAGGATTCGAACCCGTGGAGGATTACAAAGGATGGATAGGGCTGTCACCACCTGCCGCCTACCTCTTCTAATCTGTGGGGCTACGAGGCAAACGAAGGTAGTCGATAACCTAAGCACCACGCTTAAGATATAAACTACTACTCTAATCCTAGCTAGAGACTAGAGCACTTTATAAATAAAGCGATGAACCCACAAGCACAATAGAGAACTCAGCTTTCTATAACTCAGACTTAAATACTAGTTGAATCTCGAATACTTACTAAGTAGCTCGCATCCGTCGAGGTACAGGTGGAGGGTCGCCGACACGCCGGGACTCCTCCAGACTCTCCCTCACTCTCTCCCTATTTATATTCTCATTTGAGGAGGGCTTCGCCTTGACTTGATGCTCCAGCTCGATGATGATCTTCAATGACCGGTATGCAGCTATTTATAGCTTGTAGAGGCAGTTGGGAGTGGACACGTGGAGGATGAGGACGAACGGACTCAGTCACAGGTCGGGCGACGCGAGGAGGTCGGCCAACATTGGATCCACCGCCTTGAGTGGTGCAGGACGTAGATGGACTCCTGGAGGTGGTGGGAACGCGCACGAGAAGGATGAGGCGGCTTGGCCTCCGGACCAGGTCGGGCGACGGGGCTAGGTCGGGCGACGTGCCACCGGCACCAATTGGGCCCATCTTCGGTTCAGTAACTGTGTGGTGGGTCCACATGGCGGTTCCAGGTGGTATAGGTGCATTTGAGTACGTTTAGTTTGCGAGGTGAGCCCTTCAATCCATGTGACCTCCCCTTGGACCATTCCCGTCTCTTGGATCCAACTGACATGGAATGAGTGGCTAGGATGTTCCTAGAGCGTGCTTCTTTGCCGTGACCAAGCCCAGGTTGACCGACCTAGGGAGGTTGGGCGACCTAGCCCTGAGCCCAATTGTCTTCCTCTTTTGCTATTTATTCCCTGCACTCACATATTCACCAAAACTTGTGGAATGGATTAGATATAAGCCCTATAGCTATGGTGAATGCATTTTTGTTTATATTTTCTATAGGAACTGACGGTCAAAAGTGGTACTTGAGGACCGTCAACAAGCTCCCCCACACTTAGCCTTTGCTCGTCCTCGAGTAAAGCTTTAGGACTAAGGTGGAAACCATGACTCCTTCTGATATGAAGCTAGCATATAAGTTATTCCAAGACATAACTGCACTTGTGAATTTGGAAGTGTCTACCATGCCATCTTGGGTGGTTGAGGAATAAAACGACATTGATTCAAGTCATCTCAACTCTTCTATTAAGTAGCTTGGGTTTTCAATAAATTTTCAAAAATAGAACCTTACCTAGCTCCTCAAATGATTCTCTCAGATCGCTCATTGTGTATGATTCCTCATCAAGGCATTTCCTTGCCTTCTTTCACCCTACGTCTAAAAGGCTTATGTGGAGCTCAAGTAGGAGTAAAGATAAGGCGTACTTGCATCACATATATTGCAAAGTCCAAGAGCGGATCCAAGAAGAAACCCATCCATACAATATGATCAAGATGTGCATGTGTGTGGAACAATGGAATGATAGTTCTTTTTTGTATGATCTCTCTCCTCCTTAATTTACTTTGAGAACATGGCTATAGTATACATATTTTTTTCATAATACTTGGGCCTTCATGTACCCATATTTTTTTAATGCTCGGACCTTCATGTGTCCATATTTTTTTTTCTATAGCCCATGTCTTGCAATAATACTTGGAGAGGAGATCAACACTTAAATGGAGCATTTATTTTGTGGATGGATGAAAGGTATGTTGCTAGCTTCCAATGTGGAAGTTTTAGCATGTGTATGTGGAGTGTACATGATCTTGATCATGAAAGCATGGAGAGCATCTTGCAAGGGTCACAACAATTTGACAAAGCTCAAAATGATAGTAAGCAGCATATGTGTATAGGTTTTTGCAATGTGAACATCATGTGGCTTTGGTAGGAATAAGGCATCACTTAGGAGCTTTGTAAGGCTATTAATTTAAAGTTTTACAAGAAAAACATCTCAAACACTTTATACAGAAAGAGCAACATTTCTTTCATCATACCATATCTCATTAATCAACTACTTAGATAAACATGTTTTCCTAAAGAGATATATGTTCACAAGCAACATGTGCATGTGCAAGGAATAAAGAATATGCAAGCCAATCAAGGATAAACATGTAAACCAAAGGAGCATCAAAGCTTATCTTATCATGAGTTCAATTTTAATGATCATCAGGAGTCAGAAACAAATTGACTCATGAATCAAAGAGGATGAGGGATAGGGTGCGCAAACCATCGCTCTGGACGAAATTGGGGACGAAAGGCACCAGAAGGCCTTCGGCCGACCTGGGGGGGTCGGCTGATCCCTTCTGGACCTTTTCCTCGTTGATCTTTTTTGTGCAGTCTTGTGCGATGTTGTACAGCCTGTTTGTGGGTGGTCTTGAACATGTGTGCATCAGAAAACTCGAGAGACCCCAAATTGACCTTGTACCTGCATTTATTCATATATGGTGGAAACAAAACAATGGCCCTGATTCTAAAGACCAAGAGCCTTTATTGGAACTCAAATATATTTTTTTAGTGTCCAAGAACTAACACCAGCTCAAACCGAAATAAGATTTGGCTCAAAAAGGAATAGTCGGGATACTCACATACCTCTCCCACACTTGAAGTTTGCAGTGGAAAGCAGCATAACTCAAGTGTGTGGAGCTCAAGCTTCTTTTGTAATCTTTCCCAAACCAAGACTTACCGTGGTTTTTTGTAGCTAATGTAGCTCCATGTTCTTAAGCATCACCTATCCATCGTTCTTCTTAATCTCTATCTAAAACGGTTAGTGACCAAAAGTACCCTAAAGAAAGATTATACTAAAAACATGTTCTTGCTTTTTATTTGAAGGGAAATAAATGATAATCCGGGCCATCTCCCGGCAGTGCTTAGTTTATGGTCTGAAGCTAGACCATGATGAATCTTCACTTTGCAGCTATTCTTGGTGATGTAGTTTCCAAGCTCATCGCCAATTGTTGATGTGTCATTGAAGCTTTAGCTGCAATGTTAGTGCCACAAATGCAACCACGAATTTTGCAATGTTTATGATAAACAAATGCATCTACAACCAATGTTCTAAACATTTTAGAATTGAGGACCTCAAGGTGGTTATAGTCCTTGTATGTGATTGTGGCACAAAGTGTTGTAAACTCTGGAGATTTGTTAAATGAGCATCCTTGTGGGATTTCGAATGAAAAGGTTTCATGCTCATTTATAGAATCCTTTTGGTTGGACTCCAGAGCCAATGCTTCAAGCCTGTCCATGGCCCTTGGTTTCTCCAACTCAAGAGATTCATTGTGCATTATCTGGGTTGATTCTTGACTGTTGTCAAGAACAATGTCTCGAGGGCCATGGGGCCAAAGCTTGCACTTGATCGAGGGTGATAAAAGTTGTTCGTGTTCGTAGAGGTGAAATGTCGGTGCGAATGGCGACACAAACATCACTTTCTCGAGCGAATTATGCTTGGGAGATGACTTTGCCCTTGGAATTTCTAGGCAAGAGATAGGAGTGGCAAAAGAAGCTTTCCCAAGTGTATCATGAAAGCTCCTATGAGATGCTTCTCCTTGGAGAAGCTTTTCTAGCGGATAGCCTAGGAGTAGATCAAAATCTAGGGTATCAAAGATGTGGAAATCTAAATTGACCTCGATTTTGTCTAGCGTGATTGTCACGGCACTGGTGATCTCCCAACATTGAATGATGTGTCCAAAGGGACAACTTTTGAGGAGCTTGTCGGATGGCCTTAATGGAACATTTCCTAAGAGATTATGTGCAATGTGCCATGACATGATGTTGACCTGCATGCTGGGGTTGAAATGGGCTTCTACGACAGTTCCCCTTATATACCATGGAAGGATTATGGAAGGTGAACTATTCCAAATTGCTTCAAAAAAGTGCCACATTCCATCCAACCATTCCTCCTTTATGTTTTTCACGAGAAATGATTTGTGTGGAGGACAGGGAGGATGAGAAAAAGGGGGTGTCGTAGCCTTCTTGTGCCTTGAATAATCCGAGGTGTTTCCATGATTTTCAAAGAGATCATCCTCGAAGTCAAAAGGTAATCCGAAAGGTTGAGTTTCCTCTGCCTTAACAGATGGTGTCTCAGGAGTTGGATCTGGACTGGGCAAGTATACGGGTAAGATAGAATCTAGTTGAAGGTCTTCTCGCTCAGTTCCATCCATAGCAGCGGGAGAGTGCTCTCGAATCTTCTCCAGGACCTCTCTCGCTCTAGCCGGTGTTACATGTAAGAATGATCCTCCGGCGGCTATATCAATGAATCGGACAGCCTTGAAATCCTAGAATCGTTCTTATGCTGCCACGATCCTTTTCTTCTCTTTTTGTTGGAAGTTAATAATTTCCTTTCGAAGGGCACAGATCCGATGAACGGGGAAGTACTCCAGACAAAGCCTGTCTCGTAACTTCTCCCATTCACGTTCGTTGGCCCAATGGTATGGTCACACCACTTCCTTGTCTTCTCTTTAAGAGAAGGCAGGAAGAGCTTCCGTCTATTTGTTGCTTGTGTCATGTCTGATATGATCAGACACGAACATAGCAACACAAATGTGTGCAGGTGATGGTATGGATTTTCATCACGTCCTGAGAAGGATGTCTCCTGGACCATAGCTATGAAAGCAGGGCGAAGCTCATAGCTATTTGTTTGTATAGGATTTGACGAGGGGTGCGGCTCCAATAATTCGCCCTTTGAAGCAGAGAACTCATGGATTTGGGTTGAGTCCATGGGTAAAATAATAAAAGAAAATAAAATAAAAGATAACGAGCAACCGTAGTTCTTAGATAGCACAGCTACCATTCCCCGGCAACGGCGCCAGAAAGCTTGTTGGTATTTCTTACAGTCGCAGATAAATCCGCAAGCGCACGGATACCGTTGTAGCTTTCACCCAGAAGTATTCAGGGTATCGAATCCACAGGGAACGAGAGGGCACTGTCTAATCACTAAAGTTGACCGGATCGATCGAGTTTATATGTAGGCTGGGTAGAGAGGATAACTTAGCACTAAGGCTGTGAATATAGCAAAGGGAGTTCTCGTATGCTTTCTTTGGGCATCAGGGTATCCTAGGCCTCTAGAAAATTGCCGGCAAATAGCTCTACGCCATACCCGAACATGGAGGATTACAAAGGACGGACAGGGCTGTCACAACCTGCCGCCTACCTCTTCTAATCCGTCGAGGTACAGGTGCAGGGTCGCCGACACGTCGGGACTCCTCCAGACTCTCCCTCACTCTCTCCCTACTTCTACTCTCATTTGAGGAGGGCTTCGCCTTGACTTGATGCTCTAGCTCGATGATGATGTTCAATGACCGGTATGCATCTATTTATAGCTTGTAGAGGCAGTTGGGAGTGGACACGTGGAAGATGAGGACGAACGGACTCAGTCACAGGTCGGGCGACGCGGGGAGGTCGGCCGACGTTGGATCCACCGCCTTGAGTGGTGCACGGCGTAGATGGACTCCTGGAGGCGGTGGGAACGCGCACGAGAAGGATGAGGCGGTTTGGCCTCCGGACCAGGTCGGGCGACGGGGCTAGGTCGGGCGACGTGCCACCGGCACCGATCGGGCCCATCTTCGGCTGAGTGACTGTGTAGTGGGTCCTCATGGCGGTTCCAGGTGGTATAGGTGCATTTGAGTATGTTTAGTTTGCGAGGTGGGCCCTTCAATCCATGTGACCTTCCCTTGGACCATTCCCGTCTCTTGGATCCAACCGACATGGAATCAGTGGCTAGGATGTTCCTAGAGCGTGCTTCTTTGCTGTGGTCAAAGATGGGCTCTATTGGGCTTGGGCCCAGGTCGGCCGACCTAGGGAGGTCGGGCAACCAAGCCCTGAGCCCAATTGTCTTCCTCTTTTGCCATTTAATCCCTGCACTCACATATTCACCAAAACTTGTGGAATGGATTAGATATAAGCCCTATAGCTATGGTGAATGCATTTTTGTTTATATTTTCTGTAGGAACTGATGATCAAAAGCGGTACTTGAGGACCGTCAACAACGAGATCGCGCTCCCAGGTCCGACCTCAACTCGGACTCGGGGAACTTTGACTCCCAGCTCGAATTCAACTTGTGCTGAGAAATTTTCAAAGCGGACTAGGCAATCCGAGTCGATTTCTAAACCATCGGTCATGCCAAAATCCAATCAATCTAAAACCCAGAAAAGGAGGAGCTCAGCCACTGCTAGGTGCAAGGCCAATATCCCGAGCCAATTTCTTTTTGGTCTCGCGGAAACCAGCTCCTTCTACCAGGAGGCAGCATCAAAGCAACTCCGGTCTCTAGTCCAATTCGACGAACTCTTGCTTGCCAGGAAGCAAGTCAGACTCATGATTACGGCAACACCAGAAGGCAGATTTGTCCACTGGCTAGGACGCAAGCCAAAGGTTGGAGCAACTCCACAAAAGGACTTGGACATGTCTCGCATCATCGCGTGCATTGATCCATTGCCCTTTCAACAGGGAGAGACACTGGACTCTTCTGATGAATGCGGCTCCACTCTCCCTGCATCTTCAAGCATGGGAAGCTTCTTACCAGGGCGGCAAGCCATGGTGATCATTGGTAACGAAGATCAAGTCTCCAACGACGAGCCTTCCGTGGCCAATGAGGTGGCATCAAAGTAGGAAAGCGCAGGCAAAGAAACGCTACTCGCGCGGAATGACGCCGACGAGCCGTAGCTGCACTAGCTCCATGTAATCTTAACGGACAATTTCGACAAGTCCCTAGACATGATGTCTATGACAGTGCTGCAGCCAACATCTTAGCTGTCGCACAAGGACTATGTGCCCTGGATCAAACTCCAGAAGTTCAAAGGATGAGAACGATGATTGAAGCAGCAGCACTCCAACATGATGCAATGCACCCTGCTCGATCTATCACCAAGTCCAAAACTACAAGCCATCAAGGCAGCAGTCAACGCCGTCCTGCAGGAAGCAATCGCAGCAACCTATCTCATCATCCAAACAGAGGTCGCCACATGACGACTTCTCCATCAAGGGGCTGGGTGCTCGGATTGTACTCTGGCCCATGGACCTCCCTTTCCATCGATGTGTGTTCATTGAGGGGGTTGTGGATGCTCACATTGCTTTACATCGAGGGCGGGTCTTGCAGGTTGTAGTTGACATCGGACATCGCCTTGCCCTTGTGGGCCAAAGCATATGCCTTGAACTGGCCGCATGGCTAGCTAGCATGTGGCGACGACTGCGAAAAAAATAGCACCATGATTAGAAATTATGGAGAATTGAGCATAGGAATAAAAAAATGAATTCGTGTACCCATCTAGCCGCGTACTTGTCGAGGCTAAGGTTGCCTTGATGGTCTGGTACACCTGGCATCAACAAACGCTGCTCTCGGCAAGCATTGTGCATCTCCTCCCACTCGGGCTGCAACCACTTGTCCACCATGTATTCTCAGCACTTGCGACGCTGTCCGCACCACCACGGAGGCGCCTACACATCATCAAGTACATGACATATAAGAAGAACAAATTAAGCATACTTAATCTCAAAACAATCAGTATTAATGTTATATATTTACCTGCAAGTGTTGTTCCTGGGTCAGCTTCGTATTTCTTGCTTCAGCTTTCGAGACCATTACTTGAAGAAATGCAGTGTTGTCCTTCACGAGTTTAAAACATGCTTTGTGAGCCACAATAGCCGCACTTTGCTCGTATCTCGGATCGCATCTGAAGAAATCATGCATGTGGACATGATGTATGCAGTCATTATTTAAAGAATGTCCAATGAATGCGATGTATTGAGCAATGTAGTGCGAGGAAGACTTACCCGCAGCTCGCCCTTCACCCGCTCCGCCTTGTTCGCGAACATCTTGCCTCCCGATTAGGTACATCAGGGAAGGCGATGTAGTGGTCCCACGTGTAGGCCGGCTCCGTGGTGCCGGCATGCTGAACATAGCCAGGGAAGTGTAGCCGGCACAAAAGTCCAAGGATCCCTTTGACAAGGCGGTTGTGATCACCTGGAGCGACCCTCAACCAATTCATGCCCAAGTGATTAAGATAAACTATTAGTTTCTAATGTGATTATAAAACATTAAATTAAAATGTAGTGATAATATCTAAAGCTACTTACCTGGTGCCTATGGGGCGAATCATCGGACGTCTCTCCAAGGGTATCCGTCACTGAGGGAGTTGCGAGGGACCTCACAACCAGACTCCAGACGAAGTAGTGGAAGAGGAACCCCCTCTCACTGCCTCCTCCTCCTCCTGCTGCTGCTCCTCCTCCTACCCTCCCGTACCTGCTCCTCGTCATTAGAGGCCTCTGTGAAGGTAATACCTCCTCAGAGGAAGACGACAACGAAGCTACAGGGGATGGCTCTCGAGCCTGCTTCCCGCGACTCCTGCCTCCAGCCTGCTTCCCTTTCCCTCAACCCTTCCTTCCACCCTTCCCTCAACCCCTCCCTGACCCCTCACCGGAAGCAGACCCCACACCTCCACCGGTCATGGTTTGGTAAATCGCATTTAACGACTTCTTCAAACTGCCCACCATCTGCAATTAAAATAGTAAACCAATCAGCCCAGATAAACATAATGTACTTAGAAATAGATGCAAAATAAACAAAACATAATTAGAAATAACATGCTATTGCAAATAATAAATACGGATCTTACATGTATTGAAAATAATCATCGTGATCGGGATTTGCTGGATCATAAGTCTCATCATCACTATCATGCAAGTCGAAATTATCATGCCCATGCTCCAGAGGGGGAATGTCCTCATCATTGTCATTGCCTAAATGTAATTGCTCTAGTAACTCTAAGTCCTTCACATTACGAACCTCATCTCGAGCGTCCTCGCCCGCAAACATTTCATTTTCTACTTCCATTCCGATCGCTTCGGTTAAGTCTATCTCAAAACTGTCTTCTAGCCCATCTTCTTGGAAGAACTCTCCATCATATGTGTTGGGTCTATGTTGTAATCTTCATTGTTTGGGACAAGCAGTTTACCTTGTGGCGATACCTTTTACACAACATCCCACCCCTTAAGCCGGTTGTCGGTTTGGCACTTGTATGAGAGACAATAAACTTATGTGGCCTGTTGAGCCACAATATAGACATCATCTCCTGGTAAGACGGTTGATTGTCGAATTTCTACTAGCCCAAGGTAAGGTGTCCATCTCACTATTTTGGGATCAAACCAATGGCATTTGATTATGACAGGATTAAGAGGTTTGCAACCATGTAACATGAGTTCGTATATTTCTTCAATTTTGCCATAATACTCGACCCCGTTAAGGCCTGCTATAAAAACACTAGAATTTGTGGTTCTTCAATTAGGCCGAATCTGCTCGTGGCGTGTTGTGTGAAAGCGATATCCATTCACGTCACAACCAGAAAATGATCTGACCCTATAGGCACAACCATCGGCAACCTGTCTCAACTTAGCACTCATAGACGCATCAGTTTGGCCCTGCAAGTTCAAGCATGATAGTTCATTATATTATTCCCTCGTACGAGCAACTTGTAATGGAAAACAATGTCCTAGCTAAATTGGACAGTACCTTATGTTTGAACCAAGAAATGAAATCAGCAATCCATTTCCCGCACCCTGTTTAAGAAGGGTCTCATATTCCTGCGGGGTAGGTTCCTTTGAATGACGCCAGAATTGATGACAAAATTTTGTATACCAACGAGAAACAAAAGGGGTTGGATGCCGAATAGTCACTATCAATCGAGCAACAAGTTTGTTGAGCACTTATCCCATGTACGGCTCCACCTCATCAAGGTTGGTCAACACATATAGCATGATAATGCGCCACTCTTCATGTTTCAGGGTCATGCATGTTGCATCACTTGCAGTTCCGAGTTGCCCTCAAAAACTTCTAAGGTTCGATTCATCTTCACGAGCATTGTAACGAGGGGGTGGGTTATCCACGTTAGGAAGGTTGTCAGCATAGTATTTTGTTGTGAAGTTTGACACCTCCTTCAAAATGTATGCCTCAGTAATGGAAGCTTCAATTTTGCATTTACTTTTACATTTATTTTGAAGAAACTTTTGAAATCTCTCAATTGAATAGCACCAACAGCTTGCAAATAGCCCCCCTCCCCCCAATTCATGCCTCATATGAGAGGTGCAAAATCAAATGCTGCACCAGATTGAAGAAGCTGGGTGGAAACATCTTTTCCAACTTACAGAGCAACACATGGCCCATCATTTCCATTTCTGCAATCACAGTTCAAGATATTTCCTTAGCACAAAGCTGGCGGAAGAAATTGCTTAACTCTACCAACACTAGCCAGACATGCTCAAGGACATAGCCTCGAACCATCATCGAAAGAAGCTGCTCAAGCCATATGTGCTAGTCATGACTCTTGAGCTCGTTGATTCGCATAGTAGCTAAGTTCACTCCCCTCTTCAGATTCGCTACATATCCATCAGAGAACATTAACGTTTGGAACTATTCTAGTACTTCCCTCCTTTGGGCCCTCGTTAGGATGAAATCGGCCTTAGGATTTCTCCATCACTTGCCTCCTTTGGGAGGCACTATGTCTAGCTTTGGTCTATTGCATAACCTCACCTGATCCACTCTAGCCTTAACATTGTCCTTTGTCTTATCAGGAATGTCCATGATTGTACCCCAAAGTGCCTCGGCCCAATTCTTTTTAGTGTGCATTACATCAATGTTATGTGGAAGAAGAAGGTTATCCATATTGGGGAGCCTCCACAAGCCCAACTTATGAGTCCAGGCATGTTGCTCACCATATCCCACAAAACCACCTTCTTCATGATTGACCTCGAGAGCATCTAACTGAGCACGAACCGTGGCACCTGTCATCATTTGTGGTGGAGGGTCTTTAACAACAACATCTTTCATAAAGTTCTTGATGTCTTGTCTGAATGGATGGTCAAGAGGGAGGAACTGTCGATGTTTATTGAACGAAGAATACTTGCCACTCTTTGTCAACCAAAAGAACTTCAGAGATGCCTTGCATAGTGGGCATGGGAACTTCCCGTGAACACACCAGCGACAGAACAACACATGTGCCGGCAGGTTATGCAGGGAGTACTCATACCAAATATGCATTTTGAAGTTTGTCCTTGTAGCTCGGTCGTATGTCGATACCCCTTCCTCCAAAGCACAGACCAAATCATCAACCAGAGGCTCCATGTACACACTCATATTATACCCTAGGTATTCAGGAATTATCAACGACAATAATATGTTCTGACGTTGAAAGAGCATGCCGGGGGCAAGATTAAGGGGGATAACGAACAAGGGACAACAAGTGCATGGGGGCAGCCGTCATTCCATAAGTATTGAACCCATCTATTTCCTGCGGAACAAGTACATTATGAGCCTCTATAGCTTTCTCACGATGAATCGCTTCAAAATGAGTCCATGACTCACCATCAGATGGATGTACCTGCTTCTCAGGATTGTATCGACGACCATGTTTCTGCCATGTCATCTGTTTCGCGGATTCCTCGGTCATGAAGAGCCGTTGGATCCTTGGTATGAACAGAAGGTACCTTAGGATTTTCACGGGGATTGTGAGCTGCCTCTTATTACCATCACTGGAGTCTACCTCCAAGAACCTAGAGGATCCACACTTTGCATAGTACTTTGCTTCCGTGTGTTCTTTCCTAAATAAGATACATCCCTTCGGAAAGATATGTATTTTCTCATATGGCATCTTAAGTGCACGAAGGAGCTTCTGTGCCTCATACAAGCTCTTGGCAGAATGTGACCACGCAGAAGCAGGATACCAACAACTGTTAATATGTATCTCAACGCAGGTTAAACTGGGACTTTACAGCCATTAGGTGTGCAATGCCATCTGTTGACGGCTGTTAAGCACCAACAATAGCCGTCAATATACTCAAATAAAGTGAAGGATTACTAATACTCACACGCATATTTTCCTTCAAATAATGTAGTTCCACGTGTCCTTTGAGAATATTTGATTGTAGGTGATTTGCTACAGAAATAAAGGAGAATCCACCCTCATGGATCCAAGTGACAACATCCCGACGAATCAGAAGCCACCACACGTGCATCACGTGGATTGAAGGGCCCATCACAGACCCAAACCGGCTCAATCCACCATGGACACATGTAAATACCCTTTGGGACCCACATGACAGTGACCCTAAAGCAGCACAACAAGAGAGAGCCCACCAGGGGTTCGGCCGAACCCTTGGATCGGCCGAACCGCCATAGTGGCGTCCCACCCTAGCCTTCCATGTGGTGCTCTCTTGTGCTCTCCTGAAGGTCGGTTCGGGGTGGATGCTAGAATATTCCCTCGGAGATGCTACCTCTTGAGGCCTATAAATATGAGTGGAGGGGCTCCAAATGAGACACACATCTTTGGGCAATCACTCTCTTCCTTTAGGCTCTAGGCTTAATGGAGTTAGGCTAGAGTAGCTCTATTCAGGTTCCAGGTCTCCTTGGAGCTAAGGGTATGGCACTTGTATCTTCTAGTTCTAGGTTTGACTTTATTCTACTTCAGTGATATATCTTCTTCATATATTGTTTGTCTTTGTCATGATATGAATGAGTTGTGCTTGTGTTCTTGCTATCATAAGTTGCTAGGCTTATATGCTCAAGAGTTAGTCATATACCCTTGCTTCGGTAGTATAGACTTGAGTGCTCTTATACATGTTAGACTTTGCTCTAGTTCTACTAGAGTATGGTTTCTTATATATAATAGTCTCCATGATCTATGCGATAGCATTGGTCTATCGGCCATTCTTATGGTGGCGTTGATCATAGTCTTAGTAGTCCAGAATGGTCAACGTGTTGTGAACGATGCGAGCATGGTGCTCGAGTTGGAATCATCGACTGGGTATGAGTGTGCCCCACGGTTTGGCCGGGGTAGGCCACAGGTGGTGACAGCCCTGTTGGACCCTCTGAAATCCCCCATGTTCGGGTATTGCTGTAGGAGTTCATAATTGAGTAGTCACTTCACCATGCGTAAGTGGCGTGGGAGGCTATCTCCCCATGTGCCTGGGTGCATAGGCTTAGACTGTATATGTGTATGAATGCTTTGCTTTATCTTCATCAGTGCAGTATATAGGAAGTACATTAGAACGTAGATGATATCTCTTAGTCCTTCTCCCTAGCCAAGTTAGTCCTGAGATGATCCCATGTGTGTCACACTACCATCATATCTTATTATCTTACCCCTATCCTTTGTGTATGGTTCTATCTATGCTATTTCTATATTCATGATTGCAACAGTATTCTTAAATCAATAGCCTTCCTTTGGGAAATACGATACCCTTGAGAATACTCATGGGTCAAGTGCTATAATGGTATATCCATGTGCTTGTGGATTCATTCGCATTTGTTAGAATACCATAAGGCATATCCTAGTGCCGTTGCTAGAACTAAACATTCTAGTGGTGACGTTAAGAAATACCAACATGCATTTCTGGCGTCGTTGCCGGGGAAGGCATTGGTTAAAAAGAATTACTTTGCACATGTCTATATGCAAAGATGGTAGGTCTTTACTCAGGCAGGCTAATGTTATTAAGTCTTCTCTATCTTTGATTGTGAAGACAGGTAGTGCATGACCGGTTTCGAATTGCCGACAAATTTCGTTGAAGATCCCGAGTCGTTTGTGAGAAGGGTACGATCTCGTGTCGTTCCTCCTCAGATCACTCTCTCGGCAGTCGAACCAGCTTCCTTTGTGCCATCTACATCAACTGCTATGGCTCAGAAGACTCTCCGTAAGTTCTCCGCTCCATCTACCGCTCAGGTGCCGAAAGATCCTAAAGTGGAAGTGGGGAACGGAAGCTTCGAGATCAAGATGGATCTCATTAGGATGGTACAGTCTAGACCATTCTGTGGGAAAGCCAATGAGGACACCAGCGCCCATTTGCAACAGTTTGAAGAGCTGTGCAGCACCGTCACCATTAGAGGAGTGAGTGAAGATGCTATTCGTCTTTGCTTGTTTCCGTTCTCTCTTTTGGGGAAAGCGAAGCAGTGGTTCTATGCGAGTCATGCCGAGATTAATACATGGGAGAAATGTTCCACTGTGTTCCTCGCGAAGTTCTTTCCGTTGGGCAAAACTAATGCTCTTCGTGGAAGGATTTCGAGTTTCCAGCAAGCTGCATCAGAACCGATTCCCGAGGCATGGGAGAGGCTCCAAGAATATATCTTGGCCTGTCCTCACCATGGGATGGATAATTGGCTTATTCTTCAGAATCTCTATAACGGATGACTCCAACATCCCAAGGCCATGTTGATGCTATTGCTGGAGGTGCTTTCTTCTCATTGACTCCTGAAGCTGCTACAACATTAATTGAGAAGATGGTGACCAATCAAGGATGGTGTGATGAACGATTCCAATCCCGTTCAAGGGGTATGCATACCGTGAAGGAAGCGGACATGCTTACCGCCAAGCTAGACCTCCTCATGAATAAATTGGATGATTAAACTCAAGAGAAGGCTGCCATGTCAACTGCTGTCTTACCCATGGGTTCTCACATGACTTGTGAAGTCTGTGGAAATACTGGGCATTCAGGAAATTATTGTCCAGCTACGCAGGAAGAGGCATTGTACATGAACGGCAACAATAACTATCATCCATAAGGAGGCCAAAGGTGGAATCAAGAACGCCCTTATCAAGGAGGCAACTATGGAAATTCTTTCAATCCTAATCAGCCATCCTTCAAGGATCTCGTTCTTGGGCAAGCCAAGATTAATGAAGGCTTCAACAAGAAACTGGCTGCCAATGAGAAATCCTTAGAGAGTCTCAATGTCAAGCTTGATGGTCTCTCTTCTACTCCTAAAAGTCAATTGAGCTTCAACAAGATGTTGGAAACTCAAGTGGCCCAGCTGGCCACTACTGTTCCTTCGGCTGAAATTGGGAAGATCCCAAGGCAACCCAAGGCTTCTCGAGAAAGCATTTGTTTTGTGTCCGTGCGATGGGGAAAATCCAATCCTCCCATCAAGGGAGGCAGGCCCATCCATCAGCTATGGGACAAGCCAGTAATTAGAAGCAGAGAAGACCCAGGCTATCCGGTGATCGGATGTTCTATATATGATTGTCACTTCAAACATGCTTTTTGTGACTTTGGAGCTAGTGTCAACATTATGCCCAAGGAAATATTTGAGAAGTTGGGTTATCCTGCTCTTTCCCCTACCTTAGTGAGGCTTCAGCTTGCCAATTCAGTGATCTGATATCCGGACGGAATAGTTAAGAATCTCCTGGTGGAAGTCAGGAATTCTTACATCTTTGCAGATTTCGTGGTCCTCGATATGGAAAGTGATATGCCGCTCATTATCGGGCGACCATTCTTATATGACGCCAAGGCAAGGATTGATGTTGGGACTGGAATAATCCAATTCTGCATTGGGAGGAAGAACATGGCTTTCAAGTTCCAACCTTGAGAAGAGCAATGTTATGTGACCGGCCCGGATGATGAATGGACAGAGGAGTGGGTGGAGCCACATCCCCCGTCCACGAGACTACCGACTACACCAAGTAAGAAAAAGAAAAATAAGAAGGTGTGGCTGAAGAAAAGTCCAGCAACCCCATCCACTTCTTCGGAGTGGGATGATGAATGGAATTAAGCGTCGGAGATGAGTCCCGCTTGTCGGACTTAAAAAGGGTAAGCCCTTCACCGGAAGGTAAATTCGATAGTTATCTCATATTTCCTTTTCCAAATTTGATTTCTCCAACATTTGATTTTCTCTTGCATATTTGATTTTCCAAACCACCATTTGCATGCTAGAATTTTTCTGGCCTTTTTCTCTTTTTTTAAATTCTAAAAATGATTTTGGAGTTTGAATTTCAAAGAAAAATCCTTTTGAACATTTCTGGAGCAAACTTTGGGCCATGCACCACGGCATGACACTAATGTAGCCGTTAAGGGGCAGTGGGCCAAGGGGGAGGTCGGTGGGCCTGGCCAGGGGGGTCGGCCGACCCTTGGGTTCGGCCGAACCCGACCGTTGGCCATTGGGCCCCACCTTCCTCCAATGGCTGGTAGCCGTTGTGCCTTGTCTCCTCCTCGGGTGCCCGACTCATTTGCTCTATAAATATAGGCCGAGAGGGGGTGTGGTTCATCCATCCACACATTTCACTCACTCACTCCCTCTCCACTCTTTGCTCTCAGGTTTTAATTGAAGTTTTGCTCAAGTTCAAGTGCAAGAAAGCTCTCTCTTTCTCTCTCTCTCTCTCTCAATATTTCTTTGCTGCAAGAAAGTGCTACGCTTGGTGGAGCAACTTTGGGTACGTATTCCATTTGGTTTCACTAACCCTTCACGAGTTGCTCTTGTGTTTTGTTTTGTTGTTGGTAAGCATGACCGGGATAGGCTGAAAGGCTGTCGGGTTGCTTAGGTGGATGATGGGTTCTAGCTCATCCCGTTCGCGGGCTAGCGCTAGCTCCTCTTGTACCTCCGAACGCACCCCGGAGCCAATGGCCACGGACTACGATGAAGAGCAAGACGAACAGCAAGCCAAAGAGATGCAGGTAGACAATGTCGACGTCCCCTAGATCGACTTGCGAGGTGATCGAGAGAGGCAAGCCTACGCCCTCCTGTACCGTGTCTTCACCACACCAAGGACTTTGACTCGGATCTTTTTGGAGAGCGTAGGTATGGACTCTGATTTCATCATTGTTTCACATGCTATTGGATGGAGTGAGTTTGCACCCATTTTCGAGTTTGGCTCAAGGCCCCTCACCATCCAGTTTCTTTGCACTCTTCATGAGGTTTCGGATGGTATCACCTTCTGACTTTTTCGGGATGGATCACCATCTTACTTGGAAAGATTTGAACCGAACCCTTGGTTTTAGTTCCCGCTGTGTTCTTGATCTTGACAAAGGTTGCCGCGATTTCTCTCGACATGGTTTTTGGGGTGAGATTTCTGGTCTTGAGGTCATTGGCAAGTTTGCACCTCGGCGCAACGATACCCACCATCCGACCCTTCGTTTGATGCACAAGTGGCTGGCCATTACGCTCTTCCCAAGGGAGGATGTAAGGCCCGTGCACAATGATGAATTGATGATTCTTTATGCCATGATCCACAAGATTAAGATCTCTCCTATCAAGGCAATGGTTAGACAATGGTTGGAGAATTTTAAGATGACAGGTCCCATTGAGTGTAGTTCTTTGATTGCTCGCCTTGCTTCCAGGATCGGGGCTCTAGTAGGGGTGAACACCCCCTACATTGAGACGCCTCGATCTCTCATTAACTTGGCATATCTGGTTCATGGCCATATACTAAAAGCAGGTTTGAATGAGTCTTTGGTTTTCTTTTACCCCGATTATACAAACAAAATTCCGTTACCTAACCCGGAGTTTCTCTTGTATGGCGGTGGCCCTATGACCATACCTCTTGTTTCAGGTGGCAGGGCTACCAGGAGCGCATCAAGGAGAGCCGTAGCCGCACAGCAATCGACATCAGCACCTCAGCCACAGCCTCAGTCGCAGATTCCACCCGTCGTGAAGCAGATGGTTCAGGAGGGTTGGATAACACCTGGGCTGATACCTGGAGTTACTCCTGGGTACACACCTAGATGGGATCAGCCCCCTCACCAGCACGAGGCCAGGGGTTCGTCGTGGCAGAGTGCTCCGGACAAGGCATGGAGACGGACGAGACGCATGGAGTGTTCTACCAGCTCTAGTTCTGGTGCACCTCCTATGTGGGGCGCACGTCGATCGACTTCATCGCGGGACTACGATGGACTTGCCCAGCAATTGGGTGAGCTCACTGTATGTACTGGTGACTTGGAGGAGGCCGCGCACCAGCACGCTCAGTCTACTCAGGACTACCAGCAGGCGACCAGCAAGCAGATCCGCGCCATGCAGCTAGCGCAGCAGCAGCACCACCACGAGCAGACGATGGCTTACTGGCGCAGCTTGGGGTACGACCCCGATCAGCAGTAGTAGCTTGATTCTAGCTTGGGGGAGTACGTCAAGAGAGGTAACTTGTATATTTTACCGCTTTCAGAATTATGCATGATAAAAAAAATAATATTAAAAAGACCAAAAATATTTACTGCTTTCTTGTGCGCTGTGAGAATGCTTTAATTCTTCATGGCTGAAATGATGAATAGTTGCTCTGTTTATTCTTCTCATATGACTTTATACAACTTAGTATCATACCTAAGTCTTGAGTTTGTTGGCTTGCATGATCAAACCTTAGCTTGAAACTTGTGGGTAGCGATAGCATGATCCATGCCTAAGTTGTTGTGAGGTATGATATGGTTTAATAGAGCTGCTATAATCTTGTTTATTGTGATGCTTGATATCCGGAGTTTTATTTTTGATAATACAAAAATGACAAGTTCCTCAATGATGAGAAATTCCTATCCAAGGCCATATGTTGATCTTATCTTGTTATAGCCTCCACATATGCAGCTTGTTCTCTCATTGAGCTTTGTCAAATTTTTGTGACCCTTAGTGAGAATTTTTCATACTCCCATGATCAAGAATCACATGCACACACCATCACATGCTAAACTTCTATCTTGGAAGTTGAGCACCCATCATTTCATTCATCCATTCAACCAATGCCATAATAAACAATCCAAGTTGTTTCATGACCTCTCTCTCAAAATTTATTTGTATGAAAGGACTTGGGCTATGAAAAAGAAATAAAAAGATGCATACCTGTTGACGGTCCTTAAGTGCCATTCTTGGCCGTCAATTCCTGCAGAAAATATATCAAATATAAACACCAAACATAGTGATAGGGTTTATTACTAACTATTTGCACGAATGTTGGTGTTTTACTTTGTTATGCAGAAAAGAGCACAATAGGCAATGAGAAATAAATATTATTATCACAAAGTACCTCAGATGCCCATTTGGAGTATATCATTGTGAAGATCTCGTCGAAACATTTTCAAATGTTATATCACTTGTATTATTTGGGCCACGGATTCCTGACAAAATATAATGGACCACTACAAAGTGAGGCCAACTGGGCGGGACCCACACCTGGTCACCATGCCAGGCGCTGCAGCGGGCCAGGCCCTGCTCGTGCTTAATCCTGGCGGCCACAGGATGGCAAGGCCGGACCCACAGGCCGGCAGCAGAGGAGACCAGGGCTGCATGTGGCTGCAGCTGGTGGGGCCCATGGGCCAGGACACTCGGTGGACAGGCACAGGGCCCAAGCAGGTCAGCGCATCAGATGGACCACACACACTCGCGCAAGGATTCCAGGCCGCAGCCACTCATGCAGGAATCAGCGCACGCGCAGGGGAACGAGTCCACTAGGACACGTGGCATCGTTTGGTTTGCTGGAAAAGCATTCACGCGGATCGAGAAGCAGGGACGTCCGGATTTCTTCGGAGGAAACACACGCCCACGCAGAAGGAGCTATTTTTGGCGCGACCGACTTCCAACGTCGGTTCCCCAGCGATACTTGGCACAAAGGGAGAATAGGAAGGAGAATATTCCCTAGGACCTAGGGAGGATCTCCACTCTCCCAAGGCACTCCCTAGACTATAAATACCCCCTACCACTCACTCATTCAACACACAAGATTGAGAAGCCACAAGCTCCACTCCAAGGCGAAGCTCTACTCCAGTGTAGTATCTAGAGAATAGGGAGAGAGTGAGGGGTAGTCCGGGGGAAGTGCCGGGTCTGTCGGCACTCTTCCCCGATCTTGTACCTCGACGGATGCTTCCTTCTTCTAGTAAGTGTTCGTGATCTCTTATGGTATTAAGTTCTCTTGATTAAGTAAGTTCTCTGTTATAGTTGCTTGCGGGTTCATCGTTCATTAATCATTTACGAATGCTTAGTGAATACTTTGGTCTAGGAACAAGACTAAAGTAGTAATTGATAGCATAGACGTGGTGTCTGGGCTAGAAGTTACCTTTGTTTGCCTCGTAGCCCCACGTATTCAGAGGTAGGCGGCAGGTGGTGACAGCCCTGTCCGTCCTTTGTAATCCTCGCCGTTCGGGTACGGCGTAGAGCTGTTGGCCGGCAATTTCCTAGAGGCCTAGGATACCCCGGTGCCCAAAGTAAGTAGACTATAGACACTGAGCTTCCTTATCAAGGTCCTTATCCATAGGAATCCTCTCTACCCTCGCCAATCATTTCTCTTGTTGTCCTTGGACGATCTAGTTAGAAGATTAGTACACACGTTCCCTGTGGATTCGATACCCTGAATACTTCTGGGTGAAAGCTACAATGGTATCCATGCGCTTGCGGATTTATCTGTGATCGTAAGAAATACCAACAAGCTTTCTGGCGCCGTTGCCGGTGAACGGTTGCTGTATTATCTTCGAACCTTGTTCGTCCTTGTATCTTTTTATTTTCTTTTACCAGTTACCCCCTCTACCATGGAGCAACATTCTATTATAGACTTCTCTGCTCCAAGGCGTGAGTTCTTTGACCTACCACCTTCTGATCAACCAATCACCACATCTAGCTTTGAACTCCGCCCCGGCTTTATAGCCATGGTTCGGAATAAAACCATCTCAGGGGCCAACAACGAAAATCCTTATGATCACCTGCGAGAATTCGAGATGTTGTGCTCATGTTTGAGAATCTCAGGCATGACACAAGAGACCATCAAATGGAAGTTATGTTCATTCTCTCTCGATGAGACGGCAAAGAGATGGTACCACCAGACCGTTAGGGACGTAAACGGAAATTGGGGAAAATTACGGGACAAGTTTTGTCTTTACTTTTTTCCCATTCACCGTATATGTGCCCTTCGGAGGGAGATCGTCTGCTTCTAGCAGGGTGAGAAGGAAACTCTAGGTGCAGCTTGGGAAAGATTTGTCTCACTAAACAAATTTGGCCCAGACTTAGGTATACCCGACTTCGTGCTCATGCAACATTTTCAATCGGGCCTAAAAAAGGAAGCTGCTTTCATCCTAGATGGTGCCGCCGGTGGTTCGTTCATGCACGTAACCTTGGATGAAGGGAGAGCTCTTCTAGAAAAGATTCTGGAAAACACTCCCTCCATTGAAACACAGCACGAACCCCAGCACAGCTCTAAGACAAGGTCCGAGCCAAACCTATTTATCTCGCACGATCCAGCCTTAGAGCCCACTCCCGAACCAAAATCCTTGAAGGAAGAAAAATTCAACCTTCAGGATTCAATTTTAAATTTGAGGATGATCTATATGAAAACCATGGAAACACCTCAGACTACTCTTGGCACAAGAAGGCTACGACACTTCCTTTTTCTCATCCTCCCGATCCTCCCAACGAAGCATTTCTCGTGAAAGCCATAACGGAGGAGTGGTCGGATGGAGGGAGGCACTTTTCCGAAGCAATTTGGAATAATTCACCTTCCATAATCCTTCCATGTTATATAAAGGGAACTGTCGTAGAAGCCCATTTCAACCCCAACATGGAGATCAATGTCATGCCATGGCACCTAGCGTATGCTCTCCTAGGAAATGTTCCGCTAAGGTCATCCGACACGGTTTTAAAAAGTTGTCCTTTTGGACACATCCTTCAATGTCGGGGGGTTGCAAGTGCCGTGACGATCATGTTAGACAAAATCGAGGTAGACTTAGACTTCCATATCTTCGATATCCTCAATTTTGATCTTCTCATAGGCTTCCCACTAGAAAAGCTTCTCCAAAAAGAAGCATCTCATGGGAGCCTTCATGACACGCTTGGGAATGCTACTTTTGCCAATCCTATCCCTTGCGCAAAAATTCCAAGAGCAAAGCCTCCTCCCCAGCATAGCCTGCTCGAGAAGGTAATGTTTGTGTCGCCATTAGAACCTACTTCTCATCTCTTTGAACACAAGCGACCTTCATCATCACCTTCAATCAAGCGAAAGTCGTGTCCCTTAGGCCCTCAGGAAGTTATTCTCGATAATGGTCGAGAAACAACTCCGATTTTCAATGATGAACCTCTTGAGTTGGAGAACCCAAGGGCCATGGACACGTTTGGAGTATCAACTCTGGAGTCCGAGCAAAAGGATCCTATAAATGAGCATGAAACCTTCTCTTTCGAAATCCCAAAAGAGTCATGCTCATTTAATGAATCTCCAGAGTCAAACATGTTTTGTGCCCCGAGCGCACACGAGGGCTACAACCACCTTAAGGTCCTCATTTCTAAAATGTTTAGGAGGTTGGTTGTGGATGTATTCATTTATCATAAACATTGCAGATTTCGTTTTGCATCTTTGGCAT
This sequence comes from Alloteropsis semialata, assembly GCA_004135705.1. Classification (NCBI taxonomy): domain Eukaryota; kingdom Viridiplantae; phylum Streptophyta; class Magnoliopsida; order Poales; family Poaceae; genus Alloteropsis; species Alloteropsis semialata. The sequence goes on along the minus strand of CM014275.1, from coordinate 47,149,096 downwards.
TAACATTGCAGCTAGAACTTCAACGGTACATTAACAATTGGCAATAATCATGGGAACAACGTCGCCAATGACAGCTGCAATGTGAGGATCCCCATGGTCTAGCTTCAGACCATAAACAAAGCACTGCCGGGAGATGGCCCGGATTATCATTTATTTTTTCTTTTAAATAAAAGCAAGAACATGTTTTTAGGATAAACTTTCCTTCGGGTATTTCTGGTCGCTAATCGTTTCAGGTAGAGATTGAAAAGAACGATGGACAGGTGATGCTTAAGAACATGGAGCTACATCAGCAGTAACACCTTGGTAAGTTTTGTTCATGGAACAAATTTCAAAGGAAGCCAATACACTTGATTTTTGTTGTCTCGTGACACAAAAATCCAAGTGTGGGGGAGGTCGGTAAGTATTTGGCAACATGTTCCATTTGTACAAAATTTTATCTTGGTTTTCAGGTGATGCAAGTTCTTTCATCTTGCTCTAAAAAAATGTTCTATAAAAATTGCATAACTAAAAGAAATATTTGAATCCAATAAAGGCTCTTGGTTCCCAAAACCAAAGAGCCATTGTTTTGTTTCCACCATGTATGAATAAATGCAGGTACAAGATCAAGTGTGGGGGTCTCCCGAGTTTCCTGACGTGCACATGATCGAGACCACCCATAGACAGGTTGTACAACATCGCACAGGTCAGCTCAAGAAAGATCAAGGTGAGCGAAGCCCAGAAGGGGTCGGCCGAAGGCCATCTGGCATCTCTCGTCCATATTTTCGTCCAGAGCGATGGTTTGCACATCCTGTCCCTCACCCTCTCTGATTCATGAGTTTAATAAGCCTTATCTTGAGATGATCACTGAAATTAAACTCATGCTAAAATGAACTTGGATGCTCCTTTGGTTTACATGTCTATCCTTGATTGGCTTGCATATACTTTATTCCTTGCACATACACCTGGTGCTTGTGAACATATATCTTTAGGAAACATGTTTATCTAAGTGGTTGATTAATGAGATATGGTATGATAAAAGAAATCTTGCTCTTTCTGTATAAAGTGCTTGGGATGTTTTTCTTGTAAAACCTTAAAATGAATAGCCTTACAGAGCTCCTCAGTGATGCCTTATTCCTACCAAAGCCATATGTTGTTCACATTGCAAAACTTTACACATATGCTGCTTGTTTATTGCATTGAGCTTTGTCAAATTGTTGTGACCCTTGTAAGATTCTCTTCATGCTTTCATGATCAAGATCACGTACACTCCACATACATATGCTAAACTTCTACACTGGAAGTTAGCAACATACATTGCATCCATCCACAAAATAAATACTCCACTTAAAGTGTTGATCTCCTCTCCAAGTATTATTTCAAAAGAGACATGGGCTATAAAACAATATATGGACACATGAAGGTCCAAGCATAAAAAAAACAGAGAAAAAAATATGGGCACATGAAGGTCCAAGCATAAAAAAAAGAGAAAAAAATATTATAGCCATGTTCTCAAAGTTAATTCAAGAGGAGAGAGATCACACAAAAATGAGTTATCATTTCATTCTTCCACACATATGCACATCTTGATCAGATTGTATGAATAGTTTTCTTCTTGGATCCACTCTTTGACTTTGCAATATATGTGATGCAAGTATGCCTTATCTTTACTCCTACCTTGAGCTCCACATAAGCCTTTTAGAAGTAGGTGAAAGAAGGCAAAGAAATGCCTTGGTGAGGAATCATACACATTGAGCGATCTGAGAGAATCAATTGAGGAGCTAGATAAGGTTATGTTTTTGAAAATTTAACAAAAACCCAAGATACTTAACAGAGGAGTGGAGATGACTTGAATCAAGGCCGTTCCATTCTTCAACCATCCAAGATGACATGATAGACACTTCAAAATTCACAAGTGCAGGTATGTCTTGGAATAACTTATATGTTAGCATCATATCATTTGGAGTCATGTTTTCCACCTTAGCCCTAAAGCTTCACTCGAGGACGAGTAAAGGCTAAGTGTGGGGGAGCTTGTTGACGGTCCTTAAGTGCCATTCTTGGCCGTCAATTCCTGCAGAAAATATATCAAATATAAACACCAAACATAGTGATAGGGTTTATTACTAACTATTTCCACGAGTGTTGGTGTTTTACTTTGTTATGCAGAAAAGAGCACAATAGGCAATGAGAAATAAATATTATTATCACAAAGTACCTCAGATGCCCATTTGGAGTATATCATTGTGAAGATCTCGTCGAAACACTTCCAAATGTTATATCACTTGTATTATTTGGGCCACGGATTCCTGACAAAATATAATGGACCACTACAAAGTGAGGCCAACTGGGCGGGACCCACACCTGGTCACCATGCCAGGCGCTGCAGCGGGCCAGGCCCTGCTCGTGCTTAGGCTGTCCGCAGTGGTTCCTGGATCCCATACGGAAGGCCATCCTCCAGTACCAAAACCGCTGCAGCGGGTACTGGGAGGCGTACGCTAACCCAGCGGACGGCTCCCGCGTCCGCTACTGCGAGCGGGAGTAGCGCGCGTACGCTAGCGCCGACGTGGCGCGGGGCCCGCTGCGGGCCGTTGCTCCGCGCGCCTTCCCGCGAGCGCGTGAGGCCGCGCCCGTCGCCCGTCGCCGCCCGCCGCCGACGCCGAGGAGGGAGAGGGAGAGGCGCCGCGAGCAGGAGGAGGCCGACGGGGAGAGAGAGGGAAGGGGAGGAGGAAGGGAGCCGCCCTGCGCCGACCCGCCGTGGATCCAGGAGTCGCCGCNGCACCTATACCACCTGGAACCGCCATTAGGACCCACTAAACAGTCACTCAGCCGAAGATGGGCCCGATTGGTGCCGATAGCCGGTCGCCCGACCGAGCCCGGTCGCCCGACTTGGTCCGGAGGCCAAACCGCCTCATCATTCTGGTACGGGTTGCCACCGCCTCCAGGAGTCCATCTACGCCGTGCATCACTCAAGGCGGTGGATCCAACGTCGGCCGATCTCCCCGCGTCGCCCGACCTGTGACTGGGTCCGTTCGTCCTCATCTTCCACGTGTCCACTCCCAACCGCCTCTACAAGCTATAAATAGGTGCACCCGGCTCCGGTTCAACACACACAAGATTGAGAAGCCACAAGCTCCATTCCAAGGCGAAGCTCTACTCCAGTGTAGTATCTAGAGAATAGGGAGAGAGTGAGGGGTAGTCCGGGGGAAGTGCCGGGTCTGTCGGCACTCTTCCCCGATCTTGTACCTCGACGGATGCTTCCTTCTTCTAGTAAGTGTTCATGATCTCTTATGGTATTAAGTTCTCTTGATTAAGTAAGTTCTCTGCTATAGTTGCTTGCGGGTTCATCGTTCATTAATCATTTACGAATGCTTAGTGAATACTTTGATCTAGGAACAAGACTAAAGTAGTAATTGATAGCATAGACGTGGTGTCTAGGCTAGAAGTTACCTTTGTTTGCCTCGTAGCCCCACGTATTCAGAGGTAGGCAGCAGGTGGTGACAGCCCTGTCCGTCCTTTGTAATCCTCGCCGTTCGGGTACGGCGTAGAGCTGTTGGCCGGCAATTTCCTAGAGGCCTAGGATACCCCGGTGCCCAAAGTAAGCAGACTATAGACACTGAGCTTCCTTATCAAGGTCCTTATCCATAGGAATCCTCTCTACCCTTGCCAATCATTTCTCTTGTTGTCCTTGGACGATCTAGTTAGAAGATTAGTACACACGTTCCCTGTGGATTCGATACCCTGAATACTTCCGGGTGAAAGCAACAACGGTATCCGTGCGCTTGCGAATTTATCTGTGATCGTAAGAAATACCAACAGTGCAGTGGAGTCAGCATTCAGAGGATGAGGGAACATGGGAAAGAGAGGAAGATC
>CM014275.1:47097247-47144250 GCA_004135705.1 Alloteropsis semialata | reverse complement strand
ATGCACAATGAATCTCTTGAGTTGGAGAAACCAAGGGCCATGGACAGGCTTGAAGCATTGGCTCTGGAGTCCAACCAAAAGGATTCTATAAATGAGCATGAAACCTTTTCATTCGAAATCCCACAAGGATGCTCATTTAACAAATCTCCAGAGTTTACAACACTTTGTGCCACAATCACATACAAGGACTATAACCACCTTGAGGTCCTCAATTCTAAAATGTTTAGAACGTTGGTTGTAGATGCATTTGTTTATCATAAACATTGCAAAATTCGTGGTTGCATTTGTGGCACTAACCTTGCAGCTAAAGCTTCAATGACACATCAACAATTGGCGATGAGCTTGGAAACTACATCACCAAGAATAGCTGCAAAGTGAAGATTCATCATGGTCTAGCTTCAGACCATAAACAAAGCACTGCCGGGAGATGGCCCAGATTATCGTTTATTTCCCTTCAAATAAAAAGCAAGAACATGTTTTTAGTATAATCTTTCTTTAGGGTACTTTTGGTCACTAACCGTTTTAGATAGAGATTAAGAAGAACGATGGATAGGTGATGCTTAAGAACATGGAGCTACATTAGCTACAAAAAACCACGGTAAGTCTTGGTTTGGGAAAGATTACAAAAGAAGCTTGAGCTCCACACACTTGAGTTATGCTGCTTTCCACTGCAAACTTCAAGTGTGGGAGAGGTATGTGAGTATCCCGACTATTCCTTTTTGAGCCAAATCTTATTTCGGTTTGAGCTGGTGTTAGTTCTTGGACACTAAAAAAATATATTTGAGTTCCAATAAAGGCTCTTGGTCTTTAGAATCAGGGCCATTGTTTTGTTTCCACCATATATGAATAAATGCAGGTACAAGGTCAATTTGGGGTCTCTCGAGTTTTCTGATGCACACATGTTCAAGACCACCCACAAACAGGCTGTACAACATCGCACAAGACTGCACAAAAGATGAAGGTGGAAAAGGCCCAGAAGGGGTCGGCCGACCCCCCCAGGTCGGCCGAAGGCCTTCTGGTGCCTTTCGTCCCCAATTTCGTCCAGAGCGATGGTTTGCGCACCCTATCCCTCATCCTCTTTGATTCATGAGTCAATTTGTTTCCGACTCCTGATGATCATTAAAATTGAACTCATGATAAGATAAGCTTTGATGCTCCTTTGGTTTACATGTTTCCTTGATTGGCTTGCATATTCTTTATTCCTTGCACATACACCTGTTGCTTGTGAACATATCTCTTAGGAAAACATGTTTATCTAAGTGGTTGATTAATGAGATATGGTATGATGAAAGAAATCTTGCTCTTTCTATATAAAGTGCTTGGGATTTTTTTGTAAAACTTTAAATTAATAGCCTTACAAAGCTCCTAAGTGATGCCTTATTCCTACCAAAGCCACATGATGTTCACATTGCAAAAACCTATACACATATGCTGCTTACTATCATTTTGAGCTTTGTCAAATTGTTGTGACCCTTGCAAGATGCTCTCCATGCTTTCATGATCAAGATCATGTACACTCCACATACACATGCTAAAACTTCCACATTGGAAGCTAGCAACATACCTTTCATCCATCCACAAAATAAATGCTCCATTTAAGTGTTGATCTCCTCTCCAAGTATTATTGCAAGACATGGGCTATAGAAAAAAAATATGGACACATGAAGCTCCGAGCATTAAAAAAATATGGGTACATGAAGGCCCAAGTATTATGAAAAAAATATGTATACTATAGCCATGTTCTCAAAGTAAATTAAGGAGGAGAGAGATCATACAAAAAAGAACTATCATTCCATTGTTCCACACACATGCACATCTTGATCATATTGTATGGATGGGTTTCTTCTTGGATCCGCTCTTTGACTTTGCAATATATGTGATGCAAGTATGCCTTATCTTTACTCCTACTTGAGCTCCACATAAGCCTTTTAGAAGTAGGGTGAAAGAAGGCAAGGAAATGCCTTGGTGAGGAATCATACACAATGAGCGATCTGAGAGAATCATTTGAGGAGCTAGGTAAGGTTCTATTTTTGAAAATTTATTGAAAACCCAAGCTACTTAATAGAAGAGTTGAGATGACTTGAATCAATGTCGTTTTATTCCTCAACCACCCAAGATGGCATGGTAGACACTTCCAAATTCACAAGTGCAGTTATGTCTTGGAATAACTTATATGCTAGCTTCATATCAGAAGGAGTCATGGTTTCCACCTTAGTCCTAAAGCTTTACTCGAGGACGAGCAAAGGCTAAGTGTGGGGGAGCTTGTTGACGGTCCTTAAGTACCACTTTTGACCGTCAGTTCCTACAGAAAATATAAACAAAAATGCATTCACCATAGCTATAGGGCTTATATCTAATCCATTCCACAAGTTTTGGTGAATATGTGAGTGCAGGGACTAAATGGCAAAAGAGGAGGACAATTGGGCTCAGGGCCAGGTCGCCCAACCTCCCTAGGTCGGTCAACCTGGGCTTGGTCACGGCAAAGAAGCACGCTCTAGGAACATCCTAGCCACTCATTCCATGTCAGTTGGATCCAAGAGACGGGAATGGTCCAAGGGGAGGTCACATGGATTGAAGGTCTCACCTCGCAAACTAAACGTACTCAAATGCACCTATACCACCTGGAACCGCCATGTGGACCCACCACACAGTTACTGAACCGAAGATGGGCCCAATTGGTGCCGGTGGCACGTCGTCCGACCTAGCCCCGTCGCCCGACCTGGTCCGGAGGCCAAGCCGCCTCATCCTTCTCGTGCACGTTCCCACCACCTCCAGGAGTCCATCTACGTCCTGCACCACTCAAGGCGGTGGATCCAATGTCGGCCGACCTCCTCACGTCGCCCGACCTGTGACTGAGTCCGTTCGTCCTCATCCTCCACGTGTCCACTCCCAACTGCCTCTACAAGCTATAAATAGCTGCATACCGGTCATTGAAGATCATCATCGAGCTGGAGCATCAAGTCAAGGCGAAGCCCTCCTCAAATGAGAGTAGAAATAGGGAGAGAGTGAGGGAGAGTCTGGAGGAGTCCCGGCGTGTCGGCGACCCTCCACCTGTACCTCGACGGATGCGAGCTACTTAGTAAGTATTCGAGATTCAACTAGTATTTAAGTCTGAGTTATAGAAAGCTGAGTTCTCTATTGTGCTTGTGGGTTCATCGCTTTATTTATAAAGTGCTCTAGTCTCTAGCTAGGATTAGAGTAGTAGTTTATATCTTAAGCGTGGTGCTTAGGTTATCGACTACCTTCGTTTGCCTCGTAGCCCCACGGATTAGAAGAGGTAGGCGGCAGGTGGTGACAGCCCTATCCGTCCTTTGTAATCCTCCACGTTCGGGTACGACGTAGAGCTGTTTGCCGGCAATTACCCCGGTGCCCAAAGCAAGCATAGGAGAACTCCCTTCGCTATATTCATAGCCTTAGTGCTAAGTTATCCTCTCTACCCAGCCTACATATAAACTTGATCGATCCAGTCAACTTTAGTGATTAGACAGTGCCCTCTCATTCCCTGTGGATTCAATACCCTGAATACTTCCGGGTGAAAGCTATAGTGGTATCCATGTACTTACGGATTTATTTGCGACCGTAAGAAATACCAACACTTGTCGAGCTTTTCGGTGAGTTGCTCCAAAGTCGGCGACTTGAGGACGTGGTTGAAGTTGCCCGCACCATCCTTCGTGCAGACCCAGGAGCCAAAGATGAAAGTAGCGCCCTTTTCAAATGCCATGTCACAGTTGCCGGTGAAGATGACTGGTGCCATCGAGCTTGCTTGACGACTCTCGACAAGAGCCCATTTCTAGCGCGCCAGCTGTTGGTTTTTTTATACTGGCTAGCCTAACGTGAGGGGTCCCAAGGTAGTTGAGTTGTTCGCAAGGGCCTCACCGGAACTAGAAGCACGATGGTGAACACAAGACGATTTAGACAGGTTCGGGCCACCTCAATGGAGAGCGTAATACCCTACGTCCTGTATGAGGTTGATCGCTTCGTATTGTTGGTTATGATTTAAAAGGGGTCCCTGCCTCACTTTATATACTCAGGAGACAGGGTCTACAAGTCCAATAATACAGATTCCTAGTCGGATACTAAACATAGAGTCCTAACATGAGTAGGCCGAGTTGTTTCCTAGTAGCCGACTAGTTCCCTTAACCTGTACGTCTCTTCCTTATATCTGTCAAAGTTGCCAGCCCAGTTTTCTCATGGGCCTGCGGCCCATAAGGACTCTATACCTCTATAAGGACAATATAAAATGTCTCTACAAGACTAAAATAGTGTCTCTCTACAAGACTAAAATAGTGTCTCAACACTTGAAGATGTCCTGTAGTGCTAGTTCATCTGATTTATTAGAAGTTCCTATAAAGTATCCAAAGTTCCAGCCCATCGGAAGTCCCTATAGTTTGTCGGAACTTTGTACAGATTTAACATTGCTATGAGAAATTTTCAGAAACAGCCTATCCTCCCCTACTATAAGGGGCGGGCCCCCTGTTATTTAAGGGTATTCAGTTCTATACCCACTATTGTTGCAAAAAAAAACTTTATACATACAATGTATACTATGTGTATATATTGGAAAATTGAAAATAACACTAGAATAGCGGGCCTTTACTCATTCAATCTGACAACCACCTCCCTCTCCCTTCCTTCTAGAACAAAAGGCCCAACTCACAACATGCCCAAGCGTAGGGCTCCTCCTAGCGTCGATGCGCCCACACCCCTCGCGAGACCAAATCGAGCACTCGATGTCTTGGCCTATCCCCTTTGGCATTCGCCCGTTTGCCCAATCCCCAATTTCCATTCTTCCTCCAAACCCTAGGCGAGCAGGCGGCGGCGGGCAGCAAGAGGCAGGCCGGCCGGCAACACAAGCACGGATACAAACCGAAGTGTAAATCATACAAGTTCTTTTTGAGTAATTTCCTTCAGGATCATTCATTGTTCCATGTCCATAAGATCTAAAAAGAGATGCAGCAGCGTGTGGAAAACAAAGGACCGACGCTGGTGCTTCAATTCCCATTTATCTCTACACATCTCTTTGTTCCGAGACGTCGCACTTCGGCATCAAGCCTCTTCTGGTATCGATCTCGTGAGAGAATTTAAAGGAAGATAGGAGTCCGTATAGCTGAGAATTTGGATGTGCATAGAAAACAAAGGAATATGGGGGTCTGTGAAAAAAGGAATTAAGGAGTCCCTTTGCTGAGGGAAAGATCTTAATCCAGACTGTTATAACTTGGTGCCACTAAATATCAATGGATGGGAATTTTTCTTTTTCCTGATTAATGTGGGGTTTTCTTGAGAGCCTATTAATAGTATAGGTATAGATAGATTCTGTGTTTGATTTGACGAATAGAGGACCGAATATCCGCAGAAATGACTACCACTTTATATCGTTGCGGATTGATAAAGTTGCAGCCCGCATGACCACTCGTCCACCCTTGGATGGACCGTCGACGCCGCTATCCTGCCAGTTGAGACACATCCATACGGTCTGATCTAGGAGATGGGGCCACTTGTTGCAGATGAGGAGCAAGCAAACTGGTACAGTTACAGGCTTGTCTTGGCGGTGGGGGCACGCATCCGTCTCAATCCCATGGCGCGCGTTGGATGCACACGGTGACTGATACACCCTGATTGACGCGTGCCACTACTCATGTCTTTTAGTGCAAGGGGCAGGCCGACGGGGACACACGCCGCACATGTTCGTGATGGGACAACGACATCTCCATCATGGCCTATGCTGCTTTCTTTCCCGTCTGTGTTCAATGTAGACTTTTCTCCGAACAAGTAGCAGGAGCTCGCTGATAGGCCAAGTATTTATGTCCACGAAGCTGTTGAGGAATCACACATACTCACCGGATGGATGCAGCGTTCACTAATTATCAAAATTGATAGACTCCAATAATATGCAGGAGTATACGACTGCTATCTTCGAACGCTCGCTAATGGACGTACACCCGCACCAGTAGCCACCTACTGCCTTGTCCTTGTAGCACCAACTTCACCTTGAAGATTATCCCCATTATTGTTTATTTTCAAAAAAGTGACTATCTCAATTGTGTCATCACATATCATGTTTGCTGGCCCATCACGATCTTCTCCTACCTGGGATTAATTTCTATTTTGTGTTTGATTCGAGGAATAGATGATCGAATATTTGCAGAAATGACTACCACTTTAATTCGCTGCTTGTTGCTAAACTTGCAGCCCACATGGCCACTCGCTCACCCTTGGACGGACCATCGACGCCACTATCCTGCCAACAGAGACACGTCCATACGGTCTGCTCTGAGAGACGGGGGCCACGTCATTGCTGATGAGGAGCAACCAAACTACTGCAGTTACAGGCGTGCCTCCACGGCCAGGGACTCGCGCCTCACATGTTCAAGATGGGACAACGACGTCTCGATCGTGACCTGCGCTGCTTTATTTCCTGTCTGTGTTCAATGTAGAATTTTGTCAGGACCAGTAGCAGGAGCTCGCTGATAAGGCATGTTTCTATGTCCATGAAGCTGTTGGGGAATCACACACACTCACTGAATGGATGGAGCGTTTACTACTTATTAAAATCTATAGACTCCAATAAGCAGATGGAGGAGTATACGACTGCTAGCTCACTAGCTAATGGCCGTACACCCGCACCAGTAACCACCTACTATCTTGTTGTTGTAGCACCAATTTCACCTCGAAGATTATCCCCATTATTGTTTATTTTAAAAAAGACAATATCCCAATTGTGTCGTCACCATATCATGTTTGTTGACTCATCACCATCTTCTCCTACCTGGGATTAATTTCTGTTTTGTGTTTGATTCGAGGAACAGAGGATCGAATATCTGCAGAAATGACTACCACTTTACAAAAGCAACACTTCTTTTATTCTCACCATACGGTGCTGATCACTTAAGTACCATTTGCATATCACTTAACTAGGCTAAATCTGCTTCATGGGGTCTAGGGAAGACTATTTTAATGATAACGCCAGAAAGCTAAACATATATATATGAGGACGTAGTTGCTATGTTGCAATCAAGTATAACTTTAGAGCTTGTTTGTTTTCTCCCTAGATTATTTATGTAGCTTATGGTCCATAGATAACATGGTAAAAAGCCACCGGATTAATTTTTTGGTCCATGACGGACTTTTACCATGTCAACGTTAGACCATAAGCTAGATTTTATAATTTAGTATGCAAATTCAGTTTCAAGAAACTTAGCAATCATACCCACCTAGTTTTCCCTTTGTCATGTGTATAAGGGAACAATACATTTTTCTGCACACGCTTCTTCATATTATTGATAATAAATTATTTCATAGTGGTTGAATTGGTTGATACAAACCTCATAGAACCTAAAATATAGTATAAAATGAAACTATTACTAATAATAAATTATCTCATGGATATGCATATCTATATAGAGAGCCATTGTCTCTAGCTTTTGAGTTATGTTATAAGATGAAGAAAAATTTGAAATAAGATCTACCATGAGGCAGGTGGTTTGACAACATCAGTGTATATAAATTATCGATAGCGTGCAGCTGGAGACATCATTAACGAGATGGGACAAATATGACATACGTAATTATCTAGAAAGGAAACCATAAGAATACAGTGTATTTGAACTGTACATATTTACTTCCATTGGAATGACCTCCTCTCCCTCAAATGCCATCAGGGTGCCACACGATTGCAGCATTGAAATTTTCTGTAAATTGGACATACCTGTTGTTAAACCTGAAACATAATCTGAAAGAGGCTGACACACCTCAAAGGCTTTTACCAAATAACGTCCATTTTAATTGTTACTTCAAAGACTGCTAGGGTGCATCCTGCTTTGTGTACAGAATTCTGTACTGTAGAATAAATGAATTCGGATGAGAAGATACGATTATTCTCAAATCTGGTTCAACAATTAGAACATGTCATAATTTTGACAATGCTTCCTATTTAATTATTTATTAAAACATTGGAATGAGCATATTCATGTAAAGGAAAACTACACAGACATATATCAGTTTGGGGGAATAGTTTTTAATATAGACCATAGGTACAACAACTGGTTACAATTGATAGGCTATTTGTTGGCCTCGAGAGCATACCGCAGGCCATAACTGGATGTTTCTTGTAGATTGAAATATGTAGCTTCACTAACAGGATGAGTGTGCCTGATTGGTGGAAGGTCAAATAAATTGTTGTGGCCTCTATGCCTCACGGACTGGGGGGATGCTATTGCTTATTTGGGCTAATTGTGAAGCTCGAGGGGATTCTAATCTTTTGATTAACAAAATAATTTGGGGACACCTGTGTATTTACGGCAGCGTTAGGGGGGGCCAGGCCCCTGCCCGCCCCCCCTGTCTCCGCCCCTGTGGCTAGCTCCATGCATGACACAGAGATACAGTTATAGTCATGCAGTAATCTACTCAAATATCTCATTCAGGATAATAGTGAAAATAAAAAGCAAATGTGTTGAGGTCACCCATAAGGAAAAAAAATTATTCAAGTAGGCCCTCTAGGCATTGCACGATCCTTTCAAACTTTGAGGTGATGTAGATGCTCCTGGTGATGAACAGATTCGACGATTTGGGGTGACGTACACCACCATGATGAGCTCCTTATCTCCACCCCAGACACCAAGTTGATTGAGGATGGGGCAAGAGACGGTCACTTGATCGATTGGGGGGAGCACCCCATCTGCTCGGCCGCCATCAATCCCTCTGCAAAAGCACAAAAAATAGAGTTAACAACTCAAACTACACTGTCAAAATGAATTGAAAATACAAGCATATGGAGGAGCATTTTGCCTTGGAGAGATGGAGAACTGTAAACTCAAATTACAGAATATGTGTGCCAGTTTCCTTCAAGATTTTTCTTGATTGAGAATGGATGCACACCGCAGGTGTGGAGATTAGTGTGCGAACATCTATATATACTGTGCACCAACTTCCCATCCAAACTTGAGAGCGTGTCGAGATGACAGAGCACTACGGCTTCAACACTCCTTTGGAAATGCGCACCAAGAAAACAGAGTGCTTCAACTTCTTAAACATTCATCGTAATCGGTTAGTTTCAAACTTCACCATAATTGGCGGAATTTCACGCTTCAACTTCTTAAAACATTCATCGTAATCAGGTAGTTTCAAACTTTACAATAATTGGCGGAATTCCACGCTACTTAAAACATTCAAATTTATAAATCGGCACAAAACTAGACCGACTTGTTTAATAAAACATAGCAATCAGATTTCCCCTGGGTGCATTTAAATGTAAGTTGAACCGACTCTTCCGCTACAGTTGTCCTATTGGCAGAAGCACCAGTTAGTTTGCTCTAAACGTACCGGTGCACTTTGCATGACACGTATGTGCTGACACAAATGAGTGTTTCTCTGGTAGTGGTTGTTACACTCTCTGCCAGCTCCTTCTTTGTCAAAAATGGTTGGAAACACATGGTCACTACTATTGCACTCATTTATTTTACTTATGTATAGGTGCGATGTTGATGATGCACCATGAGTGTATTGAATTAGCCATTGTCCCATTGATAATGGGACTAAAATGAGTGTTTCTCTGGTAGTGGTTGTTACACTCTCTGCCAGCTCCTTCTTTGTCAAAAATGGTTGGAAACACATGGTCACTACTATTGCACTCATTTATTTTACTTATGTATAGGTGCGATGTTGATGATGCACCATGAGTGTATTGAATTAGCCATTGTCCCATTGATAATGGGACTAATATCGTATGGGATGAGCCTCAGCTAAGATTACAAATGGCTTAAAGGAGTCTCTAGTCTAATATTTTCAGAAGTAAAGTGTTACACAAGTAGAGAAAAAACATGCACCACTATGTACCACTTCAGTATGTGATTTACAACTCATTGGATAAAAATACTATGGGTGTGTTTGGTTATCTGTACCATTTGATTCATGTATGAAATGGTCCAAGTTTGATGGTAGTGCTTGTGTTTGGTTGTATGAATTGTACTAACTCATCCAGGATGAAATTAAACCATCCTATACTTCAGGGCATGTTTAGTTGATGAAAGTTGCAAAACTAGTTTGCAAACATACCTCCTTGGAACTAAACACCCCCTTTCAACTAGTTTGCAAAGTTGCAAAAGTAATGCATTGGAAAACATGCCCCCTTCTCTAGCGACACGCTTTCCAATGCAACTTTTGCAACTTTGCAAACTTTGGCACTTTTGCAAACTAGTTTCCAAAGTTTGCCAACTTTCACGAACTAAACATGCCCTTAGTCAAATTATTGCTAAGAATGATGAACCATATGGTTCAAGCAAATTGGTTGAACCATCCCATACAGAATCATACATTCATGCATCAGTTGGTACACCCAGCCAACCAAACACATCATACAACTTGCAAAGACCAAGCTAGGACTCCATTTCCGGTGGCACAACTAGGACTGGACAAAGGTAAACATCCTTCTTTGGGCGAACATCCACACCAAATTTCTCAGTCATGTCCACCTCCTCGGGTGTGACCCCAGGTTGAAGCTGCCAGTCAAAGTGATACAGAAGTGTTGCGAGTGCCAACTCAATGTTTGCGTGTGCAAGCGTCATGCCAGGGCACATCCTTCTTCCTCCCCCGAATGGCAAGAATTGGAAGTCTGTGCCTCTGAAATCAACCGTATTACCTTCAAAGCGCTCTGGCTTGAAAACTTCAGCATCATCCCAGTACTTTGGGTCCCTATTGATTTCCCAGACATTCATGACCATAAGCATGCCCTTTGGCACATCGTACCCAAGGATCTTACAAGATTCCTGACTCGCCTTTGGGAAGAGCACACATGTTGCTGGGTGCAACCTTAGTGTTTCTTTGATAACAAGCTTTAGGTACTTGAGGTTGAGGTTGCTCAAGTCATCCTCTGTTACTCGTGACTTGCATCCCAAGGCATCACGTATCTCTAGTTGCACTTCCCGCATCACTTTTGGATTCTTCATGAGCTCTAACATGGCCCATTGGATCGTTGTTGATGTGGTACTGCTTCCAGTTCCAAAGATGTCCTGCAAAGATGTTTCATCATCAGGTCAATTAAGAAATTTCCTCATGTTTCTGAAGGTCACTAGTTGACACCTTTAATTCTTTTTTTCGATAAGGGATTTTTTTCGAAACCGAAAATTGGAAGAAGTTAGAGATGTATGGTACGTACAAGGATTACAGCTTTAATGGTCGCCATTGTGAGCGGGCAGTCTTGATCGCCATCGTGTTCCTGCAACGTGAGAAGCACATCGAGCAAGTCGCGTGCATCATCGGCGCCGTCCTCGGCAGCCGCTGCAGTCTTCCTCTCGCGGCGCTGGTCGATGGCGCGATCCACCAGCTCGAACAGCTTGGCGTTCAGCTGCTTGGACTCTCTCACTGTGCCGTTAATGGCGCGCAGGAGCCTCGACGACGGGAACAGATCCTCGGCGCTGAACTCGGCGCCCCTCGTCATCGCCTTGGCCAGCGTCGCCATGAACTCGTCCCGCCACCTGAAGCGCTCGCCCATGATTGCACGCAGAACCGTGTCGAACACAAACCGAGACACCAGCTCGCTGACGTTGATCGACTGACGATCGCCGGCCCGCGCGCCGACGGCGATGGCGCGGGCGAGGTGCGCGGCCTCATCCTCGCGGATGGAGCGGAATGACCGGACACGCCTCGCGCTGAGGAGCTCGGTGGTGCAGATCCTGCGGAGCCTCCGCCACATGGCGCCATGGGGCGACAGGACGACCCCCACCTTGTCGCCGATGGTGGCTCGGACGGTCGCGGTCATGGTCCGGGTGGCGAAGTTGGTGTCGTGCTCCCTGATAACTTCGCGTGCGGCGTCGGCAGACGAGACGACGGCGGCGTGCAGCTCCCCTAGCTGGAGGTACATGACGGGGGCGTCCCAGCGGCGTGCGAGAACGGCCAGGGCACGGTGCACGAGCCGTGGGTCCTTCACGGCGAGTAGGTGGTGGAGGCTGCCGATTACGGGCAGCCGCCATGGTCCAGGCGGCAACCTTGTCCCTGCTGCAGAAGCTCCAGGAGTCCGTTGACTATGCTGCTCGAGGAGTACTAGGGCACGAAGGACGATGACGATGAGTAGCAGTATGTACGGGCACCAAGGGAATAACTCCATGGCTTAATTTGCGGAGTGTGATGTTAAACGTAATCAAGAGGAACTGGCTTAATACGATGGGAGTGTGTAAATTGGGAAAAAAATCCCGTGGGGACGGTCCCCATAGAGGGCTCCGTGAGGACCCTCCCTGGATCTCTGCCGCGTGGAGACTCCAGCGATCGGAGGGCTAAACAAATAACCGGCTACCAGCGCTCGGAGGACGTGGCTCGCTCGGCTCCAGGACGGCTCCGCGGGAATCAGGCTCCGGCTCAGCACAGCACCGTACCACAACATCGGTGAAGGCCTGCTAAGGCACGGCGTATTGGGCTCTGTAAAAAAAGATTGACAATGAATAATACCATATTTCTCAGAATTAATAAACAAACTGCTAAGAAGGAAAAATGACGTGAAAATAACTATATGTTCATCCGCGGAACACTGACAGGTTCACAAGTTTCTCAGGTTCTGAATCTCAACTAAATCTCAAGTTCTGAATCAAACTAAGTACCTAATAATAATATTAATATAGATAATAAATGCTGCTCCTAGCTCTTTGGTGCTGCCGCCTTCTTGCGTCGATGTTTGTACACGCGGCTCCACATAACAGTAGCATACCAAGATTATATATTTTCGTTATTTGGCACTCCATCATAAAATAATTTTCTAGCAGGCTTCTGCAATGTGGCAGCTTGATCAACTCCAAGTAGCAGACTTGTATATCCTCCTTGGACATAAGGAGCGCCCACAACAGAAGAACTCCCATACATATTAAAGTGTTGAATTGTGGCGTTAGAATATATGTCTTGGATCATGGGAGCAGCCATCCTCGAAGATTCCCCATACACATCATTTGCAAAGTTTGACATTGTACTTGTAGCATCAAGATTCTGTGTGAATTTGAAATTGTCATAAGAATGCCATGTGGGTATATAAACTTTGAAAAGTGAATATGGTGCAAGTTAAATGTCTTACAACAAATTGATTTGGACCAGCGGCATCATCTCTATTTTTTGTTGCAATTTTCGAATTTTCTCCTATAGGCAAACATATACAATTTAGTATACATACAGAGTATGAAAAAAATGCTAGAATGGGTATGATCAGTACCTTTCTTTTTAGCACTTCTCTTCTTCTTCCCTTTATTCTTTTCAAGCGAGATGGTCCCTCGTTTCCTCTTTGCACCTTTGACTACCTGAGGAACTCTAAACGATATTGTACCTTTTGATGTGTCCATTGCACAATTGGCTGGACCCAGAGGAACCTCATTGGATTGTTCTTGCATCTTGCTTAGAGAATTATCTGCTTCCAAATCCAACTTATCTATGGCTTTCTCCAAATCATCAAGAAGTTCTTTTGACAGTGAACACTTCAATGCAACAGATGTAGCCTTTCGTGAGATACGTGCAGCTTGCGTTTTCAAACTCTCTTCCTCAGTTCCTTGTTTCTCAATATAATATCCTCTCTTTGCATATTTTGTCCATCTGTTGAGTATATATTGTTGTGGCAAAATGAAAACATCATTGACATTGAAGACTTTGAGGGAATGCTTGCACAAGATACCTACAAGATATGGATGATATTTCAGCATGGAAAAAGAAACTAGTTGCAATTTAAAATGTATATACATACCTATGGATTCATACTTTCTGCAAGAACAAGCAACGGTCAAATCTTCTTTGTTGAATACAACTGTTGCTCCATAATCAGATTTCATATGCATAACCATATATGTGAGTGTCGATCCCTCGGTTTGTACTAATTTACAAGAGAATGAAAATTGTGTTTTGAACTCTTCCTCAAACTCTTTATACATTCTCCCTGTGTATAACTCAGCTGCGGTGCTCAACAGAGGTAAATCTGGGATATAAGGAACCGGGTTTTTTCGACGAGAATTAAAATCTGCATCTAACTCATTTTCTCGAAGACTACGGGAAACCTTCTCGCTTTCTACAAGGAGTTAATTAACTAGGCCATGGCAACCTTACCTGCGATGTCTCCTCTCCTTCGGCTGCACGCACACCCGTGACCACGATATCCTCCTCCGCGAGTCGTTCTAGGGCAGGCGGAGAGGAAGCTACGACCACATCTGCAGCCTCCTCATGTTCACGATGATGCTCGTTGCCTGCGTCGTCGGCTTCAGGCTGGACATGCTGGTCCATGATCAAGTGGCGTTGGTGCGCCGCCGGAACTATCCCTGGAGCGAGGCGATGTGATCGCGGGGATGAGTAGATGCGTTCTTTCCTCGGAGGCAAGCGCTGCGTTTTCCTTGCGCTGGAGGCTGATTTGGCGTGGAGCCGTCCTGAGCCGAGCCGAGCGACGCGAGCTTCGCCCGTATGGGAGCCGACCGAGCAAGCGTTCGTCCGATCGCTGGCGTCTCCACGCGGCAGAGATCCAGGGAGGGTCCTCACGGTGCCCTCTTTGGGGACCGTCCCCACGGGATTTTTTTCCGTAAATTGAGCCTCATCAGGTTGGGTATTTACGCTACTGGAGAATGCACGGGTCCAACGGCCAGACAACAACTGCTCATTTCCGCTAGGAGGTTAGCAACTTTATCCTCTTTCTTTTGATGGTTAGCATGGTATATTTTATATTGTATATTTTGTGTAATTGAGTATTTCATAGAACACATAGAATTAGGATATTTTAGAATTAGAGCATCTCCAAGAGCCTCTATAAAATAAGGTGGCTAGCTAAAAATAGAAAAATTGTGGTAAAAATTGGATCCAATAGCCTCTTCAAAATCTTCACCTCGCTATCCAGCTCGGTATCCAGTCCCCTCTGCTAGCTTTCTTTGCCGAGCGGGCGCGGCTCGCCATCCACCTCTTGTGGTCCTGCGCAGCTCACGGAGAAGGGAGGGAGGGTCGCCGGAGGTCCACGCCGAAGACGAGAGGGACAGTCGACGGAGCTCGCGGAGAAGGGATTCACGCCCACATCGACTCCTGGCGCGGTGACCGCGTGACTCCTGGCGCGGTGGCCTCCGTGCGGTACGTCTCCGCGGGCTCGCTCGGTCGCTTGGAGGCCATGTGAAGTTCGGGATTACTTCTCCCCACTGGAGTTGGTGCAGCCAAGGGCATAAGGTGGCTTACGTTATGGCTTGCCCAGTGGAGCAAGGCCAAACTATTCATGGTGCAGAAATTCCAAGTGACTACTGCAAGGTGGCTGTGGAACAAATTTGTGAAGGATTTGATGACTTTGAGCTCGACATCGAAGGTGGCGACGGGGAAAGGACATTAGCGGATGCTGCCCATGGTAGTATCGTTCTATGGAAGAAGCCTTACGTCAAATTTCCCATGTAAGGGACATCGTCTACTCAACCACGAGATCCCCGCAGCAACTGCCACCTCCAAGCAGGCATGATGACAGCCCACATGTGTCTCCTCCTCCACCAGCACAGCATGCCGCAAAAGCGCTAAGGTGCACCCCCACAGTAGGCTCGATAGAAAAAGCAAAAACAAACTGTCGACAAAGAGCCTACTAAAGAACAAAGGATTGCCACTATATTGAAGAAGTTACCTTACGACCAAACTGACCAGAAAAATGATATGGTGGTTAAAGCCCAACTCAAAGATTTCTTCAAACCGAACGAGCCAGAGAATACATTAGTAATAGATCAAAAATCAAAGAAGTTTTTCAAAACCATGAGCACATCAAATCAAAAGAGATTCTTATCTGACTACGACCGCCAGCATGGAAAGTCTTATTAGAATTACGTAGTACCAGTTCCAAAACGGGCACCAAAGGGGTTACGAACCGGTACTGATAGCGTGTTCTCCGGTAGTGATTTTTTTTGGGTAATTATCCATCTAGGCATTGATTTTATTAGAGAATAACTCAGGATTATAGTTACTTCTTAGTTCTTACATTATGGCGCAAACTGAGAACACTCACCCCCCTCTTCTGAGTTTATTACCGTGGTAAATATTGTCAGACTGAAGGATGCAAAATGTTAACACCAACTTAGTGCTTTATTCAAACTGTTCAACCTCCCAAGCCATCAAGCCGCAAGGCGCGCCATTTTTCGCGGAAAATTCGCGCGCTACGCGGTCGCTAGGATTCGAACCCGTGACCTCTCTCTCGCGCGTGACCCCCTTTACCACTGCACCACACTCTCGTCTGTGACTAGATACCGTTCTGATTCCTACCATATTATACTAAACCGAGTGTAAATTGCTTGTTTGAGGCCCTAAACGATTTCAAATTAAAAAGTTTTCAACTATAAAGTTTTATAACTTTTGAAATCTACAAGTTTTATTTTGGTAGTTTCTCCATCCGAGGTTGTTTATAAAATTTGAATTTCAAATTTGAGAACATTCAAACTTAGTTTTTGTTGACTAGATGATTTCAAATGAAAAAGTTGTCAACTACAAAGTTTCATAACTTATTGTGATCTACAACTCTTATTTTGACTGTTTCTTCATCCGAGGTTATTTGAAAAAAACTCAAATTTCAAATTTTGAGAACTACAAACATACTTTTCATTAGCAAAACAAATTTAAAATAAAAAGTTTTTAACTACAAAGTTGTATAACTTCTGAAGATCTACAACTTTGATATATGTCATTTCTTCATCCGATGTAGTGAGAGCAACATTGTTCACAAATCTTATAGATCTCTCTTATAGTTTCAGGAAACTCTACAAGAGATATAGATTTTGTGAACAATATTCATATGAATTTGTCGAATGAAGAAATGACCAAACTAAAAGTTCTACATCTTGAGAAGATATACAACTTTGTAGTTCAAAACTTTTTGATTTGAATTGATTTACTACTTCAAAATGTGGTTTTAATTATGACTTTGCCGAGTGTCAAAAAAAAGCACTCGGCAAAGAAGTCTTTGCCGAGTGTATTTTTTTGACACTCGGCAAAGATTTTCTTTGCCGAGTGTATTTCAAAAAACACTCGGCAAAGATTTCTTCGCCGAGTACTTTTTCTTTGCCGAGTGTTTTTTGAAATGCACTCGGCAAAGAAATCTTTGCCGAGTGCCCGAAAAATTGCACTCGGCAAAGATCTTGACACTCGGCAAAGGCCGGATTTCCGGTAGTGTGCGGGTGTACGTCCATTAGCTAGCGTTCGAAGCTAGCAGTCATATAGTCCTCAATCTTATTGGCGTCTATCAATTTTAATAAGTAGTAAACACTAGCTCTCTATCCATCCGGTGAGTGTGTGTGATTCCCCAGCAGGTTCGTGGACATAAAAACGTGGCCTATCAGCGAGCTCCTGCTACTGGTCCGGACAAAAGTCTCTATTGAACATGGACGGGAAAGAAAGTAGCACAGCCCACGATGGAGATGTCGCTGTCCCATCTCGAACATGTCCGGCGCGTGTCCCCATCAGCATGCCCCTCGCGCTGATAGACACGACGTTGGCACTAGTTAGTCACGGATCAAGACGGATGCGTGCCCCGGCCGCCGAGACAAGCCTGTTACTGGAGCTTGCTTTGATCATTGCAATAGGTGGGCCCCGTCTCTCATATCAGACCATATGGATGTGTCTCGGTTGGCAGGTTGTCGACGTTGACAGTCCATCCAAGGATGGGCGAGTGGCCATGCGGGCTGCAAGTTCAGCAATCAGCAGCGAAATAAATCAGTCGAGTTTCCAAGGATACAGTCGATAAATCAAACGATGAAGTGAAGAACTCAAGATAAATTTCTTCAAAAAAGAACTGAAGATAAAGCAGACTCACGCGTTTGCACAGATTTTCATATCACAGTTTCAATTTTTTTTTGTTTCAACATCTGTATATCTTAAAGAAGCAGGTTCCAATCGGATTTTCTTGTAATTCTGTTTTACATGTATGCGTAGGGGGATGTTTTAAGTAATTTATGCACAAAGTTTTCTTTTTCTATTATGCATTGAGATGCGATTTTTAACATTCACTTTATCCCGGTATGATATAATTTCTGCCGCTTCCAGTTTAAAATAGATTCTGAATATTATTTTCTCTTGTACTCCATATATGTCTATTGATGCAAAGCGTTGTTTAAACAAAATGTCTATTTTTTAATTTTAACTCAACAGTATATATATACTTTTATGTATAAAAGTTGCTTAATATATAATATTTTTGTAATCAAAGTTGCTACAAAGCATATTACTTTGGAGCAGACAAAGGCTGGCATCACGGATGAAGCCGCAAAATAAATACAGACATTGCTAAGTCAAGGGCAGACGGTGACGGGAGGATTACTTCTCCCCACTGGAGTTGGTGCAGCCAAGGGCATAAGGTGGCTTACGTTATGGCTTGCCCAGTGGAGCAAGGCCAAACTATTCATGGTGCAGAAATTCCAAGTGACTACTGCAAGGTGGCTGTGGAACAAATTTGTGAAGGATTTGATGACTTTGAGCTCGACATCGAAGGTGGCGACAGGGAAAGGACATTAGCGGATGCTGCCCATGGTAGTATCGTTCTATGGAAGAAGCCTTACGTCAAATTTCCCATGTAAGGGACATCGTCTACTCAACCACGAGATCCCCGCAGCAACTGCCACCTCCAAGTAGGCATGATGACAGCCCACATGTGTCTCCTCCTCCACCAGCACAGCATGCCGCAAAAGCGCTAAGGTGCACCCCCACAGTAGGCTCGATAGAAAAAGCAAAAACAAACTGTCGACAAAGAGCCTACTAAAGAACAAAGGATTGCCACTATATTGAAGAAGTTACCTTACGACCAAACTGACCAGAAAAATGATATGGTGGTTAAAGCCCAACTCAAAGATTTCTTCAAACCGAACGAGCCAGAGAATACATTAGTAATAGATCAAAAATCAAAGAAGTTTTTCAAAACCATGAGCACATCAAATCAAAAGAGATTCTTATCTGACTACGACCGCCAGCATGGAAAGTCTTATTAGAAACAAGTCAGTGAAGGCTCGTGTAAGATGACAGCCACTCCTGAGCAGAAACAACACAGTCAGAGCCCTGCTAGGAAGATGACAAAACACTTACTCAGTTTGTCCCGGAAATGGGCCTCCCACCGAGTGTACTTCTAGATGACGAACTTCCTAAGGCTAAAGTGACTTCTACATGGGAATTTCGGTATGATGAACCAATGGTGCCCCCTTTTTCATGAGGCTTCTTACCACTCAAGCATACCGATTGCATGTATGATACATGAAGGTGTCCAAGAAGGGTAGAGAGATGCTGAATGTTTTGATACAAGACCATGATTACTTCCATGGGTCGGATATCTTAATTCTAGATTTCAAGGATTTGTATATGTTGTACCATTAAGATGCCATGGACCTCACTTTGATCAGCTGCTGGATTCTGCAAGTTTGTTTTACTAATCTATTCTTGCAATACTTTGTGCCTTAATTATAAGTTGCAACAATATTGATCTATTTGTATCATTTAGGATGGAGATCCATATATGCCATGAACAATAGTACAATGATGTCGGCTTCATGGACCCAGTGGTGATAAATGCCATAATTGTACACGATAAGCCACTAGAGACAGTGGACAAAGAAGCAAGAAATTCATTCTTTTGCCTTACAACTTCAAGAGAGTACTTCTTGTCTATATATATAACATTAAGATTTTTGTGCAAAGTAACAAAATTTGTTTCTAATACCTGTGCATGTATTTGTATATCTACTGACTCCACTGGATACTCCTTGTATTTATTATAGAGGAAGGTCATATTTTTCTCTTGGACTCAATGCATAAACCATAGGAGGAGTTCCGGCCAATTACAGACCTGATTAACATGTCATGGACACGTTTTCATGCAAAAGTTCGAGGAAATTTCAAACCACAATTGGATTTGAAGATAGAATTTCTAGTATGTGGCTGGAATACTCGCTTATCTCTTCATGTCACACTAATATAAAGTTATCATAATTAACTTTTCTTCACCACTTTAAGTGTGTGAGACAGGAACAAGGGATGAATCTATGCGGATACTATGTTTGCCAGTGGATTCACAGCTTTGTTGGTCCAAAAAAATGACTAATGTCAAACTCACATTACGTAATTAAATCATTATATTCATACTTATATATGATTGTTATTTGATGTGAATAACATAGTGTTATTTAAGGGATAAATCTTAAAATTGTTCCCATTTATAATTAATATAGAGGATGTTTTTCCATGAAGAATTGCCGATGAATGAACTAGAAGCTATCGCGGACCAACTATTTGGTTTTATTGTGGACCAAGTTGTAAATCCAAAGGGAGAGTACCACCATGATAGACATGATATTTGAATATATCGCTCCCTATCCGCGTGTGCTTCTCATTCTACTAATTCATTGTAAACAACTTGTAAATTAACTTCCTATAATATATATATATTGTAATTAAATGTATATTGCTATAATAATTTCAATTGCAGCCACTATAGTGTTGCTGCATGAAAGATCGTGTAAGACACATAAGGCACATACACGTAGACGAAAAGTAGCCAATAAAAAAATAGCCTATGTTTTTTAAAAAAAAGAAAGAAAATACCGTTTGGTACCTGTTGGTAACAACAACCGGAACCAAAGGGTCCTCCACGAAGCCAACGTGTTGGTGCTGGTTTTGGACCCAGTACTAAAGGTCGAGGCTTTTAGTCTCAATTACGTAGTACCAGTTCCAAAACGGGCACCAAAGGGGTTACGAACCGGTATAGCGTGTTCTCCGGTAGTGA
Source organism: Alloteropsis semialata (assembly GCA_004135705.1). Lineage (NCBI taxonomy): Eukaryota > Viridiplantae > Streptophyta > Magnoliopsida > Poales > Poaceae > Alloteropsis > Alloteropsis semialata. The sequence goes on along the minus strand of CM014275.1, from coordinate 47,123,537 downwards.
TTTTTTTTGGGTAATTATCCATCTAGGCATTGATTTTATTAGAGAATAACTCAGGATTATAGTTACTTCTTAGTTCTTACATTATGGCGCAAACTGAGAACACTCACCCCCCCTCTTCTGAGTTTATTACCGTGGTAAATATTGTCAGACTGAAGGATGCAAAATGTTAACACCAACTTAGTGCTTTATTCAAACTGTTCAACCTCCATGGTGTCCCTCAGATTAGTCATTCAGATTGTAGTTTCCCCTATATTGTTTAATTGGATGAGAAGCACATGGCATATGCTATACACACAAAATTGTGCACAAGCATCACATTCCTGCTGCCATATTCCTATCCATATGCTTCGCCAACCCACATTGCAGAACTAATCTGAAGAATTAGACATCATGTTCCTGCAGCCATCTTCGTGTTCATGCTTTGCCTATCCATATTACAAGTGCTAATTTGAAGAAGCTACAAACTTGCATCACTGCTCTGATTTTTATAAAACACCTTATTTAAGGTATTATGCTGTTATGATGTTCTCCCTCTTCAAAAGCATCTCTCTATTTTTAGGTTTGGCTGGTTGGAGGTCTCCAATGCATGCAAAAAAAGAGTATGCATGATGGAAATGTAGATGACATTGGATAGCATTGCCCTCAGCTCAGTACCATGTTTATGGTATTTGTTCTACTATATTGTCCTTCCGATTATTAGACTGATCATGCTACTGGTTTTTTTTGTCAGTATGACTTCTATCATATATGAAAGTTGCTTTCCATTTAGTATGACCATTTAAGCTTTTATTATGTTGGACAATCTTCTGTTAATTTGGAAGGGATTTCATTGGTATGAACATGCGACACTTGTAGCACGAGTTCCAGACTTCCCATATTCCGATAGTTTTGTTTACCAATCTTAACAAAAAAGAAATCAGAAGCAGGACATGATTGTAATATTTTTCTATCTTTATTACCGATATCCTTATGTCCACATATGTATATTGATCATGTACTCCTATGTTCAGTTTGTTTTTGACGGCCTGCTGATTACTACTGTATTATAACCCTAATTCTCACTAGTAGAGAAAGGGCCTATAGTCATGGTTTCTCAACCGGGGATTACGCCACCGAGACTAAAGCCCTCTGCCTTTTAGTCCCGGTTGATATCACCGGTTGGGACTAAAGGGGTTCCACGCCACATCCAGCGCAGAGCACGTTTAGTCCCGGCTAATGATTCCAACCGGGACTAGTAGTCCCCTTTTATTCCTTTTTTGTTTTCTTTCTTTCTGTTTTCTTTTATACATAGATATGTATTATAACTGTATAATATATATATATATATATGTTCACATACATACTATATGTCACAAAATGCATATTAATATTTACCCCAAGTTTTGGAAGGCGCAAATGTATATTTACAAAATGCCTAATCTTTGCTCCTTTTATCGAATAAATTTTCATCCCAATGGAAGGTCCCATTCTTGTTCACACCTCATCCAATATAAATCCACAGAGTGCTTGAACTACTATGACTCGTTGGGATGGTAAGATATCATCTTTCATTTCATAACCTGAAGATGTGGTTAATACAAAAATATGAATAATATTATTATGACTCACATACAAATAGAGATATAGATATCCATAAAAATAAAACATACCGTTCATTCCTATTTAGTGGTGGTCTGCTGCTTGGCAACAAGAGCACGCATGAATTCACAGACAAAGTATCCACATAAATTGGTGCCTTCGGCCTGCCTATAACACTTTATAGGAGAAATGGTCAAGTCATTACATGCATATTCATGAAAATGAAACAAACGAAACGAGATGTGTCTAGGTATAGAATTTACCGGAAAGTCTCCCTTGACATAAAGTTGCTCCGTGAATGGACCTCTCTGCTATGCACAGAACTTTTTCCAACACATGCACACCATAGCAAATAAATGAAATTCTCGAACGATCTAAAGAGGTATAATAATGCAAGGACAGAAATTATTTTTGCAGGATGCCAATCATTGGCTGGTACTGATCTTGTGTTCCCCTCATTGAGTCCATAACGACCATCATGCTTCTGTCCGGAATTATAACAAATAATATCCAATGAAACCTATTTACATGCATGTTTCATAGGAAGGGTCATGTCAATTGAAAAAACAGGGTGCTAGGAAAAATGAAAGATGCACAAGAAAATAAAAGTACTCACCTAAAGTTGTAAGGAAAAAGAATAATTGTCTTATAATGTAGTACACATAAGAACCTGTCAATGTTCTTTGCTGTGTCTTCATAATGATGGATTGGCATATGCTGGTTTACAACTTTTGGGTCAATGAAGCCCAAGTTGAAGTATGACTTTTTTCTATATTCTTCAATCTCCATTCTACAGGATACAATTCAAAAGAAAGAAATATTTAGTAAATCTTTTGAGAATATATAGAAGACCTTAAATATTGAAATAAACAAAGCACTTACAGCACCCAGCAGCTGAGGATAGAAACGTCAAGGGCATCGTTATGGTATATCTGGTATATTTCTGAGAATTCTAGATATATCACGTCCTCGCCACGGAAGTAGTCATCATCTCTAATCTTTGCTTGGATCATGGTCTGCTCTCTAGCCGATGCCTCAAGGTATCATTCATATAAGCTGTACATTTTTGTTGACAGCGTGTGATACGTTTGGAGATCTACTCGAGGTAAGCCTAGGTTATATGGCCATCTTGGAGGAGTCTCTTGTTTCAGAGCGCTCTCCTTTGAGAGGTCCTGCTCACTTAGAATTTGTGAGGGTGTCAATCCTATTTCTTTGCAAAATTGAAGTGTGTTAATTTATTCTATAAGCACTACAAGCTAATCAATTGTTTGCTTCTCATGCTCTTCGAGCTGAGCAACTACTCGCTTCGTTTCTTTCTTGTCACTCTATTGGCTTTTGACACTCCGTTGGCTCTTGCCAGTCTATTGGCTCTGTTGCCTCCTTTGCTCCTTCTCCTCCCTTTTCTGCTGCTCGTAGGACTTCTTAATAGAGTGGTCATAGTTTGACAAAAGTCTCCTCTGAGTTGTTTCAGCCAAGCCTAGAAAAAATGACAACTTCTCAATAGCAACCTTTTCCTTCTTCTCGGACTCCTTCTTTTTGAGGAACTCTTTAACCTCATTCAGACTATGCTGCTTGCATTCCTCATCAGATTTGTCACACGGTAGCTTTGCAGGTGCCTTGGCTTGCTTTTATTGCTTTGCTGCCTTCTTTGTGGATGGCTTTGGTGGTGTCTAGGCTTGTTGTTACTTAGCTTTATTTGACGGTAAAGGTGCGCGCGACGGAGATTGTTGAGATCGAGGCAGTGGAGATTGTTGAGTTGGAGATTGAGGTGACGGAGACCTTTGTTATTTGACAACTGGTGAATATTGTTGTGGCGAGGATTATGGAGTGATGCTTGGTGTCCTAGAAGGTGTCACAGATGGCCTTAAGCTATGGGGTGATGAAGAAGGCCCTTAACCCTCATCAATTAAGACGATGCAACGCTTCTCCCAGAGGATAACACCATGAACTGCCTCTTGTAGTATCCTTTCCCCGTCACCACTAGAAATGTAACGCTCGAGGGATTCATACCCTCCTAAGACCTAGTCCACCCCAACTATAGCATAGCCAATGGGTATTTCCCCTCCATGGTAGAGATCTCCTTCCTTAATCGGAAAAACAACACCATACGCCACCTTGAGTGATAAGTTCTTGAATGGAGTGTGCAGCTCACATGGTGTCCGCAGGTTAATATCATCCACGGGGTAGCACTGGACTTCAGCATTTGGGATGCCAGTGGACGCGCAACTGCTTTGATGCTGTTGGGTAGGGCTAATCGTGTGCACAAGAGCGCCGGCGGACCCATGGCTTGGCTGCTGAGCGCTAAGTGCTATGGCCAATTGCCATTGAACATCTCCTATTCTTTGTTCATTCTGCAATATCCTTTCCTCCAGCCTCCGTATCTTTCCTAACTCCTCATTCCTTCTTCTGCTGCGACTTTTGTAAGACTCAATGCAGTCAAAAAACCCATACTTCCATGCAAGCATTCCTTTGCCTTGCGTCCGTCCAGGATGCTTGGAATTCATTTGGGCATTCGTAAGCTCATCATTTTCTCTGTCTAGGTGGAACGCTCCTTGCTTAACTACTTCTATGGCCTACAGAAGTCTCGGTGCTGCTACTTGTATCTGCTGGCAAAACATACACTTCCCGGTCTCCATGCTCAGTGATCCTCCATGGGCATAATGCAATGCCGTGAGCGCTCGGGCCACTTTGCTGTTTGCAGTGGGATACCTCTATCACATAAGTCTTGTTCCATCTCCTCCCATTTTGGCATTGTTGTAGCGTAGCGACCTTGCCCGAGATGGTGATGGTATTCTTTCTGCGCGAAATTACTTTTGTTCATTTTTCTCCACTTCTTTCCAAGTTTTGATTACTTGTACACCACAAATGAATCCTAGTGGGGTCTTAGATTTTTATATGGTCCAGTAAAAGTTGGCGTTACTTCTTTCTCGACATATTTTTTGTAGAGTTTCTTCTTGAAGCCCTAAAATTGTGTCGCCATCTTCGAAAGAGCCCGAGCCTTCACTCTAGCATCAGTTCCTTGTGGCACTGTGAAATGTTCTTATAGCTACTACCAAAGCATATCTTTCTCTCTTCATGGGACAACACTTTGATCATTGCATCTATCCAGTTTCCATCTTTGAGGGACATGGTGATTGGGAAGTAACCTCTGACTACAACCCCGCATTGATTAGTCATCTTCCTTGTAATGTTAGTTGGGGCAATTGGTATCCCTATATCATCCACTTCTAAGACAATGAACCGCCCCTCTAGCTTTTTTGTTTGTCCTCGTTTCCCTGAACTCCTCTCTGTTGCTAAGGGCTAAAAGTCATGAGATGATATACTTAATTGTTAATATATCTATCTCTTAAAACATGGTGTGCTTATTACTAAATGTGATAAAGTATACAACTCATCACCATCAGTCACTACGTGAAAACCTCAAATAGGTAACGCGGCATTGGTAACGGCCCCATGAGGCCCGTTACAAGGCTTGTCATCAGTAACACGCACTAAACAATGTCCGTTACCAATAAGCTTTGCTGGCCCGAGCCCGACCTCGCCACCACAAAGCCCGTTACCGATGAGGGATCTCTAGTAACGGGCTGCACTCATAACCATTACTACTACTTTTAGTAACGGTCGTTAAATGCGCCCGTTACGAATAAGGCACATATAAGTAATGGGCTGTTAAGGCCCGTTACTGATAAGGCACATATAAGTAACGGGCTGTTAAGGCTTGTTACTGATAAGGCACATATAAGTAACAGGCTCTTAATGGCCGTTACATGTGTTGCTACTGGTAACGGGCCGTGATGTGGCCATGTAACGCCCGTTACTAGTCTTGGAGCTCAATAATTGCAGCTAAGCCAGCTGCATGGCACTGTCGCCTCCCGCGGCTGGCTGCTGTCGGAGGAGAGCAGCAGCCGGTGGACGTCCACTCCTCCGTCGGCCGCCGTCTTTCCTCTCCGTCATTGCTGCGGCCACCGTCTTTCCTCCCCGAGATCGAGCACATGAGCGCCCTGCTTCTTCGGTGCCACGCGCATGCCCGATCGACCAAAGCACGAGCTAGCTAGTAGCGTGCGCGGCGGTCGTCGTCGGCGCTGGTGATCGCCGGCCGGCAGCACCTCCGCCTTCCCCGCCCTCCTCTCCTCCTCCCGCGCGCGGTATGGATTTTGTCCCTACACATACCTCCACCTAGCTCATCCCCTTCCCCTGTACAGGGAGCCTTTTTTGATCCTTTTTTCTTGAAATTATATATGTGTATTGATGAAATTTGAGCCCTTTTGTTGAATTTATATGTGTAGTGATGAAATTGAGTCTTAATGTTGAATTTGTATGTGTATTGATGAAATTTGAGCCTTTTTTGTTGAATTTATATATGTGTATTGATGAAATTTGAGCCTTTTTTGTTGAATTTATATATGTGTATTGATGGAATTTGAGCCCTTTTGTTGAATTTATATGTGTAGTGATGAAATTGAGCCTTTATGTTGAATTTGTATATGTATTGATGAAATTTGAGCCCTTTTGTTGAATTTATATGTCTAGCTTAGTGTCTTTAGATTTTGATGATATATTTTATAACACAAATTTATTTATTAAACTTGTAGATGGCGGCTGATCAGGCTTGGATGTACAGATAGCCCAGAGTTTGGGAGTCATTCCTAAGCGGGGTCAATGGTTTATTCATCAAGCAGAGGTGAACATGATTGTATTGCCCCTGTTTTCTTGAAACTGGGGGGTGCCTATGATGTATTGCCCCTGTTTTGATTGTCTCACCAAGAAGAAGTTTGGACAACGGGATGACATTTTCCATCGTCTGATCACACGTGGATTCACAAAGAATTACACGTGTTGGAACAGGCATGATGAGGAAGGCCTTAATGAAGACAAAGCAGGATGCCTTAATGAAGACGCCATGCTGAAGTCCTTAACGAAGGTGAAACAAGTGCAGAATGTCTTAACTCCTTGATTTCTCATTGTTATAGGGTAAAGCAGCAGAATGTCTTAACTCCTTGATTTATCATTATTACAGAGGGAGAAGAATGCAGAAATAACTTTGAGGAAGATGAAGCATCCCCACCCGTTGTGATGCGACCTGAGGATATGACTAACCAAGAAGTTAGGGTTTCAATGATGATGAGTTGTTGCCTCGTGTGAACAATGTTGATCAGATGGTGAGAGATGTTGAGTTTCATGGTGTGTACACAACTTCTGAATTAGCAAAGCTGAAACAGTTTGTGGAAGATTCAAAGATACCCCTCTACCCTGGTTGTCAGAAGTACTCTCGCCTATCAGGTGATCTCAAACTCTGCAGCTTAAGGCAGCTCATTGTTGGACGACAAAAGTTTCAAACATCTATTGTATCTGCTAAACGACATGCTACCAGACGGAAACCAAGTGGCCAAGTCTATCTACGAGGCTAAGAAGATAATATGTCCTTTGGGTTTAGAGGTTGAAAAAATCCATGCATGTATCAACAGCTATGTGTTGTTTCGTGGATAATATGAGGACCTTGACAATTGCCCAAAGTGTGGGTTCAGTCGGTACAAGAGGAAAAAAGATGGCGGAGATAATGCCGATGACGGGAACGAGCCCGTGAAGATCAGAGGCAAGAAGAAGAGTAGTAACAGAGGGGGTCCTGTGAGGGTGGCATGGTATTTTCCCGTCATTTCCTGCTTGAAACGCATGTTTGCGACACGAAAGGAGGCCCAACTCTTGCGTTGGCATAGGGAAGGGCGAAAGAAGGCCGATGGCAAGCTTAGGCACCCTGCAGATGCAGCATAATTTGGTAACATTGATTCCCACTATGATTGGTTTGCCGAAGATTGCAGGAACATTCGGTTCACTATGAGCACAGATGGCGTCAACCCATTCGGTAACCAGAGTTCAACGCATAGCACGTGGCCTGTCGTATTGTCAGTGTTGAACCTTCCACCATGGCTATGCAAGAAACGGAAATACCTGATGTTGTCAATCTTGGTTTCTGGGCCAAAGCAACCCAGTGACCGTATTGATGTCTACTTGAGACCATTGGTTGATGATTTGAAGACACTTTGGAAGCCTGGTGTGAAGGAGATTTGGGATGAGTTCAAGTGTGAGGAGTTTACATTGCACGCCATGTTGTTCACCACCATCAACGACAACCCGGCTCATCGCAACCTCTCTGGGCAGAGTAAAAGAAAAGGTGCAACTTGCCCCCCACTACATAGATGAAACATGCTCATTGTGGCTAAGAAACTCAAAGAAATTCGTAATTATGGGGCACCGTCGTTTGCTCCCCAAGAAACATCCATACCGGGACATGGATTGTCAGTTTGATGGGCAAAAGAAAAAACGAATGGCGCCTCCGCATGTGTCTGGAATGGAAGTCCACATGCAAGTCCAAGGCATCAAAACTATCAAGGAGTTACCAAAAAAGACCATCCTTGGCAAAAGAAAGAAGAGAGATGGTGAAGAAGAAGATGGGCAAGGGATATGGAACAAGAAATCAATACTATGGGAGCTAGAGTATTGGGAGGTATTGGATGTGCGTCATTCGATTGACAACGTGCATGTCAAGAAGAATGTGTGTGAGAGCTTGTGTGGAACTTTGTTACAACAGAGGGAGAAAGGAAAAGATCATGAAAATGCAAGAGAGGATCTTAAAGATTTGGGCATTAGGCCGGAGCTCTATGCACAGGAAACAGACACGGGGACGGACCTCCCCGTAGCAGCAACCACATTGTCAAAGATGGAGAGACATGAATTCTATGAGTTTTTGCATGGTTTGAAAGTACCTTCAGGCTACTCATCAAACTTCAAGAGGCTAGTGTTGGTCAAGGGCATAAAAATGAATTTCCAATTGATGAAATCTCATGATTGCCATGTGTTGATGACAACTCTTCTTCCTGTTGCACTTAGACGTATCAAGATAGTACAGATTCGCGAGGCTATGATGAGCTTGTGCTTTTTCTTCAATGCAATAGAACAGAAGGTGATTGATGAGGATGCACTGTTGAAGATAGAGAGAAGGCATTTCAAGACCCTATGCATGCTTGAAGCTACTTTCCCACCCTCATTCTTTGATCTCATGGTCCATCTAACAGCACATCTTGCGAAGGAGATCTTCTACCTTGGCCCATCTTACCTTCATCAAATGTTTCCATATGAGAGGTTCTATGGCTTCCTCAAATCATTGGTACATAGTCGGTCATTTCCGGAGGGAGCCATGGTTCGTGGCTATGGTACCATCAAAGCAGTGGAGTGGGCCATGGGTTATATGGACCCCCAAAACCCCATTGGTGTTCCTCATTCAAGGCATGAAGGTAGGCTTGCAGGTGTTGGGACCTTGGGCAAAAAGTCAATCACTCCCGATCAAGATTCCTTCAACAAAGCTTATTTCACCGTGTTGACATCCAAAAGTCAGGTGTTGACTCTCGGAAATTAACACTGTGGCCTGGAAGATTTGCTTCACTTCAGTGCAGGTCCAAAATCTTGAGGTTCAAGGTGTGCCAGTCAATTTGACCTGAAATTGACAAGGTAGAGTTTAATCAGTAAGCAACAAGGAACTCATCGGCCAAAGCCCCGATTTGTTCCAGAAATCAGATCAGCATAAAGAGAAATCCGATTTCGATAGCATGAATCATCGGCCTTGAGTCCGATTTGTGAGAATATAACATGTATTGAAATAAACCATCGGCTATGAAAACTGAATCGGAGATAGATCTAATCTAAACTCATTCTTTAATATGCATCTTTCCAAAGGCCGATTAGCTTGCTTACTTCGATAGATCAATATACATCAAAGAACTTATTTAAATTAGATTTATTTGTAACTTGCTTATTAAATCTAAATTAGCTATATAAGCAATATAAACAGATCTATTATGAAACTTGAATAACAATAAAACAGAATAGATCCTCTCTGATAGATGTAAGCCGATAAGATAAAACCAACAAGATATGGTAAAGGGTGAGCGATCTAAACGAAGAAGGGCTATACGCCTCAATCTAAAGCCTAGAATAACTCGATAAATTGGTGAATTAACTAAACGAAGAAGGGCAATGCGCCTCAATCTAAAGCCTAGATTAATTCGATAGGGTGTCGGACTTACAGACAAACCGGAGTTCAAGATGATGAAACCCTGCTTGCTGAAGAACTCGACGAAAAAGGGTTGTTGGCACGTAAGGCCGAAAGTTGTGTTTGATTGATTGGTTGTGTGAACATTTTTTACAATGGCGCAGGGTTTATATTTATACCCTGGAAATCTAGCGAATACTTGTCGGCTACGACAATATCTCTAATTTATTTAAAGCAGTCTAATCTTAAACTATCAAAACTATTACAAATCTTGACGCTCAATCAGGCCCTAAAGAAGCTTCCAGACATGTCCTCCCTTATCAGTCGTACGTGCTCCGGCCACCCTTGTCTCGTGTCCCATCAGGACTCCTATCGGACGAACTCCGATCGGAATCGGAAACCACCCAGAATCGGACTCGGCCTCTGCCTTAGCTCTGTCATGCACAATCTCAGCCGAGTCAAAATCTGGTGTCAACACATGTCCCCTAATTTTGAGATAAAATATTATTTTGTTCCAAAATTCTTCCAAGCAATGATGCTTCTGGCAGCGAACAGTATATGGAAACCCGTGTCCTTGTACTGTTACAACCCTCGATCCCCGTGTGGATTCGGCGCCGTGGCCCTCGGGCGGTTCCTTCTCTTGTAAGCCCTATAAATATAGAACCAAACCGTCGTCTCCTTCACCAGTTCGCATCTGCTATCATGCATACACGCTCGCCATTGCCATCTCTGCAAGCTCCGTTCCGGCAAACTTCTGATCTTCAAGCTTCGATCTCTCATCGCGAACCAAGTAAAGAACTTCTCCGCATATGATCCACACCATGCATCTGAGTTTTACTGCATTTCCCATGGTGATTTTCTCAATCTGTTCATTCGCACCACTGTTCATTGCAGATCTATTCCATCAATGGTGGCTCGTGCTGATAAAGCGGGTAATACGCAAGTCCCCGAGGTAAAAATGCCCAAAATCTTCAATCTTTATTCTGGCATTCTTCTTCTAGGACTACTCATGAGCCTCCATCTCTGTATTCACACTTTATTTCTCCCGAATGTAGCATCTTAAGAACAATCTGGTTATCCCTGTCTCTCATGTCGAGGCCGGGTACTATCTTGGCACCAATGGGTGATCCCGATCCGACGGACTTGATAAACATGGAATCGGAAAGAATCCATTCAAAGGATCAGACCTGCAAGTCTCCGATTGGGCCGGCTCCTTCCGATCGTGGCCCGGCAGCGTACCTGGATGGAGGAACTGGTTCCTCAGAATGCAAGCCGCCAAGTCCGTTTTCTGGGTTGAAAAAGAAATAGGCCAATGTCTCACTCTGTCTCTTGCTGACATGGTCAAGGACGAGAATCTACTGGCTGCCAGCTCCCTCTTCTGGTCCGATGCACTCAACGCCTACCTGTTTGGCCATGGTCCGATGACACCAACGCTAATGGACGTGCACATGTTGACTGGCCTCAACACCACCAATGCCATGAACCCGAGAAGACTCCTTGGTGAATTGAACTATAAACTAGTAGGCACAGGCTCAAAAAGCTGGAAGAAATGCGTTGTCGATCATTGCAAAACAGGCACTATCGGAGACAGGGAACATGCAGCTTTTCTCAACATGTGGTTAGAAAGATTCATATTCTGCGGACCAACCCTTGGTGCCACCTCCAACATGCAATCGATCGCAGAAGCACTATCTCGTGGCGAAGGTCCCCCTTGGTCGTCTCCTCCTTGGAGCAGTTTATCACCTTCTACACCAGATATCAGCCAAGCTTTCAGATGGCCAAGCAGTTGGACATATCGGAGGCCCCTGGTGGTTCATCCAGCTTTGGTTGCATACCCAATTCCGATCCGCCTTCCAATTCAACTTCAAAGATTGCCAATTCCCAAACTATTATGCTGAAGAAGAAGATGCAACCACTCGCCGATGCATGTCATTTGGGGAAGCAGCATCGGCCTGCCTTGGATCGAGGCTGGACTCAAGAAACATGGCCACCTACTTTGAAAGCTTCTACCACGAGATTGCATCAGAGCGTCTCGACTATTTTGCTTACGCCGATCCCGATCGTGACTATAAGCAGCCTCTGTTCAACATCTAGAACGATCTTGCAGCCATCCTACCAATCCTCAACTCCTTCATCACACCTTTTATCCTCGGCAGAAACATTGTACACGGCCGAAAAAACACATCTTATGAGTTTTACAACACATCGGTGGCAGCTCGCCAGTTGGGCTTTGGTCAACTCCCAATCGGCCGGTATTTCTCTGATAAAATCAAGCACAGAGAATCGGTCTCATCAGACCTAGAAATGGACAGAGTCTTATCACTCATTCCCCAAGCCGATTTTGAAATACCAGAATGGTTATGCACCAGCTTCTCATCTAGACTCTTCAAGACTTGGTGGAAAGAGCTGCGCCTTCATATATTCAGACTCCCGGCCATCACTTATTGCACTCTTATAGACTCCGATTTCGAGGCCATGGAAAATCCTGTAAGTCCTTTGAAATCTCTATTACACAGGTTTTACTCAAATTAACTTTCCATAATTTAAATTTCAACTTCTAACAACCAATTGAAGAGAACGCGCCATCAGTAAGCAATAGCGGGAAACCGATTCGGTATGCAGTTAGAACTCCATATCCAAGAATTGGCTCCTCTGCACCATCTCTCAAGGACATCATGGATGGCAAAGGCAAAAGAAAAACCGCCCCCACTAAAGCGATTGCACCGAAGAAATTGAAGAAAAGCCATGTGGTACGATTTCCTCATACTTCCGATTCTTCTCTCCATTTTACTACTTAGGCAAATAACCTCTTTGTATTCAGCCTCCCGGAAAGATTCTTGGACAATCGACCTCCAGAGCTGCCGAAGAAACAGCACAGAAAGCTGCCGAGGGTGCAAGGATGATTTTGGACGCAGTATCGATAACAATCCGATTTCACTCATACATAATCTTCTAAAATAAATCGTTAAATAACAATCTCTTTTCCAGCAAACAAATATTATACTGCCCGATCTTCAATCGGCTCCATCCCAAGACACCTAAGCTGAATCGGCCCAACAGGTAAACTTAACCTAATTTATATTTCTTTCAAACATATTCGCCCAAACTGACCGATTCAATCCATAGACTGCCACTTTGCAATCCATCATTGAGGAGCCAAGTACAAACGTTCAATCGGAAGCAACCCCTGAACAACAAATCGGAGAATCAGCTGCAAACGTTCAATCGGAGACCACCCTTGAGCAGTAGATCGGAGAAACAACTACAAACATTCAATTGGAGGCCATTCCAGAGCAATCAACAACAACAACTATCGAGGCATCAAAACTATCGAGGAGTTACCAAAAAATACCATCCTTGGCAAAAGAAAGAAGAGAGATGGTGAAGAAGAAGATGGGCAAGGGACATGGAACAAGAAATCAATACTATGGGAGCTAGAGTATTGGGAGGAGTTGGATGTGTGTCATTCGATTGACAACATGCATGTCAAGAAGAATGTGTGTGAGAGCTTGTGTGGAACTTTGTTACAACAGAGGGGGAAAGGAAAAGATCATGAAAATGCAAGAGAGGATCTTAAAGATTTGGGCATTAGGCCGGAGCTCTATGCACAGGAAACAGACACAGGGACGGACCTCCCCGTAGCAACAACCACATTGTCAAAGATGGAGAGACATGAATTCTATGAGTTTTTGCATGGTTTGAAAGTACCTTCAGGCTACTCATCAAACTTCAAGAGGCTAGTGTTGGTCAAGGGCATAAAAATGAATTTCCAATTGATGAAATCTCATGATTGCCATGTGTTGATGACAACTCTTCTTCCTGTTGCACTTAGACGTATCAAGATAGTACAGATTCGCGAGGCTATGATGAGCTTGTGCTTTTTCTTCGATGCAATAGAACAGAAGGTGATTGATGAGGATGCACTGTTGAAGATAGAGAAAAGGCATTTCAAGACCCTATGCATGCTTGAAGCTACTTTCCCACCCTCATTCTTTGATCTCATGGTCCATCTAACAGCACATCTTGCGAAGGAGATCTTCTACCTTGGCCCATCTTACCTTCATCAAATGTTTCCATATGAGAGGTTCTATGGCTTCCTCAAATCATTGGTACATAGTCGGTCATTTTCGGAGGGAGCCATGATTCGTGGCTATGGTACCATCAAAGCAGTGGAGTGGGCCATGGGTTATATGGACCCCCAAAACCCCACTAGTGTTCCTCATTCAAGGCATGAAGGTAGGCTTGCAGGTGTTGGGACCTTGGGCAAAAAGTCAATCACTCCTGATCAAGATTCCTTCAACAAGGCTTATTTCACCGTGTTGACGTCCAAAAAGTCAGGTGTTGACTCTCGGAAATTAACACTGTGGCCAGGAAGATTTGCTTCACTTCAGTGCAGGTCCAAAATCTTGAGGTTCAAGCCGTGCCAGTCAATTTGACCTGAAATTGACAAGGTAGAGTTTAATCAGTAAGCAACAAGGAACTCATCGGCCAAAGCCCCGATTTGTTCCAGAAATCGGATCAGCATAAAGAGAAATCCGATTTCGATAGCATGAACCATCGGCCTTGAGTCCGATTTGTGAGAATATAACATGTATTGAAATAAACCATCGGCTATGAAAACTGAATCGGAGATAGATCTAATCTAAACTCATTCTTTAATATGCATCTTTCCAAAGGCGATAAACTAACCAAATCTCGTGTCACTAATAATCGGATCGATTTCGAGACAGCATTGCTAGCAGGGCACCGATTAGCTTGCTTACTCCGATAGATCAATATACATCAAAGAACTTATTTAAATTAGATCTATTAGTAACTTGCTTATTAAATCTAAATCAGCTATATAAACAATATAAACAGATCTATTATGAAACTTGAATAACAATAAAACAGAATAGATCCTCTTTGATAGATGTAAGCCGATAAGATAAAACCAACAAGCCGATAAGGCCGAAAGTTGTGTTTGATTGATTGGTTGTGTGAACATTTTTTTTACAATGGCGCAGGGTTTATATTTATACCCTGGAAATCTAGCGAATACTTGTCGGCTACGACAATATCTCTAATTTATTTAAAGCAGTCTAATCTTAAACTATCAAAACTATTACAAATCTTGACGCTCAATCAGGCCCTAAAGAAGCTTCCAGACGTGTCCTCCCTTGTCAGTCGTACGTGCTCCGGCCTCCCTTGTCTCGTGTCCGATTAGGACTCCTATCGGACGAACTCCGATCGGAATCAGAAACCACCCAGAATCGGACTCGGCCTCTGCCTTGGCTCTGTCATGCACAATCTCAGCCGAGTCAAAATCTGGTGTCAACACACCGTGCTACAACAGACCAACGTAGTTACACCGTATATCATCGAGCACATGCGACAGCTACGTGAAGGGAATCCTAACCGTAATGAGCCTTGGGTTTCAAAGAAGCACATGCAAGGCTTTAACACTTGGCTCCGAGATTATGTCCAGAACGCCAGCACTGCTATAACCGATAATCTGATAAGAAAACTAGCAGCAGGGCCATTGTTCACTATTACAACATACCAAGCATATGATATCAATGGATGCACGTTCTACACCATGGCCCAAGATGCCAAGAGCATCTCAAAACAGTGGTGTGCGTGTAGAGGCCGTCGACAACGAAGAAGAGTCCAACACATATTTTGGGCAAATAGAGGAGATTTGGGAGCTTGACTATGTAGGATTCAAGGCAGCCTTGTTTCGATGTCGATGGGTCAATGGGAAGAAAGGCATGACCAAGGACAAATATGGATTTGTTAGTGTTGATCTACGGGTCTTTGGTTACAAAGATGAACCGTTTGTCTTTGCCAAAGATGTTCAACAAGTGTTCTATGTACTCGACCTTGCAAAGAAGAACTGGTATGTGGTTATGCCTGGAAAAAAGGATTGTTGGGGTTCAAAATGTTGTTGAGGAGGAGGAGTACAACCAGTTTGATGAAATTCGGTCCTTTAACACTTCATACATGCCCCGACTCTCGGTATCGATAAACAATCCATGTCCAAAAAGCAAGGAAAAAGCAATTTTGATATGTGTATTGATAAAATTTGAGCCTTAGTGTTGAATTTGTATGTGTATTGATCAAATTTGAGCCTTATTGTTGAATTTTATATGTGTATTGATCAAATTTGAGCCTTATTGTTGAATTTGAAAGGTGTGATGAAATTTGAGCCTTATTGTTGAATTTGTATATGTATTGATCAAATTTGAGCCTTATTGTTGAATTTGAAAGGTGTGATGAAATTTGAGCCCCATTGTTGAATTTGTATGTATATTATTGTTGAATTTGAAAGAAGTGATGAAATTTGAGCCTTATTATTCAATCTTGGCTGGTTCCAGGATGCAGCCAGAAAACTGGCTATGTGTTGCTAGAAAACTGGTTTATGTTATTCACATCAGTAACAGGCATTTAGACAGCGGCCATTACTAATCACACATCAGCAACGGGCGTTTAGACAGCGCCCGTTACGAATAAGGCCATCAGTAAACAGAACTGATAGATATCAGAACAGAACCTCGCATGCCATCATCAACACAATACATGAACAGAACAGAACATTCTTGGACAAAACAACACAGAACATAAATATATGACACATGACATATATACACAAAACACTGAAATATGCACAGAACATAAATATAGACATATATAAGACACATGACATATATATGTGACATTGTACTTGATTACTGACTACAACACCAGCAACACAAGAACATTCTTGGACATAACAACACAAGAACATTCTTGGACAAAACAATTTCCTTGCTGATGCTGGTCTGATCCTAATACTGTTTTCACTAAATTAGTTTTGACCTACAACTAACAGCTTCCTACAGCCTTTTTGTAGCATTGCTGGCCGCCTATATCAGCGTAAGCGCAATCTGCTTCTTCCCTTCCTTTTCCTTAGCAAGCTCAGTAGTAAGCTCGCTGATCCTCATCTGGGATGCTGCCATCTCGTTGTGCAAATCCCAGAAACACATGCGACGCTACAAGACTGGAGTTGAAACCTTGATCAGTACAACACATTGTTTAAATGAAACTGAATTTAAATGATGTCACAGAATATAACAACACATTGTTGATCAACTCAAGTTTCAGTCAAATTGCAATTTAAACAAACTGGATTTAAAAAAATTCACAATGTCACAGAATATAACTAATGCATCTGCAATTCATAACACAAATTGGAACAAACTGGATTTAAACAAATTCACAAATTGCAATTTAAACAAACTGCATTTAAATTGAACTTAAACTAAATTTAAACAAACTAGATTTAAATTGAACTTAAACTAAATTTAAACAAACTAGATATAAATTGAACACTAATGCATACTAATGAACACTAATTCATCTCCAATTCATAACACAAATTCATAAATTCATAATACAAATTGAAACAAACTGGATTTAAACAAACTGAAAAAATCCTCATCAGCAGTAAACTGAAACTGCAATGAAAAAACCCTCACCAGACACTTCATCTTCTTCTTCTCCTTCATCGAAGGTATCTCCTCCTCCTCCTCCTTCACCTTGGCCGCACCACCTTCTCCTTCCCCTTGGCCGCCATCTCCTTCTCCTTCCCCTTGGCCGCCAGCACCGCCTTCGCCTTCCCATTCCTGTTGATGAAACTTGAGGGCCCCTCGTCATCGGCGATGCGGATGCCAATTGATGAGTGACGAGGAGAAGGTGGTGAGCGATGGTCGCCACCGCCGCTTGACGAGGAGGAGGTGAAACGTCCGGTCGTCGCCGCCGCTGCCTTGGGGGGACTCGAGGCGAAACGTCCGGCCACCAGATCCTAGGCATGCAGCAGCCCTCGGAGAGATTGCCTGGATGGCCTCATCACCGCCGCAGTCACCGGAGCTGTCGAGGAAGAGAGGAGGACGCCGCCGGAGCAGTCGAGGGCGGGAAGACGAGGGGGCAGTTGCTGAGTCGAGAGGGAAGGGGGAAGACGAGGGGGCCGGCTTGAAACTTATAGCCGTGAAAACATAAAAAAGTAGACAGTATAAGTAAATTTCCATGATGAACGATACCGAACTTACTTGAGTAGTGTAGTGGTATGTCTGTTGTGTGTTGGGCTAGGCGGCCGCGGTTCGAAGGCCGCGCTCGACCCCTTTTTTGCATTTTTGTTTTATTGCATTTTTGCTTTTTTTAACTCATATAGGTAACGGGCTTTTGGGAACGCCCGTTACCTATAGCACTTATAACCCCACCACAACCCGAGCCGCGTCGTCATTTCCCAGCCGCCTCGTCATTCTCCTCTAGCCGCCTCCGCTCTCTTCCACCAAACCCTAGCCGCCTCCGTCCGCCGCCGCCGTCGGGGTCTCTTCACCACTGCTGCCCCTCCCCAACACACCACGCGACATCTCCCCGCTGCACCACCGCCGTCGTCTCCCCTAACTCGCCATCGTCGTCGGATCTATTCCTCCGCGCGCTTGGTGGAAGGGGGAAGGGGGAGAAGAGGGAGGAGAAGAGGGGGAAGACGCAGAAGAGGGAGGCCACCATCCTCTACACCGCCGCCGGTCTCCCCTAACTCGCCATCGTCGTTGGATCTATTCCTCCACGCGCTTGGTGGAAGGGGGAAGGGGG
Source organism: Alloteropsis semialata (assembly GCA_004135705.1). Lineage (NCBI taxonomy): Eukaryota > Viridiplantae > Streptophyta > Magnoliopsida > Poales > Poaceae > Alloteropsis > Alloteropsis semialata. Next base: position 47,105,302 of record CM014275.1, on the reverse strand, counting down.
AGAAGAGGGAGGAGAAGAAGGAGGAGAAGAGGGGAAAGGCGTAGAAGAGGGAGGCCACCATCATCTACACCGTCGTCGGTCTCACCATCGCCGATTCTAAGAGGTATGGCTCTGCTCCTACGGTCTCCTCCCTAGTGCCGCGGCCATCCTGTTCCACCTAGGGTTTGCTCTGCTGATAGTTTGGATCTATTTCTCCCTGCTCCCGTGTAAACATTGCTAGGATTTGCTTGTTCCTAGGGTTTGATTGTTCCTAGGTCCTAGGATTTGCTTGTTCCTAGGGTTTGATTGTTCCTAGATCCTAGGATTTGCTCAGTTCCTAGGGTTTGATTGGTATTGATCTGCAGAGTAGCTATGCCCAATGACAACTTTAGAAATATGTTGATCTTAAATTTGTTTACCTTTTACAAGAGGTTAAGTTCAGTTTTATGACTTGTTTTAGTGAACTTTAGTGGTTAACTTTAGAAATCTTTATAGTAGCTTGTTTGCAAGTAGCTAGTAGTTTCAGTTTCCATTAGTTTTAGCTATTAAGCCTCTATCTGGTGCTTATCAATTTACTGTATAGGGAGTTTTAAATTAGGAATATGCTTCAATCTGTTCTAGTTTACCAGCCTAGTGATCGATTGAACCATGTAAGCATTGCTAACTAAAATCCACCAGAGTGGCATGTGGCATGGGTGGCTTTATTTCGTATCGCTTGTGCCCTGTAACTCCCGGCGTGGTGGTACTATATGGTTCACTCTATCATCAGGCTGGATAAACTTAATTTTGTTTGCATATCAATTTAGTGCTAGCTGTGCAGTAGCCTCACTATCTAGGATGTTTTAATTTAGGATCTCTCTGAATTTATCCAATGGCCAAGTGCAGGTTCAGATTAGAGGTTCATTTCTGAGGTGAGCAGAGTAGCAGTTCAAGTTTAATGAAGTCATCATTGCAATCTTTATAGTAGCTTGTTTGCAAGTAGCTAGTAGTTTCAGTTTCCATTAGTTTTAGCTATTAAGCCTCTATCCGGTGCTTATCAATTTACTGTCTAGGAAGTTTTAAATTAGGAATATGCTTCAATCTGTTCTAGTTTACCAGCCTAATGATCGCTTGAACCATGTAAGCATTGCTACCTAAAATCCACCAGAGTGGCATTGTTGACGAAACAGAAAGTCCGCAAGCGCACGGCTGTCGAAGTAGCTTTCACCCGTGAGTAAACCAGGTATCGAATCCACAGGGAACGTAAAAGTGTATCTAATCACTAAAGCTGAGCCGGATCAATCGAGTGTATATAAAGGCTGGGTAGAGAGGATAACTTAGCACTAAGGCTCTAATTATAGTTAAGAGAATTCTCCTATGCTTGCTTTAGGCACCGGGGTATCCTAGGCCTCTAGGAAATTGCCGGCCAACAGCTCTACGCCGTACCCGTACGTGGAGGATTACAAAGGACGGACAGGGCTGTCACCACCTGCCGCCTACCTCTACTAATCCGTGGGGCTACAAGGCAAACGAGGGCAGATATACACCTAAGCACCACGCCTAAGATAATATCAGCTATCCTAACCTTGATCAAAGATTAGAATACTTTATAAATAAAGCAACGAATCCACAAGCACAATAGAGACTTAACTTATCTATAACTCAGACTTAATTACTAGTTGAATCCCGGATACTTACTGAGTAGCTCGCATCCGTCGAGGTACAGGTGGAGGGTCGCCGACAGGCCGGGACTCCTCCAGACTCTCCCTCACTCTCTCCCTATTTCTACTCTGGATATGAGGAGGGCTTCGCCTTGGATCTTCACTTCTGCTTGATGATGATTAGCCCTGCCCCGAGTCTAGCTATTTATAGCTTGGAGAGGCGGTTTGGAGTCGGTTTGCAGCGGTTGAGGCGGTCCGGAGATGGGCCCAGGTCGGCCGACTAGGGGGGATCGGCCGACCGTCAGATTCACCGACGTTGATGATACACGGCACGGATGAACTCCTGGTGGCGGTTGACATTTTCTAGTGAAGGCGGTGGCGATTTGGGCGCGCAGCTCGGTAGGCCGACCTGGCTAGGTCGGCCGACCCAGGGTTGTGGCCCTTCGGCCCCACTTCATCAGTGTCACTCTCCAGTGGGTCCTTTGGTCGGTTTCCGGTGGGTAATGGCGAAGATGTGTCAGTTAAGTTAGGGATGTGGGCCCATGAATCCATGTGCTTGCCACGTGGCCCAATCCCAACTCTTCATTTCCACCGTCTTGATCTCAACGTGCCTGATCGCTACTGAGTGTGCTTCTTGTTGGTGGGCTGAAGATGGACCTCACCGGGACTGGACCCAGGTCGGCCGACCAGAGAAGGTCGGGCGACCTGGCCCTAAGCCCATTTTAGCTCTTCTTTTACCACTTTATTCTAAGCACATATGCACCAAAACTCATGGAATTCATTAGTAAACAACCCTATGTCTATTTGTTTTATCATGTTTTATATCTTTGTTGGCAGTAATAAGTTGTCATTAAGAGTCGCCAACAAGCTCCCCCACACTTATCCTTTACTCGCCCTCGAGTAAAGTCTAAGCTTCATCATGGAGATCATTAACAAACATATAGGTTATTCTCAAACATTCAGGCTTAGTGGAATTATATGAGTGGCTATCATGTCTTCTTGAGTTATTGCAGGAAGGAACAGCCTTTTCTATGACATGATACACTTCACTCTCAAGTACTTGGGGTTTTGAAATTTTGCAAAGAAAACCTATGCCTTGCTCCTCAAAGAGTTTCTCTCTGGATAATTATGGTGGTTGGACAACACTCATAACTTTTTGTGTGGAGCTCTCAAGATACATAACTTTTTCACTTATTTTGTCATTCCAAGGATTGGATCCAAATCAGAGACAAGTCATGTAATCAAGTCAAGATGTGCAAGTGTGTGATATGAGGTGGACATGTAATGATACTCCTTTGTCTTGGCCTTTCTTCCCCTTCTCTTTTCTTTTGGATATGGGCTATTGCACTTCTCCTTTTTTTTCTACTCAATGCTCTTTTAGCATGAGTCTTTTTTCTTCTCTTTATTTTCTAGTGCATTTAGCCCATATCTTCTTTCCATCTTAATTTTGGGAAGAAGGGTCATTTTTCAGGAGTATTTATTTCATGAACATGAGACAAAGGCATGTTTTGCTTCATCCTCAGTGTAAGGATTTAGCTTTATGGTGGAGTGTACGTGATCTTGACTTTAAAAACATGAAATATCTCTAATAAGGGTCATAAGACTTGAAGTAACTCAAAGCTCAAAGGTAAAGTTTGATCATATTTGTAAGTGTTTGTCTCTCAAACCCATGAGGAGCATAGCAAGGTACAAAGTTTTAAAACTTGTCATAAATTCTGAGTACTCAAATAGTAAAGGTATCTTTCATATTAAAGCCATATCTCAAAATGCAATAACCTAGATGACATGAGTTCCTATAAATATGAGGATTTCCACAAGCCAAGAGGTACAAGGAATAAAATATATGTAAGTTAATAAGAACTTCCATGTGATGGTGAGATGCAAAGGGTTGATTTTACTAAGTTTTTGAATTTCTTGATCAGGTTCTGCAAATATTCAACTGAAACAGAGTTTAGGATGACCAAACCAGCGTGCAGGAGGAAGCAGAGGTCAGGTGGGACCCAGGCCAGGTCGGCCGATCTGGTGGGGTCGGGCGACCTGGGGTGACTCCCCTGGTTCAGATCTTTCTCGTGCTGCTCTGTTGCGTTCTGATATTCTCTGTTTCGCGTTGGATCTCTCTGTTTCCCGTTGCGAGTTTCCCCCACACTTGTACCTTTCATTCAAAACAAGTGGAAACAAAAAGAAAACACAATCCTAATACACTAAACATTTTATTTTATTCATCAATTCAGAGGCACATTACATGATAATCAAAAGAAATAAATGAAATAAATGAATAGAAGGGAAACTAATGTGCCTATCCTAATCCAAAGCCTAGGGTATCTAGGGTGCATTATAGAGATTTTCAACCCCAGCAGCTTTGGCATAGCGCTTAAGTTTCACGACTGTTGATCTACGAAGCATATCAAAGTCGTCTTGAAGGCTTATGCGCTCAAGTCGCTCTTCAGCGAACTTCTTCTCCAACTTTGCATAGTCGTGACCGAGTTGATTAATCAACTCTAGCAACTCAGCATTGGAGGGAGCCTTGGGGGCCTTCTCATCATCATCACTCTCATATTAGCCCCCAGGCCTGCGAATTGGAGGAGGCTTGATATGCCTCTTGATCTTGCCGGCGGGTGAAGATTCCACCGACTCCTCCAACTCCTTCCTCTCCTCAGGTGTGAGGGAGGGAACAGCCCCTTACCATAGCCACCTCCGGGTTTGCTTTCCTCGAAGATCCGGAAACGTGGCTCTGGGGTACTGGCAGGAGAGTAGATGGACACATCGGACGTATAGTGATACGCCACGACGTCCTCCCACTTGTTCCTGACCACCTCCTTCAACTTCTCCCCTGGTTGAAGCTTGGGGAGTCCATCCCCCTTGATCGGAGCGGCCGCCGGTGTCTTCTTTGGGGTTAATTGCCCCGTCGTCGGCCTTCTGTATGGGCTTGATGCCCGTGCATCACGCCTCTGGGTCCTCCTCGGAGACTGAGACCGCGCCGCCGAGCGAGAACGCGAGGGGCCACCAGGGCCGGTCGGCCGACTAGGCACATCGGCCGACCCCCTGGTGCGGCCTCTCGCATCCTCCTCTGGCGGGAGGCTGGCCAGTGGGGAGACAACCATGGCCATGGCTTGCTCCAGGTTGGTCGGCACCAATTGATTGGCCGGAGTGGGCTTCCATCCAGATCAAAGGTTGGTCAGGATTTGGGGTGGCTTTTTCCGGCCATTGTTGGAGAATTGGGAGGTGTGGCTTGGTGATTTCAGAATGGGGACGAGGAAGAACTCAGATGAGAGGGAAGAAGAGGATGGGTGAAAATTTAAAGATAGGTTAACTCTCTTCTCGGATCCATCAGAGTTAGAATCGCTCGTTCACCGCAGAACGGCTTCAGAGACGTTAGAGTAGAACGTTGGCAAAAGATAGGGCTAATCGGGCTTAGGATCACGTCGGCCGACCTGATCAGGTCGACCGACCTGGCCTTGAGCCCGGTCGCCCTCTCCTTCTTTGTGCACTACGTGACAGGTCCACTAAACCCCAAAATGTGTGCATTCACGTTCTAGGGTTAAGGATTTAACATAAGGTGTAATTATAAATGGGAATCATCCATGACCAAATTGATCACATCAAATTCCTCATCTACTTTATCAGGTTCAAGGAAAACTTTTAAACGTTGACCATTTACCTTGAAGAGGTTACCTTCATCATCTTGGAGTGTGATTGCTCCGTGCGACGAAGTCTCCACCACAACAAATGGTCCTTCCCATTTGCTCCGAAGTTTTCCATGTCCAAAGAGCTTCACCCTGGAATTAAAGAGTAATACCTTATCCCTGGGGTGGAACTCCTTCACCTTGATCCTCTTGTCGTGCCATCTCTTGGTTCTGTCCTTGTAGATTCTGGCACTGTGGTACGCTTTGTCTCTCCACTCTTCTAGCTCTGACAGTTGCATCCTTCTCATCTGCTGGGCTGCTGGCAAATCCATGTTTCACTTTCTTATGGCCCAGTGCGCCCGATGCTCTAGCTCAACTGGTAAAAGGCAAGTCTTGCCGTAAACCAGCTGGTATGGGGACATCCCGATTGGCGTTTTGTACGCCGTTCGGTAAGCCCATAGAGCATCTGGTAACTTGTTTTTCCATCGTTTGCCCATTTCTGTCACGGTCTTCTGCAGAATGTTCTTGATCTGTTTGTTCGATGTTTCTGCTTGACCGCTTGTCTGAGGGTGGTACGGTGTAGCTATATTGTGCTTTGCCCCCAGTTCTGCCAGAAATTTCTGGAAGGTCTTGTCGATGAAGTGCGACCCTCCATCACTGATCACCATCCTGGGGGTTCCAGAACCTGGAAAGATGATCTCATGGAACATCTTTCGCGCGTGTTTAGAGTCAGCGGCTCTACATGGCATTGCTTCAACCCACTTCGAGACATAGTCCACTGCCACCAGGATGTACTCACTGTCATAGGATTTGACAAAGGGTCCCATGAAATCAATGCCCACACATCAAACAGCTCAACTTGTAAGTTGTTTGTGAGTGGCATTGCATCTCTTGCGGTGATCCCTCCATGTTTCTGGCACTGTTGGCATCGTCGAATGAACTCTTTTGTATCCTCATACATTGTGGGCCAGTAGAATCCACTCTGCCAGATCTTTGACCTTGTCCTGAATGCCCCGTAGTGACCTCCATATGGGGCTGCATGGCACTGCTCAAGGATCTTCCTTGCTTCGTTTGTTGGTATACATCGCCTGAGCATGCCATCTGAACATACCCTGTACAGGTATGGTTCGTCCCATAGATGGAGTCTACTCTCATAGATCAGCCTTCTCTTGTTCTCCCTTGGCGGTACATATCCTGCAACCATAAAGTTCACAATATTTGCATACCAGGGGTCGGAGCCGGTCACCTTGAGTAGGGTGTCGTCGTGTAGAAAATCATTTATCGGTAGANAAAGGTGATCGGGATTTGGGGTGGCTTTTTCCGGCCATTGATGGAGAATTGGGAGGTGTGGCTTGGTGATTTCAGAATGGGGGCGAGGAAGAACTCAGATGAGAGGGAAGAAGAGGATGGGTGAAAATTTAAAGCTAGGCTAACCCTCTTCTCGGATCCATCAGAGTTAGAATCGCTCATCCACCGCAGAACGGCTTCAGAGACGTTAGTGTAGAACTTTGGCAAAAGATAGGGCTGATCGGGCTTAGGATCACGTCGGCCGACCAGGTCAGGTCGGCCGACCTGGCCTTGAGCCCGGTCGCCCTCTTCTTCTTTGTGCACTACGTGATAGGTCCACCAAACCCCAAAATGTGTGCATTGACGTGCTACGGGTTAAGGATTTAACATAAGGTGTAATTATAAATGGGAATCATCCATGACTAAATTGATCACATCAAATTCCTCATCTACTTTATCAGGTTCAAGGAAAACTTTTAAAAGTTGACCATTTACCTTGAAGACGTTACCTTCATCATCTTGGAGTGTGATTGCCCCGTGCGACGAAGTCTCCACCACAACGAATGGTCCTTCCCATTTACTCCGAAGTTTTCCATGTCCAAAGAGCTTCACCCTGGAATCAAAGAGCAATACCTTATCCCCGGGGTGGAACTCCTTCGCCTTGATCCTCTTGTCGTGCCATCTCTTGGTTCTGTCCTTGTAGATTCTGGCACTGTGGTACACTTTGTCTCTCCACTCTTCCAATTTCGATAGTTGCATCCTTCTCATCTGCTGGGCTGCTGGCAAATCCATGTTCCACTTTCTTATGGCCCAGTGCGCCCGATGCTCTAGCTCAACTGGTAAATGGCAAGTCTTGCTATAAACCAGCTGGTATGGGGACATCCCGATGGGCGTTTTGTATGCCGTTCGGTAAGCCCATAGAGCATCTGGTAACTTGCTCTTCCATCCTTTGCCCATTTCTGTCACGGTCTTCTGCAGAATGTTCTTGATCTGTTTGTTCGATGTTTCTGCTTGACCGCTTGTCTGGGGGTGGTACGGTGTAGCTATATTATGCTTTGCCCCCAGTTCTGCTAGAAATTTCCGGAAGGTCTTGTCGATGAAGTGCGACCCTCCATCACTGATCACCATCCTGGGGGTTCCAAAACATGGAAAGATGATCTCATGGAACATCTTTCGCGCGTGTTTGGAGTCAGCGGCTCGACATGGCATTGCTTCAACCCACTTCGAGACATAGTCCACTGCCACCAGGATGTACTCACTGTCATAGGATTTGACAAAGGTTCCCATGAAATCAATGCCCCACACATCAAACAGCTCAACTTGTAAGTTGTTTGTGAGTGGCATTGCATCTCTTGCGGTGATCCCTCCATGTTTCTGGCACTGCTGGCATCGTCGAATGAACTCTTTTGTATCCTCATACATTGTGGGCCAGTAGAATCCACTCTGCCAGATCTTTGACCTTGTCCTGAACGCACCGTAGTGACCTCCATATGGGGCTGCATGGCACTACTCAAGGATTTTCCTTG
>CM014275.1:47067998-47090781 GCA_004135705.1 Alloteropsis semialata | reverse complement strand
ACAGAAGACGAAATGAACATGATTATGATGGAAGAAATCGCAAAAGGCAGTGCACGTGCCACAAACCTTCTCGACGTCGACGAGGAGGCAGGTGGTGACGATGGCAGCCAATACCTGAATATGTCAGGTGATGGCATAGAAGAACCTGCTGGAACTGTTCGGGCCGAGGAGGTACATATGTATACATATTGTCAATATCGAATATATATATGTTCAAGCATGAAATCTTGATACATCTCTTTCTCGTACGTGTAGCCCTCAGGCTCACAGCCTTCTGGGTCCTCATCATCGAAGAGGACGAAACGTGGCCTGACCAAGAAGTTAGAGGGCAGACTTGTAATCACTGATGTGGCAGAAGATGGTCGGCCAGTTGCGCCAGAGAAAGCTGCTATAAAGATGGCCAATCAGTGTGGTGTTCTAGTGAGAGACCACGTGCCCATCCGCCTGCAGAGGTGGAAACCCTGCGATGATGCTACATACGTGCCGCAATCAGAGAAAGAAATGCTATGGGCCAGTCTGCAAGAACATTTCGCGGTGCCTCAAGGTTCAGAGGCAAGAGTCAAAAATTGGGCTCTAAAGACGATGTACAAGAAATATGCCGAGAAGAACCTGACACCCAACTTTGATGATTACCCAAAGCTGAGGGGTCATTGGGATTCCTTCGTGCAGTACAGGCGGTCGGAGTTAGGTGAAAAGAACTCGCGACAGAATAGGATCAATGCCGCGAAGAAACGATACTTCCACTCTCTTGGACCAACTGGCTATAAGAAGAAAATTCCTATCTGGGACAAGATGGAAGAAGATTTGGTTGCCAGGGGAATCACGCCGGCGACAATGAATTGGCCCGAGCGATCAAGGCATTGGTACTACGCTCATGGTGGCACTCTGGATCTTACCGATGGGTCGCTTATATACAGCGATGAGTTAAAAGAGGCGGCCGCTGCTATCCTTAAGGTACTTCAAGAGACAGCCGATGGGACATTCGTTCCCGACAGAGAAAACGACGAGCTAACAAGGGCTCTGGGGAACCCCGAACATCCCGGACGAGCTAGAGGTGTCGGCGTCGTCCTGGAAGGTTGCATTCCCTGCGGACAGTGACACATACAGGAGTCGAAGCCGCTCTAAGGCCGCACAAGAGAGAAGAGTAGAGAACTTGGAAAGAGAGCTTCGGGAGACAAAGGCCGGCATCGCAGATGAAGTGTCTAGACAGATACAGACATTGCTGAGCTAAGGGCAGTCGGTGCCGGGAGCAGTACTTGTACCAGCTGTTGGATCAGGTGATGGTGTTAGCCCGCCCTCCCAACGTCGCAGCAGTGTTGCTTCCACGGAGCTGCCAACGGCCGATGCCGGGGACGAGAGTGCTCGCTATCCAGTGGACGAAATCACTCTGCGTACACCATGTGAGCTTCATATACCAAGCCGGAACTTATCCACTAAGGTGGCTTACGGTATGGCTTATCCGGTGGAGCAAGGGCAGACCATTCATGGGGCACAGATTCCAAGTGGCTACTGCAAGGTGGGGGTCAAGCAGATTTGTGAAGGATATGATGACTTGGAGCTCGACATCCCAGGTGGCGACGGAGAAAAGACGTTAGCGGATGCTGCCCACGGCAGTATCATTCTATGGAAGAAGCGTTACGTCAAATTTGGCAGTCAAGGGCCGTCATCTACTCCACCCAGGGATCCCCGCAGCCACCGTCACCTTCAAGAAGGGACGAGGATGACCCAGAGCTGCCACCTCCAGGTCAGGATGATGCCGGCTCACACATGTCTCCTCCTCCACCAGCACGGCCTCCCCCAAAGCGCCAAGCTCCGCCCCCACGGCGGACTACTCGCCAGAAGCGCCAAATGGTGGAGAAAGAGCCTACGACCGAAGAAGAAAAGTTGGCTGCCATAAGGAAGAAGTTACCTTACGACCAAACTGACGAGGAAACTGTTTTGGTGGTCACAGCCCAGGTCAAAGAGCATTTCAAACCCAAAGAGCCAGAGAAGCCGGTACCCATAGATCCGACAGCGAAGACCTTTTTCAAAACAATGAGCGCGGCGAATCAGAAGAGATTCATGCCCTCTGACTACGACCGCCAGCTTGCAAAGTCTTATGAGAAGCAGAAACAAGCCAGCAGTGGATCATCGGGGAAGAAGGCGACCACTCCTAAGAAGAAACAACTCGGTCAGAGCTCTGCTAGGAGGACACAAGGGCAACAGGAATATGACGACGAAGAACTTGCGAAGTTGTGCGCGCAAACGGGCCTCTCACCGAAAGCAGTTTTAGAGGGCGAAATCCCTAAGGCAACACCAGTGAAAATTTGGGAATTTCGATATGGCGAAGCAATGGTGCCCCCAATGTCTGTGAAGTACCTAACCACTCAAGCGTTCCGATTTCATGAGTGGTACATGAAGGTGTCCAAAAAGGGTAGACAGATGCTCAATGTTTTGATACAAGACCGTGATTACTTCCGTGGGCATAGTCTCTTAATTTTGGATTTCAAGGATGTGTATATGTTGTACCATCAAGATGCCATAGACCTCTCAATCATGAGCTGCTGGGTTGTGTAAGTTTGTTTCACTGATCTATTCTCGCAATACTTGCTTCCTTAATTAGAATTTGCAACAATAACAAGAATCTATTCTTGCCATGTAGGATGGAGATCCATACCTGCCGCCAAAAATCGTATCATGATGTCGGCTTCATGGATCCATGCATGGTAAATTCCGTAGTTGTAGCCAGTAAGCCACTAGACACGGTGGACAACATATACTTGTACCTGGAGAGACAAAGAAGCAAGACTTACATTCTTTTGCCATACAATTTCAAGTGAGTACTTCTCTCTATGTATGTATAACTTTAAGACTTTGTTCTCAATACTTGTGCATGTATTTATATATATATATATATATACAGCTTCCACTGGATACTGCTTGTGATAATCATAAACACCGGTCAAATTATTGTCATGGACTCACTGCGGAAACCACAAGGGGATTACCAAGCAGTTTTAGACTTGATTGACATGGCATGGACACGTTTCCATGTGAAACAAAAAGGAAATTTCAAACAAAAATTGGATGTGAAGACGGACTTTCCGGTACGTGGCTGGTGTACCCACATATCTCGTAAAATCACACTAATATAGTTGTTACGTCTAACTTTATTCTTCTCCACTTTCAGTGTGCCAGACAGGAAGGAGGGACAAATCTATGCGGATACGACGTCTGCCAGTGGATCGATACCTTTATTTCTCCCAAAAAAGCGACTCATGAAGAACTCATGGTATGAATTAAAACAATTCATACTTGCATATGACTTGTTCTGTAATGTGTATGATCTAGTGTTATCCAATGGATAATGAGATTATTAGTGTATATAGAAATTAGATTATTAGTGTATATGGAAATTAGATTATTAGTGTATATGGAAATTAGATTATTAGTATGGAAATATTAGTGTATATGGAAATTAGATTATTAGTGTATATGGAAATTAGATTATTAGTATGGAAATATTAGTGTATATGGAAATTAGATTATTAGTGTATATGGAAATTAGATTATTAGTGTATATGGAAATTAGATTATTAGTGTATATGAAAATATGATTATTAGTGTATATGGAAATATGATTATTAGTGTATATTTATTATGAATATATTTATTATACTTTGTTATTTCATGTATACTTTGTTAATTCATGTAAACTTTGTTATTTCATGTAAACTTTGTTACTTGTTTAGAAATGATTATTAGTTATTGATTATTGTTTAGAAATGATTATTAGTTATTGTTTAGAAATAATTATTAGTTATTGTTTAGAAATGAATGTGTTAGGAAATTTTATAATTATATGCAAAATTTATTTATTATATGAATGAATGATTATTAGTTACTTGTTTAGAAATGATTACATGCAAAATTTATTTATTATATGAATGAATGTTGTCATTTGTGATTAATGCAGAGGATGTTTTACCATGAAGAGCTCCCAATGTCACAAAAAGCAAAAGCTATTGCGGACCAACTATTTGGATTAATTATGGACCAAGTTATAAATCCACTGGGAGAGTACCACCATGACGGACGCGCTATCGCTCAATTGGACTCTCTTTCCGCTCCTTCTTCCAGTTCTGCTCGTTAATTGTAAATAACTTTTAAATGCTCTAACTTTTGTATTGGCTGATCTCAAATGTTTATATGTGAATGTTCGAGAAAAATGCAATCAAAGTCGGGTCAAAATCAATTGACAATTGCGACGACTTCAATCTTACTGCGTGAAAGATCGTGTACGAAATACGACATATGACGCGCAGACACGTAGACGCGTAGAATTGTATATAACTAACCCAAATATCAAACATTTAAAAAAATAACCAAAACAGCCTTTGGTACCGGTTGGTAACACCAACCGGTACCAAAGGCCCTCCCCCGTAGCCTACGCGGGAGGGGCCTTTGGTACCGGTTCTGGACCCGGTACCAAAGGCCGACCCCTTTAGTCACGGTGTCGCGGTACCGGTTCCAGAACCGGTACCTATGAGGGTTATGACCCGGTACAGATGAGCATCTCTCCAGTAGTGTATTGAGCCCTAATCTAAATAAAATAATTTTAGTCACTATACAACAACACTTAAATCAGAATTTGTCCCTATAACTCTAGTGGAAAACGGTACATCGGTACCCTCCGGAGGCTCTTTTTCTACTTGTTTTGGAACTGGTACTGAATAACTGAGACTAATAGCCATCATAAACCGAAATATGGATATCATTTAAAGTCTCCAAAAATCTAAAATGTATAATAAGTCTAAATATGAACATCTTTTAAAGTCTCTAAAATTTCAGAAGTATAAAATCCAAAATAAGCCTAAATATGAGCATAAAAAATAAAAAACTAATTTATAAATTTTAGCATCATCTCTATGCATGCAGCAACTATCTATATGGTTCACCTCTAACACAAAAATCATAATAAAATTGATGTATAATTCTAAAATATCCTAATTCTATGTGTTCTACGAAATACTCAATTACACAAAATATACAATATAAAATATACCATGCTAACCATCAAAAGAAAGAGGATAAAGTTGCTAACCTCCTAGCGGAAATGAGCAGTTGTTGTCTGGCCGTTGGACCCGTGCGTTCTCCAGTAGCGTAAATACCCAACCTGATGAGGCTCAATTTACACACTCCCATCGTATTAAGCCAGTTCCTCTTGATTACGTTTAACATCACACTCCGCAAATTAAGCCATGGAGTTATTCCCTTGGTGCCCGTACATACTGCTACTCATCGTCATCGTCCTTCGTGCCCTAGTACTCCTCGAGCAGCATAGTCGACGGACTCCTGGAGCTTCTGCAGCAGGGACAAGGTTGCCGCCTGGACCATGGCGGCTGCCCGTAATCGGCAGCCTCCACCACCTACTCGCCGTGAAGGACCCACGGCTCGTGCACCGTGCCCTGGCCGTTCTCGCACGCCGCTGGGACGCCCCCGTCATGTACCTCCAGCTAGGGGAGCTGCACGCCGCCGTCGTCTCGTCTGCCGACGCCGCACGCGAAGTTATCAAGGAGCACGACACTAACTTCGCCACCCGGACCATGACCGCGACCGTCCGAGCCACCATCGGCGACAAGGTGGGGGTCGTCCTGTCGCCCCATGGCGCCATGTGGCGGAGGCTCCGCAGGATCTGCACCACCGAGCTCCTCAGCGCGAGGCGTGTCCGGTCATTCCGCTCCATCCGCGAGGATGAGGCCGCGCACCTCGCCCGCGCCATCGCCGTCGGCGCGCGGGCCGGCGATCGTCAGTCGATCAACGTCAGCGAGCTGGTGTCTCGGTTTGTGTTCGACACGGTTCTGCGTGCAATCATGGGCGAGCGCTTCAGGTGGCGGGACGAGTTCATGGCGACGCTGGCCAAGGCGATGACGAGGGGCGCCGAGTTCAGCGCCGAGGATCTGTTCCCGTCGTCGAGGCTCCTGCGCGCCATTAACGGCACAGTGAGAGAGTCCAAGCAGCTGAACGCCAAGCTGTTCGAGCTGGTGGATCGCGCCATCGACCAGCGCCGCGAGAGGAAGACTGCAGCGGCTGCCGAGGACGGCGCCGATGATGCACGCGACTTGCTCGATGTGCTTCTCACGTTGCAGGAACACGATGACGATCAAGACTGCCCGCTCACAATGGCGACCATGAAAGCTGTAATCCTTGTACGTACCATACATCTCTAACTTCTTCCAATTTTCGGTTTCGAAAAAAATCCCTTATCGAAAAAAAGAATTAAAGGTGTCAACTAGTGACCTTCAGAAACATGAGGAAATTTCTTAATTGACCTGATGATGAAACATCTTTGCAGGACATCTTTGGAACTGGAAGCAGTACCACATCAACAACGATCCAATGGGCCATGTTAGAGCTCATGAAGAATCCAAAAGTGATGCGGGAAGTGCAACTAGAGATACGTGGTGCCTTGGGATGCAAGTCACGAGTAACAGAGGATGACTTGAGCAACCTCAACCTCAAGTACCTAAAGCTTGTTATCAAAGAAACACTAAGGTTGCACCCAGCAACATGTGTGCTCTTCCCAAAGGCGAGTCAGGAATCTTGTAAGATCCTTGGGTACGATGTGCCAAAGGGCATGCTTATGGTCATGAATGTCTGGGAAATCAATAGGGACCCAAAGTACTGGGATGATGCTGAAGTTTTCAAGCCAGAGCGCTTTGAAGGTAATACGGTTGATTTCAGAGGCACAGACTTCCAATTCTTGCCATTCGGGGGAGGAAGAAGGATGTGCCCTGGCATGACGCTTGCACACGCAAACATTGAGTTGGCACTCGCAACACTTCTGTATCACTTTGACTGGCAGCTTCAACCTGGGGTCACACCCGAGGAGGTGGACATGACTGAGAAATTTGGTGTGGATGTTCGCCCAAAGAAGGATGTTTACCTTTGTCCAGTCCTAGTTGTGCCACCGGAAATGGAGTCCTAGCTTGGTCTTTGCAAGTTGTATGATGTGTTTGGTTGGCTGGGTGTACCAACTGATGCATGAATGTATGATTCTGTATGGGATGGTTCAACCAATTTGCTTGAACCATATGGTTCATCATTCTTAGCAATAATTTGACTAAGGGCATGTTTAGTTCGTGAAAGTTGGCAAACTTTGGAAACTAGTTTGCAGAAGTGCCAAAGTTTGCAAAGTTGCAAAAGTTGCATTGGAAAGCGTGTCGCTAGAGAAGGGGGCATGTTTTCCAATGCATTACTTTTGCAACTTTGCAAACTAGTTGAAAGGGGGTGTTTAGTTCCAAGGTGGTATGTTTGCAAACTAGTTTTGCAACTTTCATCAACTAAACATGCCCTGAAGTATAGGATGGTTTAATTTCATCCTGGATGAGTTAGTACAATTCATACAACCAAACACAAGCACTACCATCAAACTTGGACCATTTCATACATGAATCAAATGGTACAGATAACCAAACACACCCATAGTATTTTTATCCAATGAGTTGTAAATCACATACTGAAGTGGTACATAGTGGTGCATGTTTTTTCTCTACTTGTGTAACACTTTACTTCTGAAAATATTAGACTAGAGACTCCTTTAAGCCATTTGTAATCTTAGCTGAGGCTCATCCCGTACGATATTAGTCCCATTATCAATGGGACAATGGCTAATTCAATACACTCATGGTGCATCATCAACATCGCACCTATACATAAGTAAAATAAATGAGTGCAATAGTAGTGACCATGTGTTTCCAACCATTTTTGACAAAGGAGGAGCTGGCAGAGAGTGTAACAACCACTACCAGAGAAACACTCATTTGTGTCAGCACATACGTGTCATGCAAAGTGCACCGGTACGTTTAGAGCAAACTAACTGGTGCTTCTGCCAATAGGACAACTGTAGCGGAAGAGTCGGTTCAACTTACATTTAAATGCACCCAGGGGAAATCTGATTGCTATGTTTTATTAAACAAGTCGGTCTAGTTTTGTGCCGATTTATAAATTTGAATGTTTTAAGTAGCGTGGAATTCCGCCAATTATTGTAAAGTTTGAAACTACCTGATTACGATGAATGTTTTAAGAAGTTGAAGCGTGAAATTCCGCCAATTATGGTGAAGTTTGAAACTAACCGATTACGATGAATGTTTAAGAAGTTGAAGCACTCTGTTTTCTTGGTGAGTGTTGAAGCCGTAGTGCTCTGTCATCTCGACACGCTCTCAAGTTTGGATGGGAAGTTGGTGCACAGTATATATAGATGTTCGCACACTAATCTCCACACCTGCGGTGTGCATCCATTCTCAATCAAGAAAAATCTTGAAGGAAACTGGCACACATATTCTGTAATTTGAGTTTACAGTTCTCCATCTCTCCAAGGCAAAATGCTCCTCCATATGCTTGTATTTTCAATTCATTTTGACAGTGTAGTTTGAGTTGTTAACTCTATTTTTTGTGCTTTTGCAGAGGGATTGATGGCGGCCGAGCAGATGGGGTGCTCCCCCCAATCGATCAAGTGACCGTCTCTTGCCCCATCCTCAATCAACTTGGTGTCTGGGGTGGAGATAAGGAGCTCATCATGGTGGTGTACGTCACCCCAAATCGTCGAATCTGTTCATCACCAGGAGCATCTACATCACCTCAAAGTTTGAAAGGATCGTGCAATGCCTAGAGGGCCTACTTGAATAATTTTTTTTCCTTATGGGTGACCTCAACACATTTGCTTTTTATTTTCACTATTATCCTGAATGAGATATTTGAGTAGATTACTGCATGACTATAACTGTATCTCTGTGTCATGCATGGAGCTAGCCACAGGGGCGGAGACAGGGGGGGCGGGCAGGGGCCTGGCCCCCCCCCTAATGCTGCCGTAAATACACAGGTGTCCCCCAAATTATTTTGTTAATCAAAAGATTAGAATCCCCTCGAGCTTCACAATTAGCCCAAATAAGCAATAGCATCCCCCCAGTCCGTGAGGCATAGAGGCCACAACAATTTGTTTGACCTTCCACCAATCAGGCACACTCATCCTGTTAGTGAAGCTACATATTTCAATCTACAAGAAACATCCAGTTATGGCCTGCGGTATGCTCTCGAGGCCAACAAATAGCCTATCAATTGTAACCAGTTGTTGTACCTATGGTCTATATTAAAAACTATTCCCCCAAACTGATATATGTCTGTGTAGTTTTCCTTTACATGAATATGCTCATTCCAATGTTTTAATAAATAATTAAATAGGAAGCATTGTCAAAATTATGACATGTTCTAATTGTTGAACCAGATTTGAGAATAATCGTATCTTCTCATCCGAATTCATTTATTCTACAGTACAGAATTCTGTACACAAAGCAGGATGCTCTAGGGGATGCTGTGCGAGTTCATTCTTAAGGAGATCGTCGACCCAAAGGGCCGCTTCCACAATGGTCCAGCAGATGCCGTGTGAGTTCATAAACTTGACACTTGTTGCATGTGTATTATGAGAAACTTGGAAACTTGATTCACTTGGAAACTTGATTCAGCTTCCATGTGTATGATGACAACAAACTTGATGTGTAATAGTGTATATATGTGATATGTATATATGTGATATGGATATCAATTTGTGTTTGTGATGTGATTGACTAGTGGCTGTGTTTGTGATGTGATTGACTGGTGGCTGCCAAATCCTAGCTGGTTCCAGGATGCAGCCAGGAAACTGGCTAGAGCTTGTGGGGGTGGCACAAGTAAAGGTAATGGGCATTAAACAACGCCGATTACAAATTAGGAATAGATGGGTGATGGGTAACGCCTACTTGTAACAGGCAACCACAATAGACCGTTACCTACATCACATAAAGGTAACGGGCACTACCAAAGGCCCATTACTAAAACAGACCCTTGTAACGGGCCACCACATAAGCCCGTTACAATATCTGACCATGTGGGCCCAGAAAGAGACTGTTGGGTGATGGGTAACGCCCTCATGTAACGGGCACTACCAGACGCCCGTTACCTCTATCAGATAATTGTAACAGGCTCCCACATAAGCCCGTTACAACATCTGACCGGTGGGCCCAGAAAGAGACTGTTGGGTCGCCCTTTTGTAACAGGAAACCGATAATACCCATTACTTCTATCAGGCATTTGTAACGGTCCATCATACTGGCCCGTTACACTGTCTGACCAGTGGGCCCACAAAAGCAGCCATTTTTGGTTTCTAGTAACTGCTATTGGTAACGGTTGTTGTTATAGGCCCGTTACAAATATGTGTTATTAGTAACAGGGATTTGCCCGTTACCTTTGATCGATTATTAGTAACCCAAAAAGGGTAACGGGTGCATTCCCCGTTACTAATAGCCATCTATGCCCGTTACCAAAGTGGGTTTCCCACGTAGTGAGTGTCTTGCCCATCATCACCATCCTCGTCACCATCGTCACTGTTGACGGTCCTTATAACGAAAATCCGACCCTCAATAGGCTCAGAAAACCAATAAAGATCAAGCATAATTTAGACATTTGTATTCAAATAATGTTTGTGCATGCATATATAGAATATATTTGAGTACAGGGACCTTGGCACAAAAGATGGAGGAAAACAGGCTCATGCCTAGGTCGGCCGATCTTCCACATAGGTCAAGAAGCACACCAAGAGATGATGATGGACGCTGAATCATGGTCGGTTGAAGTCAAGGGTGAGGGATGAGCCACATGTCACTCCCATGGATTGAAGGGCCCACACCTCAACTCAAATATACACAAAATGAGTATACCCACCTGGAACCGTCATAAGGACTGTAACACCCCAGGCCACAAAATCCTGGAATGCCACTAACTACACATCCTACAGCTGAATTTAAAAGAAAACTTTAGCAGCATCTCCTTTGAAACTTATACAACACGAAACCCATAGACAAGATAAATAGAACAATAAACAAGGATTCAAATTAAACAAACGAGATCATACTAAAAACAAACTAGAAAGAAATATTTGAGCTTAAAACAACTCCAACGAATAAAAACAATTTGCAAAAGACTCTGAACAATAAACAATCTTTTATTACAGCACATATATAACAAGTGGAATCATGTTGAGTGCAAAGTGCTGCTACTTCCCAGCCCCTCAGGAAAAAACTTCAAGAACCTAGAAAAAAATAAAGGAAGGGTGAGATTTGAAAATCTCAGCAAGCAATTTAATTTGACTAGTTATTTAGATCACACGTAAGTTAAACATCATCGAAATTAAAGTTGCTTCTCACATAAAAATAATCCAACTTTCGAGTCAACAATAACATATAATGTTGTGATATCTTCCATGAATGCAAATGACATGACTTCTTTTACATTGCACCCCTCCTCGGGAAACGCACGATGTGTACCAGCACTATCGCAACCATAGGGTCGCAAACTGCTTCAAATGCATATAAATGCAAATGCACATGACATGATGCATTATGATAAATATTATCAGCTCTTTACTTCAACATTATTCTCATGAGAGAAAAACAGCATAGGACAATTATTTAGCATGCTGAAACATAAATAAAACCACCATGTTCAGATAGGTCATAGTTCTGAATTTAATGTTATGGTGAAGAAAATAACATGCCAAAACAGTAGCAAACCACCGCTACACTTACTTGCCTCAAAAACAGAGCGACGACTGCTCTATGTGCGATCCGAAGCACTACCACCTGTTTTGAAAACATAAGATCAAAACACATACCCAAAAAGATGCATACAAGCAGTAAGTTAAACGCTCCTACGCCCGGATGCCCTCAAAGTCGCAAAGATAAACAAACTACACATCTTACAATCAACAAACAGGAGCAGCAGGGCTTTTCTTTTTGTATCTTTTAATTTACAGAGGCAACCATATCAAAAGAATAAATTTTGAAAACTACAGAGGTACAAGTACAACTTTATATGAAACACATAATTAATTTGGGTCATTAAGGAAATCTAATCTCTGAACAGGACTGACTTGTTCTGTCCACCAAGCAGGACAGACCAACTTAGAAATATGATATCTGAAGTTGCACTTGATGGAAAAAAATGTGTACCATACATGGTTGGAAAACATGTGAAACACTCAACAGAACTAGTGTGATTTTGGGAACCATTGTCTACTGAAAGGGTGCCTAAAACCTCGAAATACAGATTGATGTTAGAGAATGCTACCTTTTACAGCAGTCAAATTGCAGCCATGATATCTCAAAAACTACTAGGTAAAAAAGTCATCAAACTCTCTAATGAACAAGAAAGGAATTGTTGACAACTTTTCAAACTATTGACCATAGCAATTCGGCCACTAAGATTGTCCAAAACTGACTTGATCTAAAACTGTTCTGAAAATAGATAGAAACCGATAGCCATCAAGACCACACCAAATATCCTAAATCAGCAGGCCTAAAATTGCAATTCTTGACCTCAAAGAACACTTACAAAGTCCTCTCAATCAATGGGGTTTTTCCCCTAATTTACAGGACCTAAAAAATTCGAGATATCACTGATTCAACCAACTGCACACTCTGAAAATTACTGGGTGTCCAGAAATTAATTGATTAAGCATTCTCCTTTGGAACCTTGCCTCTAATCAACATCAACCATCATTGCTATGACCAAGAACATCCAATAAACATGTTCTACAGCAGAGTATGGACTCACCTAGGGTTTTGCCTTGACCAAAACCAAGACAACAGTGAGCACGAGATCTAGCGTGCCTTCGTGATCCTCTCCTCCCCCTTGATCTGTTTTTGTTGATTCTCCTACTGCCCTAACCTTCCTCCTCCTTGTCCCACGGCAGCTGGGAGAACCAAACCAGATGGGGAACCTCATGGCTAAATAGAAGAGGGGAATAGACTCACCTATAGGAGCCATCTCCAAACTCTCCTCTCCCCTGCCAATCTCTCTCCCTCTCTTGATCTCTATGCGGCCATGGCCTGCGCTAGATCTTGGGAAAAAGAAATGGTATGGCTGAGGGGTACGTGAATAGGAAACGGACACCATCAAGGGTCGGTTACTATTTCACGCTGTACTGTAGCACTTCATTACTTTGATTAAAAAAATCGTAACTTTGTGACCCATATTCCAAACAATGCATATGAGTAGTCAAATGGATTGTATTCGACGAGAGCTACAGGTCTGCAATATCCATTTGCCAATCCGAGCAATGCATAAAAAGTCAACTTTTGCCCTCTATTTAAAGCACCCGATCAACCATCCAATATTTTACGTATTCCAACTTGCAAAGCATAATTTTACACTTTGTGACCCACATGGCAGTCTACCAGAGAAGAGTGGGGCCAAAAGGCGACGGTGCCAGGTCGGCCGACTTGGCTAGGTCGGCCGACCTGGCCTTGCGGCCATTTCTCCCCTCCGTTGACTAGTACCTGTAAACCGCCATCAGGAGTTCATCTCAACCATGCAATGCTCAAGACGGTGCATCCAAGGGTCGGACGACGTGCCCACTTCGGCCAACCTGAGCCCACATCCAAACTGCCACAACCACCTCTGGCTGACTCTCCACCGCCTATGAATGCTACAAATACCTACAAAGGGCGCCGTACTCAACACACACCAGAAGAAGAGCTCTCCTTTGCTACAAGCTTAGTCTTAGTCTTAGTAGTGATAGCTCTAGTAGTTCCGAAGGGCTTCCAGAGGAGTCTTGGTAAGTTCTAGAGTTCAGCTTCTGTATCTCTTTACTTACTTGTAATACTCTAAGCTTAATGGAAGTATCTTCATACTTATGCTGTATGCCTCAAATGTACTTTACCTACTTAGTATATACTACAAAATAGCTTGGTGGAGGACCCCCAACCAGGTAAGTTCAGGTAAGTATTTATGAATAAAGTTTTCTTTCAAAATAAAATTAGTAAATGAGAGCTATCGAGGTTAGTCCCTTAATGTCATAAGTTTTTGTTGAAGTCTTTATTTTGGATATGATGAATAGTTGCTCTTATTTCTTTCTTGTACCTATGTTTCAAAAGCTTTGACTTTGCTGGTTGAGCATGATCTTTTCTGTTATCTTGTCTGTCTGTGGGTAGCATATGCAAGCTCTAATCTAGGTTGTTGTTAGCTATGATATGATAAGACTTGAGTTACCCTAAGTTCGTACCAAGCAAGACTTGATAACCAGATTTTTTCTTTTAAAAATAATAAAATAAAGAGTTCCTTATGGTGATTCAAATTTCTATCAAAGCTCATATTGTTTAAACCCCTACAAATGCTACTTGTTGTTGCATTGAGTTTTGTCAAGATCATTTTGATTCTTAGAGACTTATTTCATGCTTTTAAAACCAAGGTCACGCACATGCTACCATATACATGTTACACTTCTACTCTGGAAGTAAGCATGACACTCATCCATCCACCAAATAAAAGCTCCACAGGAAGTATGGTACTCTTCCCCAACTTTATTGCAAAAAGAGACATGGGCTGATGAAAAAATATATATTTTGGACACGTGAAGGTCCAAGTATGTAAAAAAAAGAGCACATGAAGGCTCTCTATTCAGAAAGAATAGCCATGTCTCTAAAAGCAACTCTATCAAGGGAAGAGGAACCTGCAAAAAAGGGAGCTATCATTTAACATGCCATCCACACACGTGCACTTATTGGTTTGAAAGTATGACATACTTCTTTTTGAATTATTGTTATGACTTTATAATACGTGCAATGCAAGTAAGCCACAAAACTCTCCTAGCACAAATTCCACTTCAATGAGTGAACTGAAAGTTGATAGAGGATCTTGGTAAGGAAATACACCTTGAGTGACTCGAGAGTACCACCTAAGGAACTCTGCCTTTTTGAAAATCTCCAAAACCTAAAGCAAGGTAGAAGGCAAGGTGCTTGGTCTAAGTCATTATGGCTACCAACCGCCCAAGACAAGGAGAAGCTACAAGCCCCATAAAAGGCCAAGGTAATAAGGGAAGTCTATTTTACTAGCTTATTCAATTCTTTGTAGAATATCTTGCTGAACTACTGGTACTTTTGAGGAGTAATGAGGAAGCAACTCCTGATCCATTGAGCCTAAAAGCTCTAGTCTTTGCTCAGGACGAGCAAAGGGCTAAGCTTGGGGGAGTTGTTGACGGTTGTTATAACAAAAATCCAACCATCAATAGGCTCAGAAAACCAATAGAGATCAAACATAACTTAGACATTTGTATTCAAATAATATTTGTGCATGCATATATAAAATATATTTGTGTACAGGGACCTTGGCGCAAAAGATGGAGGAAAACGGGCTCAGGCCTAGGTCGGTCGACCTAGCTAGGTCGGGCAACCTGGCCCGAACCCCATTCGAGCCAATCTTCCACACAGGTTAAGAAGCACATCAAGAGATGATCGTGGATGCTAAATCATGGTCGGTTGAAGTCAAGAGTGAGGGATAAACCACATGTCACTCCCATGGATTGAAGGGCCCACACCTCAACTCTAATATACACCAAACGAGTATACCCACCTAGAACCGTCATAAGGACCCACATGGCAGTCTACCAGAGAAGAGTGGGGCCGAAAGGCGGCGGTGCCAGGTCGGTCGACCTGGCCCTGCGACCGTTTTGCCCCTCCCTTTACTAGTACCTGTAAACTGCCATCAGGAGTTCATCTCAACCGTGCAATGCTCAAGACGGTGCATCCAAGGGTCGGCCGACGTGCCCACTTCGGCCAACCTAGGCCCACTTCCAATCTGCCACAACTGCATCTGGCTGGCTCTCCACCGCCGATGGATGCTATAAAACCTGCAAAGGGCGCTGTACTCAACGCACACCAGAAGAAGGGCTCTCCTTTGCTACAAGCTTAGTCTTAGTACTGATAGTTCTAGTAGTTGAGCTTTCAAAGGGCTTCCGGAGGAGTCTTGGTAAGTTCTAGAGTTCAAATTTTGTATTTCTTTACTTACTTGTAATGCTCTATTTATTAACGTGATAGATAGAGTTGTATTTCTTATTGCAAACATGATGTTTGGAATATGGAATACTGTTGAGGGTATCACTACTCCACGGATTAGTAGAGGTAGGCGGCAGGTAGTTACAGCCTTGTCCGTCCTTTGTAATCCTCTATGTTCGGGAGATGATATTAGGCCTTTATGATAAGACGTCCTCCTGTCGTCCCTTGATGACGGAACCACTAGACACCTCGATATGTCCTCTTGCATATGTCCCTTGTATGAGCTCATATAGGATAATGTTGTATATCCAAGTTCCATTTGTATGATGCTAATGAACTCTTTGTATTCCTTACTAATGTTCTATTACTAACTAAGACTACCTTATTGATGAGCAATGAACTTCTGTGTGTCACATTACCCCTACACTTCCATATCATTTGCCCCTGTCTAGACTATGGTAGATTGATTATGTTGTAAGTAAATACATTGTATAACACCTCTCTTTAACTAAAGACTTTCTCTGCGGATAAACAACTAACGATACTCCGGAATACTCCCGGGTGAAATGCTACAATGTACTTCTGTGCGCTTGCAGAATCTCTGTAATGTTTAGATTTACAATAAGGCATCTCTAGTGCCATCAATAATCTAGCGGTAACGCTAAAAAAATGCCAATAGTCACCATTCGTATTGTCGGACTACTCAATTCCATAATCGGACATGTTGAGGCACTGGTCGGTGTTGCTGCCATCATTGGATTCAGGGACGTTAGCAACCGCACATCTGCCTTTATCAATCATGTCCCTTAGGAGGTTACTGGCTTCCTCTTCGTTCAGTCCAGGATCCATCTTAACTATCATAATTAAAAAGACCCAGTTAACTATAATATTATGAATAAACTAATATTCAAGGACCTATGCATAATTATCCATAGAATTTGGGGTTTGCTACATTAAACTACAAATAATGACTATTGTAAGGTACTTGAAAGGTAATACTAAGTTTATTGAAAAATTGATACTCAATGATATAGTATTGTAATACTAAGTTTTTACTATTAGTTTATAGCTAAAAAAATACTCAATGATATATCAAAAATAATATATACTACATCCATTAAATTTAATTTCTGTAAATGATATATACTACAATAAGATATTTACTAAAATGACACTAAGTAGATTACAGAATTTATAGAACTATAAGATCAAATGATATAGCAATTATAGAAATTTACTGAATTATAACATCAAAATGTACTGCACAAATTTATTTGAAAAAAGATACTAAATATGATATATTCTACATACAATAAGTTTATATAAAAATAATACAATTGTATATAGTGTCTATTTTATGCATCAAATTTAGAATATTTTGCTAATCTACAAAATTCTAACATCGACTTATAGAGAAAAATATGAAAAATTAAAAAAAATCACGCACACACATTGATGCAGATCGCATCAGACCATCAATGTTTACTCCATCCTTCGGTCAATCTCGCAAGGTGAAAGCTACACATAACTCCAATTATTATTGTTTTCCTGTAGCAAAACTACTATTTGGCTTGTATGATTATCAGTTAAAACACATTGCTATATTGGAAGAGATAGATATGATGACAAGGCCAATGTTCCACTTCAGCTATAATGAATATTTTGAAGACCAAGACAATGGTCTCACTGATCGAGTGCATCAATCCATCAACCGATGTGACCACATGCATAACCACAACCAACTATCCAAGGAGTTAATACAAGCTATACCATCACAAGGTTCAGATGTAAACCAAGGTGCTTCTCATGCCAACCTAATACCTGCAGCACAAGGACATGTTGAAGTTGCAACACTACGGATAGAGCATGTAACCAAGTGCGTCGGTGATGTAAACCAAATGTTATTTACACAGAGAAATGCCTGCAAGACACAACACGAGGTGAACTCATTCTTTACTGAATTTAATATCAATTTATATTATAACTTTATACAACCTAAATGTTGTACATTTTTCTTGACGAGGTTTACACAAAGAGTTGTTCACTGCTCAAGCTGAAATGGGTTACATAAAGATTGGTGAATGGCTACGCCACAAGGAACTGTACAAACACAAGTCAAGATGGATTACATGGAAGACAAAGATTTTTATATGGATCCCAAGTTGGTTGCTGCCCAGGCCAAGAGATGGATACGTCAATATCAAGAATGGTTACAACAAATCAAGCATAACTTTTGGACTTCAGTGCGTTCTGACAAGTGCTCCAAGTTCTCGTGGAATTCTGCGTCAACCTGTGATCTTTTATGGTGCACATTATAGATGGATGGAAATCCTATCAAGTCTACTTTCCAACGCAACAAACAGCTCATTGTTTGGACTTCCCAATAAGGCGTAATGACCATTTTAGTGGCCACTGCCAGAAGGTGGACAGACGCGCGAGAACTGGCGGGAGCTGCATCTCGGGATGACCTTTCAGTTTGCATAACTCCAAAAACTTAGTGATCCATTCACACCCAACTATGACAGATGTTCCTAGTATAAATACTCCATGAATCTATGCATAAAACAAAACTTTTGACAATGAAATAGAATCCCTTTGTTCAGCTATGTGCTAACAAATCAGAGAGTGATCTCTACCGCTTTGCTCTTGCGATTTCCTCGTGGGATTACATAGGCAGCTGCTTCATTGGCACCCAATCTGTGCTCCTGTAACTTCGTGTTCAGGCTGTGTAGGTTCATTCTTTGAGAGTATGATTGGGTGAATCCTTGATTCAGGCTACCGTATAGAGGCGATGGTTGGCTTCTTGTGCGTGTTGTCAGGTTGCACTACTTATTCGGCTGCTTGCAGCTAGTTATCTTGGTTGAATTTCAGCTAGTTATCTTGTTCAAGATTCTACGTCTTGAAGATTGGGACAACATCCGTATCATCTGGTATCAAAGCTTTCGTTGCCATGGTAGGATTCTTTACCCTTAGCTACATATATTTTTGTCTTCATCCCATCCACCAAAAAGCCATAAAATTGCCTTAGCCTTTTGTTACAATCTGTTTACCTACTGGGTTTGGTTCAGTTTCAGTCCGTTAGAATCATTGTTTAGTTGCTGATCATATAATCTTTTGCATGTCCTTTTGTGCCTTTTCAAATCCCTGAAAATTCCTAAAAAAAGTAACCGATTCTATCTTTTGTGTAAACTTTTATGCCGTCAAAATAGCTGCTGGATACATTTGTTTTATGTTTAAGTTGTGCAAGTGTTATATCTGGTCTTGTTCTTAGAAAAAGAGAAAAAAGAGACAAGAAAGTTGCCAAAAAAAAGAGACCGGTAAAAAAAAGTTCATGAAAGAAAGGAGAAGGATCAGATTGTTGTGTTGCACATTGGCTGAAATTTTTACCACCAAGTTGTGTAACTAGTTTGCTATCCTCTTTTGATGCAATATTTGCTATGTGATTCCACTTATATCATCCATCACTAGCATAATCCTTGTTTGCATCAAGTCTGAAATTTCTTTTGCGCGTGTGTTGCTTTGTTTACACCATTTATATCTTGTGATCAGCACTAGGCATTGATATCTAGTTTGGATTGCTACTTAGCTTTACAACAACTAGAATTCAGTTTGCTCCTTGTGCTTTATCCCCTACCAAGCTCCACATAAAAGCCATCGTACGGTTTTGCCGGTCTTGTATTCGCTCAATTATTTCTACTCTTTACCACCACCGGATTGCCTTAGTAACCTGCAGGAAAACATAAGAGCTTTGGTTGGTAAGAGAAGGTGAGGTTGTGAGATTTCCACATATTGTCCTATTCCATAGATATCCTTGTTATTTTTGCATAGAGATTAACAATGGCAGGTCGGACCTACACCCAAGTTCTATTCTATGGAGGTACTGATCCGGAGGAATTTCTTGAATGGAAAGAACAAATGGAATATGAACTTGAACTCCAAGATTTTCCAGAAGCAAAGAAAGTATCACGAGCTGTTCTTGAATTTGAAGATTATGTTTGTGATTAGTGGAGGAAATATCCACATAAGCGCTTCATTATTAAGAGTTGGGAAGATTTGAAGAGGGCCACGAGAAAGGAGTTTGTTCCTTGTGAGTATGAGCTCATATTACTCCGTCATTTGAAACGCATCAAACAAGGAAGTAAATATGTCCGGACTTATCATGATGAGTTATGTTGTGCCATGCGTCGAGCAAATGTTGATGCCATGGAAATATGCAAGAAGTTTGCAACATCTTCTGGTATATGCAATCAAAGAGGAGAAGAAAATTGAAGAGCTACAGCAAGACAAGATCTCTCGATGCATTAATTTGTGTGAACACATCACTGCAAGGTTACATGCTGAGTTGTAGCCCAATTTGTCCCATGTTGTTGGAGGCAAACATACATCAATACCATGCAAGAAGAAAATATCCACTATCATTATGTGTGATACAATTGATCCTAAGATTGCTGAAATTGAATGCTCTAATTCTAGCAAGAGCGTTGTTGTGCAGCAAGAAGACAAGTTTGTGCCAAAAGTTGACATGGAAAATAATATTGTGAATAATGTTTCTACCCCTTCTAAAGAACCAATTGAAGAAGCTACTGCACATACCACAATGGATGAGCTAGATAAATTAGTCACAAGAGTTGATGTTGAGAGTGGACAACAAGACAGACATTTAGAAGCGACTGAAAAAGATGAAGGCAAGGTATGCAAATAATTGATGGTGATAATTCCCATAATCTTCATAGTACTACATTTTGTGACATGCCTGAGTGAAAGCAAAGTAAATTTGATGGCGAGGAAGAGGATGTTGCTGCTGTTTTCCCTTGTGAATGTGATCATTTTGTGCAGCAAGGAATTCAAGAAAAATCCTCTCCACTTGAGATGGTAGGAGTTGATGTTCCTACAAGCTGCTTGTCTTGTTCTATTGCCTTAGAAGATGAAATTCATTGCACCATTTGTGCTAATAATTTTAATATGTGTCAAAGTGACAAATCAGTGACAAAACATGGTCTTGATCATGACACTTCTTCTGCTACTGAAAGTGCATCTAATCTGATGTTTAAGGCTGCACGGAAGTTCAGTCTGAGAGATGAATTTGAGAAGGAAAATGATTGATTTGCACCACCCGAAGAAAGTGAAAAATCTGTCCAAGAAGTTGTGAATGCTCCCATTGATCTATAGTTGAAAAATGGTGTTCTTCCAAGCTTGAATGTGATGTCAAGATGTGTTGTTCCTTCAGCTATAGTATATGAGGACTAATTGGACAGTGATGATGAAATGAAATGCTCTAACATGCCACTTGAAATTTAAATTGAAGACATACCTCATGTTGATGGTTCTACTATAACCATTGATGTTCCAATTCCATTGGATGTGGACAAAGTTGGTTATTGCACTTCAAGCATTGCTGGCCCATATTCACTTGAGAAGGTCATGAATGGAAATGCTAATGCATTTGTTGTTCTGTACATCGATGTGAAAACTTTTCCACAAAACCCAAGTGAGAATGAGAGCCACGTAGCCAAATTGAGTGAGAGTAAAAATACAAGTGAGCTGTGTGATTCCACAAAATGTGAGGTTGAGAGCATACACAATGAGAATGAGAGATATACACCACACAAAAAGAGAGTGTTGGATTGTTAGACATGTGAGGATGTTTTTGTTTCTAAACCACTAATCTCTACTCCTAGTGTTGTTTGTCAAAATGTGAAGGTTTGGAAAGAAATTGAGAAAGTGATGGATGTTCATCGCACCACAACACTTGATGAGAAAAGAGAAAAGGCAGCCACATCAAGAACCACTTTGTTGATCTATGCAAGAATCTGGGTTTTGAAGGATGCAAAAATTCAGAGCAGCGATCCATGGTGGAATCAGCACCACACAAACTGAAAGGCAACAAAAATAAATCAGATTTGAATTTTCAGGACGAGATGGTGAGTTTTTGTGACTATACTCACAACCTTTGTACTAATTTGTTTGATTCACATGTTGATACAAATTCTGTAATTTTTTTAGGTTGATAACCTTTGCTCTATCTTGCATAATTCTTGCCCCAATTTAATTGATCAATTTCATACTTTACATGCCAATAAACGTCATGATATTCGATTGATTACCCATGTTGAATCTGTTGCAAGAATATCTCCTAATGAATGCTTGTGCTATACCATGTTTGATAAACCTAATGAAATTAACAAAATACTTGAGAATGTTTGTGAGATAATATCCATGAGATCTTTTAATAATGCTCATAGCTGCAAGTTTACATTCAATTTGATTAGTGACCCTGTTGTTGATAAGTTATTTGTCCATGCTATTTATATTACTTGTGATAAGCTTGATGATTTGAAGTTGAACATGCTGAGTAAACTTTTTAATGCTTGAGATTCCGAACCACCATTTTTGTTTCCACATTCATGTTTTTCAGTGAAACAAACAAATCATGTGCAAAGTGATGAAATCTTTATGCCCAAAATTTTTTCGTGCAAATCAAGAAGAATTGAGTTTGAAAGGTACACACCTAAACTTTTGAATAAATTGTGCATCAATAATATTGGAAATGTCATAGCTATGCTATCTCGTGTTTTCAAATATTAGATCTTGCAAAGATGAAATCTGAAATGTTGAATCAGATATCTTGTTTGAGAGAAATTTTTGTTCACCCATGACTAAATTGTTTGCAGGTTCGCACATGTCAAAGACACACCATCATGGCTACAAAGGAATGAATACAAGCAAGTGTGACATGCATAAAACATCGTCTTTCTCTAGACTAATTTCAGGTCAACAAAAGCCGAGGACGGCTTTTCTTCAAGGGAGGGAGGATGATGCTGATCGCATCAGACCATCAATGTTTACTCCACTAGTAGAAATGCGAACATCTATGACATTTTGGTAGTGACGTTCTGAAATAGCATCACAGTAGATGGTGTTACTATGACGAAAAAATAATG